>VZSR01002591.1:85823-103464 GCA_013398615.1 Brachypodius melanocephalos | reverse complement strand
TGAATCCAGAGATTCCAGAACACATGCTCCAGTTTCTTCAGCCCGTGCTATTGGCACTGGTAGATGGTAATGAGGGTCTGGGTATGGTGCCTGTCTTACAGAACATTATTTTCTCCTAATTCTTTGTTTCCTCATCCAAGCATGGTTTTGGAGATTAGGCAGGAAGGATGCCAGATATTTTCTTTGTATTGCAGTGATCACACTAAGTAATGCAATTACCAGGTCTCCCCCACAGAATGAGGATCCTGGACAGGAATAATTTCCTTAGTGTCTCCCTTCTCAGCTCTGTGTTTTCCAAAGTACATCTTCAAGTCTGCAGTGAGCAGCAGACACAAAATATCCCCTAGGTCCAGAACATCTCTTCCCAGGAGTTTATTCACTTAAACCTCCCAGCCTCAATAAGAGGAGTTCCTCAGTAGGATCATATTTATGCAGAAGAAACCTGTGTTGACTACTTAAAAGCAATTAAAAATTGAATGCCTAATCACCCAAATAGGAATTTATGCAGCAAATTTTTGTTGATTTCTTAAGACTTTGTGTGTATATATATAGCATTTCAGAAAAGAGTTTCTTTGAGAAATTTTTTGTATCTGGTGTCCAAAAGTATTCTGGAAATATTTTATCATCCTGTATCAGTACATTTTCAAGCAGAATTAAAAAAAGAAATGCCTTTTTTTGAACTGGAAATAAACTTTTCATCTGCAAGGTTTGTTTAATGTACATATATATAAAAACACACAGAAAAGCTCAGAAGCATCAAGAAATAGTTCAAAGTTATGTATAGAAACTGCTGAAATTCATTTCCATAATTAAAAAAGAAATCTGATGTCATATATTTGTGTTCAACATGTTTTTTTACAATGTTTTCTGCTCTTGGTCAGAAAGAAATTAAAATTTTCATCTCAGTCCCATGCCTTTATCTCTGATTAATCTTCAGCAGAGTTAGACTTAAAAAAAAATATTAAAATATCTCCCTCTTCTTCTTTTCTTCTTCTCTAGAACTTTAAAACCTTCCGTCTGCATTCTTCTCTTCTGGAATGTCACAGTTGTATTTTTAATGCAATTAAATTAATTGAAAAAAATCCAAGTATTTTGTTTTATATGGGAAGGAAATGTTCATAGTTTTAATCAGAAGAGAAAGGTAACACATTAAATTTTTGAAATTAAAAAATCCCAACCACCTAAGTGTCTGCAAGAAAAGCAGTTTTGTCCAGGGTTGTTTCTTGTCGCTGCTCAGAGGGAATCCCAGAGCTTTGAGACACCTGAAACATGGATTTCCTGACGCTCAGCTGGGTTTGCTGCTGTTTGCTGGCTGGCAGCCAAAGTCAGGAGGTAGGAAAATGCTGACTTGGAGAGCAGGCAGGTGCTCCTCCTGTTAAGGAATGGTTGTGGATACGAAGAGAAGGAACTGAAGCTCCTGGAGTCCTACGGTTTTTTTGTGGACTGGGCTTTGTGGTGCCCTGAGGACTTTAGACCACCAGGAGGTTTCTGAAGTTGAATTTAGGGCTTCCTGCTATTTTACTGTCTCCTCTCTATCATCATCTATCTTCAGTGTTTCCTACTATGTCAAATACATCCTTCTAGCACCAGGTCCAGATTAACTGAGTCACTTTCTTCTTGACACACATTAGTAAAGCTCCTTGCACCTTTTCAAAACCAAAGTCTTTCTTTGCAAGGAAGACAAGCCTTGTTCATACCCTGCAAAGTGATGTATTGCAGAGCTGGCTGTTACAAAAAGCTCAGTGCAAACTGATTTGCATCTTAAAGCAATACAATTAAACTAGCAAATATTCTGTGTAGACACTTTCTGTATCCTGGTGACCCTGTGATTTAGTTAGATTTCTCTCTAATTGGTGTTACAATAAAAGTTTATTGGAATCCACATGCCTTGCAGAAGCCTGAGTCTGCTGAGGCCTCCACCTTTCCTTGCAGGAGTTTTCCAGTGAGAAGTGTGTAAAAGACACAGATCCATCTCTAGAGGATCTTTCAAGCTCAGAAACAATGTGATTTTGAGCCCCATTTTGTAGCCACTTTGGAAAAAGCGTTAATTTTTCCACTGTATCCAAAGGAATATTTGGTCTCAGACCTCTGGAGAAATTTCCAGCTTTTCCTAGAGTTGTGATCCAGTGGGTGAGAGATGCCCTTGCTTGAGTTAATGCTCAACAACACCACCTGCCAAAGTCAATAACACAGATTTTAATTGATAGTAAATGTGAGGTAGAGAGATAGGAAGAAATAGAAAAGATGAGGCGGTGAGAGAGATCAAGAGACAGGTAATCACCACCTGTGGATCCAGAAGTATCCTGTTGATCCTTCACCCTCCTTGGTGGCAGGGATGGGGGAGGGTCCCAGAGAGTTGTTTTTCTGGGGATTCCACCTTTTCACAGTCCAAGACCTGTGTATCCATGGAGCACAGATGCCATTCCCATCATTTAAGATGATATGTGTATCACACATTGCTTCCTTTCTGACATTGTGCCGCAGGAGGAAGTTTTATCCTAATCAGATACATCCTCAGGCCTGGAATTAGCACCTTTCTGTGATAAATTTCTGCAGCCTGTGCCTATTTCAACTTCCACTGCCACTGTGGTGGACGCACCTTATGGCAAATTCCTTCTGTGGCCTTGGACAGTGTTGGGAGACAGGGAACTGTATTATGTCCTTACACCCAGCCACAGGGGAATTGAAGGCAGCCTGCTAAGGTTAATTCAGACAGTAGTCTAAGTGGGATGTTGAAGTTTGCCTGGCAAGAGTGCTGCAGGATCATCAGGCTCTTAATTATCTGGTGTTCTCTCCAGTTATAAAGCAAATTGACTAAATATTCTGGCCTAGTGAAGAGATGGTTAAAACACTCGCAGCCTGTGGCTCTCCTTGCCCTTAGCATTTTTTCTAATGGATAAAAGTGCTGAGAACCCAAGAATAACTTTTTCTCAATATTTGTCAGGCTTTTTTTTGCATATCCCACGCAACACAATCCATGGAGAATGGTTATTGTTCCCTGTTAATCACTCCTCTGGTCATGAAGCTCCTTGTGCCTGCCTGCTAAAAGCAGTTGTATCACTTACGCTGTGTCTCTATATGCTGTATGCTGAAGAGAGGAAGAAAAGAAGATTAAGTTTTAAAGAAAACAAAAATGTAATGCAAGGAAAAAAAAAGGGTTTTTTCCCATTGTTGGGGGTTTTTGTGGACTTTGAGAAAGTAGAGGAATGGAAAGGGGGAAAAGGCTTTCCTATGAAAGAGATAATCTTCATTATTTGATTTTTGGTTACTCTTTTGAAAAGCTGGGTTCGTACAAGGTAAACAGAGGGAAGATGAGTAAGTTACCTCACATTCACTGTCAGATGCTGCAGAGTCCACAGTGCCTGATAACTTCTTACCCTTATAGTTTACACATCAAATTACAAAATGTTTCTCAGGAAATAGCTCGGGATAGATCTTCCTAGAGAGATGAAACCACATCAGTGAGGATCAGAGGAATTGCAGACTTTGCAGGCTGGTCTGGCAAATGTTACTCCCAGGAACAATTCCATATAACTGGTGTGGTACTCACCACTTGTGCTGGGAAAAAAAAACAAACTCTACTAAAGAAACCAGTTTCTGCCAATAATGGTTCAGAAAGTGCTGTTCTGAAAGACCTCAACACATGAAATTGGGAGTAGATAAACACAGGGAAATCATGGGTCATTGTAATACAAAAAAAAGTACCTGGGAAAGCTACTGTGATCAACAAATGAGTGAATCTTACCTCAAGAGTTCTTAGTCTTATCTCAGAAGTCATTAATATAGTAGGGGACTTTATAATTCCCAGAGATTTAGTTTCATCTCTGGAGGGACACCTGTGGGTGAGGAAATTGATGAACCTATTCTCTGATCAAATCTCTTCCTGTCAGGAGGACAAACCACCCCAGAGACGCTTTTAAAACTGCACCTGTTGTCTTTACCTTGTTCTTCCCCAAAATGTGACTCAGGGTGTCCAAGGCAGAAACTCCCATCATTCTTGTTTGTTCCAAGGGTGGGAGGTGAGGATCGAGGTCTGAGATGTCTGCCAGCACTGAGCAGCATCCTCCACCTTTTCCTGTGCTGTGTGACTTATGCCAGAGGGAAGAGACGTTGTTATGAATGTAAAGTACACACTGACATGGACTTCCTCCCATCACAAATGAGGGAGAAGACCAGAGACAGAAGAAACCACAGGAAAAAAAACCAACCAACCAACCAACAACAACAACAACAAAACAACAAAAAACCCCAACAAACAAACAAACAAAAAACCCAAAACCAAAACAAAAAACAAAACAAAAAAACCAACCAAAAAACCACCCCAAATGGGCTAGCTCCCTCTCATTTGGTACTGTGGACACAGTGCAGGGAGGAGCAGTAGGTTTGGATCAGAACAAAGAGAATCTACTCTCTGCACCAACCTTACATAACAAGTCAGAGTTAGAAAGAGATGAATGCTGCTTTCCTCAGAACCTCCCTCTAGCAGGGTCTTCAGCAGAGCCCTAACAAAGTCATCACAAGGTTCTAAAAGTCCTGCTTGGAGAGGAGACTTTCTCCAGGCATATTTGTGTATAAGCAGATTGTGAGTAACACCTTGCAAAACTTTGTACAGCAGTTAGGACTTGTAAGTCTCTGAATTTGTATGTGTGAACTGGGCTTCCCACCTGTCATCTTTTCCAAATTTTCTTCTCTTTCATCACAAAACATCTGTGTGAGGACTAGAAGCAAAGTGGAAGGGCAAAATTATCTTCTTTACCATAAACATCCAAATTCCTGTATATGCCAGGAAAAGAGAATTGCCTTTGTATCTCAGGCTGATGTCTCATTCTCTCCAGTGCAATCAAGTGAACAGCTGTTGCTGTGGAGCTTGTCTAAGAACATCTCTCTACATTCTGCTCATTCAGGTCCTTTATGCCTGCTGTTCCCATTATTGTGCTCTTTTTCTAAGTGTTAAATTTTTACTTGTACATTTATAGTTTTATCTCTACTTAAAGACACAATCAAATGCCACAAGAAGCACTAGCCTGGGGCTAAATCATGTCTTTGCCTGTGCCATATTTTCAAATTCCAGTGGAATACTTTGATACCAAAATGATCCAATGGCTGAAACACAGATTTTATGAAAGTTGAACATGAAAAAGACACAGACTCATGCTGATCTTCATTTACACCCTCATCCCCCCATTCACACTCTATTCTCTTGAACCTTTCATGGATTTCCAGAGATATATCTCCTTCTACCAACACAGCATCATTTAATTTGGTGGCAGTAGAAGTACCATTTCTCAGGCCACTGCCTTTCACCTGCTACATCACTGTTTAGGAGCTTGGCAGGAAATTGTAAAAGCTGGAAGTTAACATGATATTGCAGGGAAAACAAGGAGATGCTCACAATACGGGAAATGCCAGTTGAAAGGCTGGATGAAGAAAGGTGAGATTAAACTACAGAGGGACTTAAACGGTTTGGATCTGTTTGGAAGTACCCGCATTTCAGGTGAGACTTGTTCCCCATTGTTTCCTCAGTAAGTTCCAGATGGAGATGATCTCTTTGAGACTCATGTCCATTCCCTGGGCCATCCTTCCAGCAGAAATTACAGAAACTTCTGGAAGAGGTCTTTGCCACCACAGGCTGAACTTTCCATTATACTGTGGGCATAATGGAATTTTCAAATGCCTGGCAGAGCAAAGCACAATTTTTCCTTTATTTAGTTCAACATTTCTGCCCATGGAGCTGTTTGGTTGGGCTGCATAGTCCCTTTGATGCTCTCCTCAGGACTGAAAACCAATCTGCCATATCCCAGTCCCTGTGCTGAGTGCCTGTCAGCCCCATGCTTTCCCCAGCTGACTGGCACCTCCCTGCTGACATTCTCAAGGTCCAGAGCCAGATCCTGACTTCACCCTTTACCCCTCCATGTCTTTAGCAAATACACTGGAGTCTTTTTCTCACCATCAGTGGAAATAAGGGGTGTAAACCTAAAGGTGGAATTACTGCCCAAAAATTGGAGATCAGCAGAAGTACAAGTTAAGGCAAGTAAAAAAGAGGAGATAGAGTGTTTGACTAAAAGAAGGATAGAAGATATAGGAGCAGAAGCATCATCTGTATGAGCTACTCCTCATTCTTTGCGGGTTTTTTTTGTTGTTTTTTTTTGGGGGGTTTGTTTTTTTTTTTTTTTTTTTTTTTTTGCATGTCACTTGAAGAATTAAAACTCAGAATCTGGCCAGTGGCTGCATGGAGCCTGTGCATCCCTGGCCTTTGTGACTCCTTGTTCCTGTGAAATTAAGAGAAATCCTTTCATCACCTGACCAAAAGGGTCAGGATAATCTCTTCTCCTCTTGCATGGAGCCAATCCTGCTCTCCAGCCTTGGGGAGATGAAGCAGGATTAATAATTGTGATCAGCATGTTTCTTTTTTCCAGATACTGTGTACCAGAAGGTATTTTGAGAGTATGAGATATGAGTCACTGTGAGATGCAGCAGAATGTTTTAGCCTTGCTGCTTTGAGGTACATTATTCATCTTCCCTCGGCCTATAAAACATGCAGCCTAGAGACACCCTGAATATGGTCTGCAGAAGCTCAGCTTGAACCTCCAGGGAAGTTCCTTGAAAGTGTTTCTTTCAAAGACATTAATTTTTTTTTAGTTAAACAAAGAATATAATCCTTCCAGATCTCCTTCCACATCTTACCCCTTCTTCCCCCACCCCTTCTCACTTTTCTGGCTTACTTCCAAAGCCTCTAAAGAGAAGATTGACTGGCAGCTGGTATTTGCAGAAATCCCTGTTTTCAGCCTTGTAGCACCCAACCTTCCTCACAGCCTGTGCCTCCTGCTCCTGTTCAAAGGCTGCATTAAATTGTTATATCCATCATCTGGCTGCCAGCCACAGCCTTGCCAGGGATGAGAAGAAGTGAGTGGACAGAAGTACTATAAAACTGCACAGGTAACAGGATTTTGATCAGGAAAAACACTAACTTTTGCAGCAACTTTCAAGCACATTAGAAAAGGTTGAGACACTTGTTGTTTAGACACGTAGCTTGATGAGTAGTGAATGAAACTTTTGTTGGTAGAGCATTTAGGTCCTCATTCTTGCACCAGTCCTGGCAACACTGTTCTCTGCAGCAGATGTTTCTGAAAAAGCTGTGGAAACGCTGGTATATCTAGGTGTGATTTGGCCCTCTGATCTACACATACAAGACATTTCTTGACCTCATGGATTTTGCCAAAGCACAGACATCTCTCATGGAAAACTCAGCAGGATGTAATTTCTTCGTGTCAGGTGTGACATGGGACACATGTCAGTTGGATTCATCCCAAAACCAAGGGGCTTTCTCAAAGTAATCAAAACCACCAGAGCTGATCCCTGTTTAAAAAAAAAAAAAGAAAAAAAAAGAAAAAAAAAATCAAGAAAAGCTGTTTGTTATTTGCTAGATGCTAAACTATTACTTTTGGCCTCAGTTGCATTTTATTTGGTTAAGTATTTTCAGATCCTTTTAGCTTAAACCTGCAGAAATGCTGTAATTTTCATGTAATGATGTTGAGTAGTAATGAGAGGGTTTTGCTAATTAGGAAATAACATCAAAGAATTTTCTTATTACTAAGCAAATTCCTTTAGACTACTCTTTCACAGATGAAAGCTGGTTTCTGTGTGGTTAGTTTCTTCATCTCAGTGTAAATCTTTCTGACTGGAATAAAGGAGAGCTGTAAGATTGTCCTTCCCATGTGCCCTTACCAATGCAGTCTACCGTTAAAATTCCATATAGGAGGGATTTAATTCTCCTAAGTCACAAAATATGCATTAAGTTAAGAGGAAGAAAATGCACTCAGATTAGGTAATTTGTTGGAAACTAGAATTTCTGTGAAGGTGCAGGTGTGTTCCCCAAGCAAAATCACTCTATATCACAATGTCTGGAGCTGCATGATTCAGAAACTTCATGGCAGCACATGACTAATACAAGACATCTGGTTTTGGCTGGGTGAACATTTTAACAAGGACCTGGATTTTCAAAGGTCAGGGCTGTCCTCAAAGAGTTCATCAAGGAAGAAAACCCTGTTCTTTTTGAGAAGGGTTGTTGCTAATGCTGAAGATCCTATCAGGAAAAAGGCTACTAGTATTTGAAAAATCAGCCTTCTGAATTCTTTTGGGTCTTTTGACTCATTATTTTTCGTAAATCCAACTTCTTCTATTGAAGCAATCAAGATATACTGTCAAGTTTTCAGATTATTTGACATTTTGACTAATGTTTTCTTTTCCCTTTGACTTCCCATCTATTTTTAGGTGAAGAAATGCTGGTTTAAAGCTTTACAAAATTTCATTTAAAAGAGGTCAACCCAAATGTTGCAGATTTTTTCCTTACATAAAGTGACATTTCTGAAATGCCAATTTCAGTGTTCTATAATTTTTAAACTTTCCTTTCATTTGGGGTGTTGAACCTAGATTTATCCAAAAAGTCTGCTGTATTCATTGCTGGGCATTTCCCTCAGTCCAACTTCAGTAAACTTCTGGGATCTTCCACATCAAGACTGGTTCTGTGGTGGGCAGCAGGTGCACGAGGAAAGGCTCTGAAGGGAGTTGAAAGACCAGCTCTGTCTAAGCTTTCTCTGCTTTCCTTGCCAACACTTTTAAGAGACCCTAACATGATCCCAAAAGGCCCTGGCATTTTTTTAAGAAGGGATCTTCTTTTGAGTCTTTCATGGTTCCAGACAAGAAGATCATGAAATCTTTGGTTACCCTGCTGAGAGGCTTTGCGAAGTGAGTAGGATGCCTTCCCTGCCTAAACCAAAGGACATGACAGCAAGTGTGTAAACCTGTGTCATTTCTATCTTGCTGTTTTGAAACATTCAGCCTGCAGCCTCACCTGTTTTGTTTGATATTGTTTCTGCCTGAAATATTCATAAAGCATTATGCTTAAAAAATTAGGCTGATGAATGAGAAGAGACAGTTCTCCTATTAAAGTCATTGACAGAAAGGCAGAAGCGTTTTGGTTTGGGGGTTTTTTTTATGTGTGGAAGCTTATCATTTAGCTGCAGCAAATTGGTCTGAGTAGGGAAAAAAAAAAGTAGTAGACAGCACTGAAGAAGAAAATGTCCCAGCAAATTGATCATTTGTGGAGAGACATACAATTAAAGTGCTGAGGACTCCTCACTCGTTGTAATGAGGGAACAAAGACTGTCTGAGAACTTATGGAGCTCATTTGCTTATTCAAGGCCTGTCTTGTAGATGACTGATCTCTTACTGCCTGCCAGGTGTCCCTGCTCGATACCACACCATGGTCTATAAAAATGACACCCTCCTTTGAGATGCTGCCGGTTCCATCACCATCTCAATTGTGCAAATGACCTCATTTGACTGAAAAATGTCTGACTGCCAGCCAGTTTAACCTGTCACATCCCAGGATCCTGTTTCAGCCAAGAAATTAGAGTCACATCTTTATTTCCAGGTAAAACCAATAAATGTATGGCATTGTTGTTGTTGTATCTCTTGCAGACGAACAAAGCAGTAGCCAAGGGGGATTTCCACCATGCAAGCTCCAGCTCCCGGCGAGCTCTCTTCCTGGCTGTCCTGTCCATCACAATCGGAACTGGCATCTACGTTGGGGTAGCTGTGGCTCTTATTGCCTACCTGTCAAAAAACAACCATCTATGAGCCTCAGAAAGAGGGAAGAACCAGCCAACCCAGCTCCTGCACTGCAGAAGCCCCCAGCACATCAGACTGCGTGATTTTCCAAAAAGAGGCAAACACTTTCTGGGGGCAGGTACAGGATGAGATGGGCTTGTGCATTGTTGTAGGGTGGGAAGCTGGAGGGGCTGGGGAAAAGTTCCACCATTTGTGATGCACAAGTCTTCCTTATCTTCATCAACCCTTGTACAAAAAAGGGAAAGAAAGAGCAAAAGAGAAACAAAGAATGAAAAAAAGAAAAAATAAAAGGAAGGAAGATGGAGGATGTGTGGAGAAGCGTGTTTTGCCTTTGCCTTCTTTTCAATATGGTGTTTACAAGCATCTGGCAAAGTGAGCTGTTCTCTTAATACCTTCTTGGTCACCTGAACTTTGCAGCCAGCATGAGCTTGTGCTTAATTTGCTTGTTAAGCACGGCACTGAGATTTGGGAAAGCATGGACAGCAACTGGTTCTCTGAAAGAGCAATATAAAAACAAGAGGAAGAACATGGCTTGTTTTGTCTTTTGAACTCATTTGCCTAAGAGTGAATCAGACATCTCAGCATAGAGTGGTATGTACTCTTCTTGTTAGAGGTAGGTTTCCATGGAAGGAGAAAAGGAAATTAAAAACATTTTTACTTCTATTCCTTGTTTTTGGATTAAGATGTGTCCCACAGGCCCACTCAGTGAAGAACAGCTGAGGTTACAACCACATGACTTGGCTCTGCAGACAGAATGCAATTTCAAAGTAACGTGAGGTGCATTGTAAAATTAATTCCTCCATCCAGTCACATTGTGATAATGGCACTTCACTGTGGCATTATTGCTCAGCTGGGCTGCTCCACCTTGCCATGGAGACCTGCACAGCAGTCAGTGCAAGAAACCTGGAGAAAAACACAAACTGAAATACTAATAAGTTTTTGATTTAAAAAATCATGGTAAAGCATGGTAAAACTAACCAGAGAAAGGAATGCTTCATACATTTCTCGGGTCCTGCTCATACACTGACTAATGAATATCACTCAGATCAGAAGCTTATAGCTCAGCTGTGCATCAGGGACATGGCATAGCCATGGAGAGACAAGTCTGTTCCCCAATAAGCAGAGCAGTGGTAAATTGTAGGGGAATTGAGCCTTGTCCTTACTTCACTGACAGAAATGATACATTTATTTTCTTTACTTACTCCCCACACTCAACTGATTTTTTGTCTTACAGATCTCCCTGCACTCAGCTATTTTTTGTCTTACCATTTCGTCCTGCCCCAGGGTGTATCAGCGTAGACATATATATGTAGCTACATATATATATACACAGAGGGGGGAAAACCAATCAGATCAATGACTATTTTGTTATTTAACTGCTTCATGTTTTACAAACATGGTTTCTTTAAACCAGGATGTAATCAAAGACCTTTCCCTCCAACTATGTATTGTGTGTCATCTTTGCTCTGGGACAGTTTTTATCTGTTTTAGGTTTCCATTATTTTGGTTTGAATTTGACTTTTTTTTTTTAAAGGGGAGAGAACAAACACATGCAATCCTATTTTTCTGGTAGCTATACAGTTTATTAAAACACATGGTATACAGCTACTGGTGCTTTGTGTGACACTTTTTTGGGGGTGGATGTGAAGCTTTAGACTGAGTGAAACTAGGCCCAGGACACCCAGTCGAGATACCTCGAGAAGTGCTTGTGTGGACCATCTCATGCTGTCCCTGCACCCAAAAGCTTGTAGTAACTGACAGGTTTTTTGGCATTGAATTCCCAGAACCGTAGAATGATTTCAGTGGGACCCGAGTTTAAAAATCATTTAGATCTAACCTCCCTTCCATGGATAGGGATTTCATCCACATTGGACCACAAATTGTTGGGCTATGAGCTAAGCCTGGAGACTGGCAATGCATTCCTGGTCTCTTCTGCATATGTATTATGCATGATTTGTGGGAAATCAGTCAGTCTTTCTCATAAAGCCTGAGCTTTGGAGTACATGGTGCTGAACAAAAAAACCACTGATTATTCACTTAAACGAAAAGGAACTAGTATTTCCTAGCCTTGATTTGAAGTTTACCTGGAGTTCAAAAAAATTAGAAAGCAAATACAGGTAGTGTAAGGTCATTAAGCAAGCCTAACAACAATAACAGTAATGTAATTTTAAACCCAATTTTATGGTTGAGGACTCTGCCTTGTAATCTTTGGTGATTGTGCTGGCTGAATATTAACCTGAGAGGCAAATGCCAGCTCTGGAGCTAGAAAAAACTTTTCCATAAGGGCAGCCTTAAAAATACCATACAGGCCCTTGCACCCAGCTTTAAAAATAGCATTCCAAACACAGGGAGTTCAGCTTTCCATGTCCCCAGGACCCCCCCAGTGAACAGCAAATAGGAGCAGCAGCACTGTGTAAAAGACCTGCATAGCAGGAGCGCTCCTGGAAACATCACCTGTCTGAAACTTGATGCTCTTGTGCTTCATGTCCTGAAGCAACCCGCAGTGTGACACGGAGCTGGTACTTGGAATGGCAGTCCAGGGTGATGAACAAGGAAACTTAAGGGGGCTTGCATGCTGGGGAGGTGGGCCTGGGCCGCACTGCAGATGAGAGTGGGGATGAAGCTCCCAATGACTGCTTTTGTGCCTTAGTATGGGTCCAGTTTGCTGATTGTCTTAGCTGAGGGTCACTGAGGAGCTGAACAGGGACCTGTGTCTTCCTAAGAAAAGTGATGTTGTCATGGCTTGCTGCAACATCTCTGGTTGGCGGAGCAGATACAATCATCTAAACATCTAAAATCCTCTAAGTCTGTGGCATGAAGACTAGAAACTGTCACAAACACCTGCTCTCTCTGAAACCGCACCAGTTTATGCCACGTGGTCATTCTCTCCTCATCCTTGGGGAAGAGGAGGAATGGTCCATATGCAGTGAGCTCCTGTGTTTGCATACAGGGACATCTACTTCAGTTTACAACAGATCTCTGCCATCCCATAGAGAGGAGAGAAACCTTTCTGAAGTGAGACCTTTTTGCCATATTGGCTCAATGAGAAGGTGTTAAAGAAATGGCACTGGTTTCTTTAACCAGATGACAAGCTGTTGTGATACCTAAGATCAGCTGCAAGGAAAAATCCCAAACTGTAAAATCCAGAGTCAGAAAACTCCCAACTTAATTGTATAATGTAGAATGGCATTGTGGATTAACCTCAAAAGATACATGAGGAGTGCTGGAGACTCACTGAGAGGGAAGGAAAAAATCCTTCTTTGTCAAAATCTCAGCTTTCAAGGGAATAGAGACATTCAGCAAATAATTTGCTGGGTCAGAGACTAATATTGACTAATCATGTGACAGGATTTCATAACTCCCTGGTACCTCCACTGAAATTTTTTTGTGCCTTCATTTGGGAATCTCCTAGCCTTGAGCATTTTTATAGCTCAGTCTGAAATTAATTTGTCCCATCATCCAGGCAATTCCCACCACGGAGCCAGCCTGCAAGAGCTCCCTGCTGAGGGAACAAGAGGCATAGCTTGGAAACACCACTGTACACCAAGGCTGGAACAGCAGAGGCAGTGACAGCCATGTTCTCTGGGCTGGCTGCCACACATCTCTCACAGTTTGGGAAATGCCACCTCCTGACTTTCAAAGGAAATTCAAAGGCAGCCAAAAACATAATGCAATTAAGTGCCTATGAACTTTACTGTAAGGAGGATATGAGAAAGGGCACCAAGAGAGCGTGCCCTGTGTTTTAGATATCAGAGAACACATACTCAGGCTGCTGAAAGCCCCAGCCATTGTTGGAACCTCAGCCAGAAGCACAATAAGCCACTACGGAGGAAGTGGCTCCAGTCTCAGACATCATTACACTTGCCTGAGCAAGGCAAGATCACAGGATGAGAATCTGCAGAAGGGCTGCACCTGAGAGATTTCTCCAGGGCAAGACGCAATCTAAGTATCTATCCTTGGCTTAGAGAGCTTCAAATCCAAGACAGGAGGCAGAGAGGTGGAGATGAGCAACAAGAATAGTATCAGTTTTCCTGATGAAACCAACTCAGCCTGTTTCAGCATCCTGCAGCATCATCTCTCAGTATCAGCCAGCACAAAGGATGCTCTTTGCTGGCTTCATGGCTTTGCTCACAGATGCTGCTGTAATGACACACTCAAAGCATGGTCAGGCAATCAGGTCACCAGAGCATATGGTCCTGCTTCCCTTGTGCACAAAAGAACATTGAGTTTTGCTCCAGATATCGTGGCATGAGTCAGTGCCACAGACATCAGGATCACAGCAGTGCCAAATAAGAGCAGGAGCTGCCGACACTGTTACAAGCTTAAGGTTGTGTGGTGAGCACAACATATGTCTGCTATTTACTAATTATGAGGCAGCTCTGGAGAACCTGCTCCAAGCAATTGTCAGAAGGTGGGCGGTGCTTCTTCATGCCATCACATTTCCCTCTTTGGAGGGTCCAAGTGTCCCTATAACCAAGTGATCTACATTTCAGGATCTGCAGGAGGAAGCTAAGGGGAGGAAAAGGCTCTGTGAGAGATCTGAGGCCGGAGGTAGGAGATAATCTGTAATTTGTTACATCCTATTTATGAATGCACACAGCCAGAGTGCCATGTGGCTGGGAAGAAAGCCACCTTCTCTTGGCTGGTAACTCAGTGTTCCTTTGGTCAAAACCCTCCCTTGTTCCAGTGGGTGGTGGTAGAGGAGTGCCACAACCTCCAGGCAGCATCTCCACAGGGGAGTTGCTTGGTGGTGCAGGCACTCACTCACAGGCACAAGCACACACCAGATGTTTGTAATCCACTCAGCAGCAAGAAAGAGAAGGGTCTGTGTTTAGGGTTCCACAGAGAGGCCTTTAATGCAACTCCTCACGGAGAGGTCCAGGGACAAAGACAGTACCTGTGAAGGACCAGGGCTTATATATGGGGTAGAAGGGGTGGAGTTGAGAACAGGGTCCAATGGGTGAGGGAGAAAGTGGTGCAGAGGCGGGGTAAGAGGAGAGAAGAGCTGATGGAGGAGCAGGGGCCCATCAGGGGTGGAGGATTGCACCAAACAAGGACCAATGGGGCCTCGAGGAAGGCAGAACATTCTAGGGAAGAGACATATAAGGGAAAAAGAGGCAGGGAGACCAATGGGCTAACTGAGGAACTAGAACTGGGGTACATTTACATATCAACAAAGGAACTCTGGGAGAAGGCTTATTCTTTTGCCCTAACTGGAAGGAAGTTCCCTCATCCAGGGAACATCCCTCCAAGGGGGCATCAGGGCCCCTTGCCTTACAGTCTTACTAGGCTCCACACTCCTAAAGAATTTCTTTGGAAGTAACAGACTTGAGTTTGAGCAGAGGAAAAGCATCTGAAGTGATGCACCAGAGGGGTTATAGTAGCCCTCTCTCCCCAAAACAAGGTCAGGTGTTTGCATACAAATTCAATTTGTCCTTCCAGAACACTCAGTGGTGTTTCAGACTCCTCTTTCAGACTCCTGCTTTCTTAGTGCTCTATAGGTACAGATCTATACATTTATATACATATATACAGGTACCTGTACACATACATATCCATACTCATGTACAGGCATATGTGAAACACTGAAAGATAAAGTCAATTTTGTTCTCAATCAAGGAGCAGGCTGCAATTTCAGCAATAAAAATAGCAACAATGCTGCTCAATAATCACCTGCAGAGGGGCAGCAGGCTGTGAGAGCTGGACTTTGCTGCTATCCTGTTATATTTTTGAGTCAGCTGTTTGCTGCTTCTTTTCTCCATTCTACCTTTGCCCAGTGCATCTTTTGCTGACTCTTACTGGGGTCAAACAGGTGGCTGTGCATGGAAGTGGTAACAGCACATTCTCAGCAGCGTCTTGTCATTGCTTTATAATGGAAAGGACACAGCCCTAGGAAGGCAGGCCTTGATCCAGCTTGGCCATGGATTTAATCTCTGTCTTCTGCTAAGCCTTCAGAGCTCATCTAAGTTATCTACCAACTCTCTGGAGTTATCCTGCCATCTACAATCTCTGGGATTAAACATGGTGTTCCATGTACAGGAGTCTAGAGTACCTAGGGCTACATTTATTTGTTCCATCCTAGAACCAGTTTATCCATCATGTTTTTAGAAGACCTGCCACAGTCCTCATGTATCCATTATTTTCTACTCATTTGAGACGTACTCAAGAGGCAAGAGTGATCACAACAGTAAATGAATGCTCAAATGAGCCAATATAGGCTAACTAGTATAGATTTTTTTTCAAAAACAGCTTAATGAACAAACAGCTTGTATTATTACTAAATTGTTGGTAACCAATGGCAACCCACACAACTAAATCATGAGTAAGTAACCCAAAACATCTGACCGAAGGCTGAACATGCTTCCATACAAGAGGAAGACTTTTAAGATAACACTTCTGAAAACAGTTTGAAATGTGAACTCTCACCAGTAACTTTCAAGCAGCCAGTGGCTTGTTGAAGCATCACATGAAAAGAAAAAAAAAGAAAAAAAGAAAAAAAGAAAAAAAAAGCCCAAGCAAGCAACCACCTGTTGAGTCAAGCACACAGAAATTTCAGATAAAGTAAACCTTCTTGGTGGCACTCAGAGCTCTGAGGGGCTGGGTGCAGCTGGACCTTTTTTCCATTTATTACCAATTCAGCACTATGAGTTTGGTCCTGTTCAACAGGAACTTTTGTGATGACAGATTCATGAATAGTGTGATTTACTGATACCATAGGTCTGACTGAATTCAGTAAGAACATACAGAACCCAGATTCACAAATAGCGTGGTTTACTGAAGCAAAGGCAAAGCAGTCCAAAGTTGTTAGTGATAAATACACTAACTACAGAGTGTGTCTGGATAGAAGGTATAGTAACAGAGATTTATTAGATATATACATTAAAATATTTCTGGATCTGTTCCAATGCAGATGGAAGCAAAAGTCTCACCTAAAAGTATCCCTTTAATGAGAGGAAGTGAAAAAAGTCCTTCAACCAATCTTGAGCAAGCAGAGGTGTTTTTCTCCTGTTTTATTCTTCCTTTTATCTCTCCTCTTTTTCTTTGCTGTGAAACCCCCTCTTTTTTATACAACAATTTTTAGTCCTTCCCAAAGAAAATGACAACTGTATGTCGTAGGCTGGGTGTTGGTGACAGAGGTCATACATGTAAGGCATATCCACTTTTCTCTTAATTTGCATTCTAAAGGGTGTGAGAGTTGATATGCAAATAACATTTAATGAGCGTCTTGGTTACTTCTGGTCAGTATTTATGGTTTAACAAAACGTTAAATAATCACTTTGGTTCACCTCAGACATCATTTTGTTGTTAGCCCTTGCTCAGGACAGGTGCAGGATCAGCAGGAAGTCCTGTTCAGGTTTTTATTGATCATCAATTCATCATTGACTTCAGCCAACTCTGTAGCAAGTGTGACAATTTACTACACCTCTCTTTTCCTGCTGCCATCGAAGAAAGGAACCTGTTGACATTAACTTGGCACACAGCAGCAATCATTTGTGTTTGCTAAGAACATTTTTCATCACACAATAGCATTTAAACACAGAGAAGTTTGTCTGCACTAGAGTGTTTGTTTCAAGGACATTTTATTATTAAGAAAATAAAAAGCAAAACTTTTTCACAATCACAGAATATTTCACACTGATGTTTTTGATATGCAACAACAGGTACTTTCTTTTGAAATAATTTGTTGGAAATATTTGATACTGGTCCAAGTGCAGTTTGGCTGGCAAGAGCATATTTTGAATTTTCTAACGGCTTTGTTTGACAGATACAAACTGAAATTGCAAAAAACATTTTGTTTGTGTATTTTTGAGAGAACAGGCAAAGCACAATATTTTTCTGGTTTGAGCCAAGAAAAACTGTTCAGATTGCAGTATTAACCTCTCAGATAAGAAGTCCCATTCACAGATTTTTATATTTCATTTTTCTGTAGAGGAATTCTCCATGGCCCTGTGTTAGTTGTTCTAAGCACCTGTTGGGGGTTAGGTTTGTCCCTTTTTTCACTTACAGAATT
>VZSR01002591.1:65006-78773 GCA_013398615.1 Brachypodius melanocephalos | reverse complement strand
TGCCAGGGACACCCAGCCCCTGCCTGCCCTGTTAATGCTGTAGTTGCTGGTTATGTTTGCTTTGTTTTACATACTAGTAAAGAACGGTTATTTCCTGTTCCCATAACTCAGCCTGAAGAAAAAAAAAGCCCCTGTTATTTTTTTTCCTAAATTATAATAATTTGGAGGGAAGGGATTGGAATTATCCAGATACTTGTCTTTCAAACCAAGACAACATGAAAAGAATCATAGGCACTGTATAGGCAAGCAGCTTCTTCTTCAAATACTTGAGAATTAACCTTCTTGGCATAGAGCTGGACAAGGGAAGTGGTGGAAGAGCAGAAGGAATTTAGTACTGAGAGGACCATGTCTATTGACATGGTGTACCATGTCATTTGACACCACAACCAGGGCCAAGGGAGATTTCTTGTTTGGCATCAAGCTGTCTCCTTTCAAGCTTTGTCTCATTTCCCTCTCCAGCATCCACACTGCAGCCAACATTACTTTATGCAGGCCGTGTTTTCCAGCTGACAAGACTTTCTGTCTCAGGGAAGGTTAAACTGCAGTGGGATGTACAGAAACAAACACGTTCCCTGGCCCACAGTCAGTATCAGGCATCACCTCTTCATCACAATCGTTTCTGGTTAACAACACCTCACCACCACTGAGGGCACGTGTAAGGAAAGCTCTCTTCGTTATGTGGGAGATGAAGTAAGAGGTTTTATTAAAAAATATTGGAGGGGCTCTAAAGGTCATATACTGGTTGCATGTCTCACAGACTGGCATGCAACTGGGTCTTCTTTTATCTTCCCAAGGACAGCAAAGGGCTAGAAGATTAAGGAAAGAATTTCATCAGGACCGGGCTGAGGAAGGTGACAGGGCTATTCATCAGGTGGGTGGAATATGCCTGAAAATGAATCCTAAATCACATGGGGCGAAAAGCTGTCCAGGATATTTTTCCTGTACGTGGGCTAGCAGGGTTGAAATGGCAGCTAAACAGTGGGATTTCACAAGCAAAATCTGCATGCTTTTAACCTGAAGCATCCCTGGACTGAAAGCTTATTTTTCTTTTCACACATTAGCCATGAGAACAAACAGCTGCCCTACAGCCAACCCCTTGCAGTTCTAAAACACATGGCACACATCTTCCCTCAGGAACCTAAAATGTGCTGTAAAGCTAAATGTTGTCCTCTGCTTTCAAAATGATGATTAAAAATTCATCACAATGTTTACAGTAGATGGTTTGAACATAATTATCACTGTAACCGAGGTCTCTTCTTATTTTAATAATTTCTTGCTCAGTTTAAATACCTAAAAGGTTTGCTATACTTAAAAGACAGCAAAAGTAGACTCTCATGCAGGCTGGGATCATTTTTTCAGCTTTCAAAAAAGAAAAAACAAACCTGAAAACATGATAAATACCTATGAATTCCAATAGTTTTTTAATGTACACTTCTCTTGCAAGCAGATTGCATTCATGAAATGTGAAGAAAATGCACACATCAAAAAATTGCACACTTCAGTTATAGAGATTGAGCTCGATGACTTGTGAAAAGACCCCTCAAATCTTCCCTGGCTGTTTGTTAGTCTGCTGGCCTGTGAGTCAGCCCAAAGTTTCAGTTTGAAATTGGTTAATAGGATTCTCATAGAAACTAAAAAAAGTAGAGGGCTAATTAAGTGTTTTAATCCCTCTGAACATCAGGTACAACTCAAAACAGCTGCACTGCAGCGTTTTCCCCGCAATGGCCCAGATTCCCTGAAGGCTTCAGATTGAGCCAGGCTGGAAAATATATTTCTGCCTTTTGTGTTCTTAGCTGGCTGAGGGGGCAGGGGCTGTGCAGAACTGTGGAGTGCATAAAACTGACTGATGCTCACCTGCAAGCACAAAGAGCTGAAATTGCTCCTAGGCCATCGCAGACCAATTTCCCCCACCAGAAAAAAGCAGGATCCCCATAGGTCAGAACTGTTATTAATAATGTGGAGAAATCTCATTGCACACCGTAAGTGCTCATTTGACCATGGTAAAGACAGTGATGAGAGGAAGCACAGAGACTTCTCAGCTCAGTGTGAATGCTGCACCTTAAATCACAGAACAAATTAAATTCTAAGAGAAAAATGCTATAAGGCACTTGGCCAAGGTACCTGAGCTGGAGAGTTATTTACAGTTTCTTTCTTTCAACAACAAGTTTTCTGAGTGAAGCTAAAGCAAATATTCACTGGGGAATCTAATTTGTAATAGACATTGAATGCTAAAAAAATGGAAGGCAGAGGAGAGGGGATCAGACATGCTAGAAAGAGATAACTTCATTCACATTTGAGTTATTGACCCACAGACTTTTAAATAAGCTCTCAAGAAAAATGTATAACAGTTCAAAGTAAGAAATTTGGACATGCAGGATGCATTACCCCTTGTAATGTTCTGTCTCCAGCCAACACACTGCATTAGTGCACAGGAACTGAAGATTAAATCCTTTAAAACTGTTATCTCCATGTTTAAACTCAGGATAAAGCCAGAAGAATTTGAATTTTACCATTGAAGCAAAATTGAGTCAAAATGCCATTTAAAAATGGCACAAATTACTGGCACAAACAAATGGCATAAATTACTCTCCAAAACCATGGACGTTTGGTCCTCGACCAAATCTATACTTCCCAGGCTTTTCTTTATTGGAATCCCTTGTTTTGAAGTCCACTAACTCCAAGATAACAGTTTTCTATTCTTCTAGGTAAGCACCTAACTCTCACTGAAAATTTTGACCTGGAGGATTAAAAAAACCCAAAAAACAACAACAACAAAAAACCCCACCACAACCAGAAAAACCAAATCAAAACAAAAAACTAGAAATGCAAACTTTCATGTATGGAAACTGTTTAAGCTGAGGGAAAATGTGGGCCTACTGCTAAATGGAATGGGGGACCTGGTGACACAGGACATGGAAAAAAAAGTGAGGTGTTAAATTAATGCCTTCTTAACTTCAGCCTTTATTAGTAAGATCGGTTTCAAAAATGCCAGACCGTGGAGACCAAGAGGAAAGTCTGGAGCAAGGTGAAAGAGGATCAGGTCAGAAAATGCCAAAACAAACTAGACACACATAAAACCACGTGCCCTGGTGGGATTCACTTGATAGTGCAAAGAGAGCCGGCTGATATATCCCAACCTACATCCCAAAGGTTCCCTCTGTCCCAGTGTTTGAGACAACTTTGGTTCAGGGCACAGAGCACTGAGCACCTTGGCAATTTTATCAGCTGGCAGCAAGACCCTGCTACGTATTTTACCTGTTTATTTGTTAAATTGATCCTTATTGGTTTGCTTAGTCACTTGGACAAAAAGAAGTTAAAACTGTTGATGCAGTTGCTTAAGTGAAGTGCTAGTTCCAGAAGGAAAATATACAAGCATGTTAAAATAGCAACACAGACTCAGATGACTCATATTCATTGAATTTTAAAACCATTTATATTGGAGTGGACCTCCAGAGGTCAGTTAGCCCATCCATCTGCTCGAAACATGTCTAATCAGATGAAGGGGATGCTTGTCAACTCCTCATGCATTACAGCCTATGTTTTCCAAAGACTTTTCCAGCCCTGTCAGTACATTACCAAGCAGAATACAGTTACCACTACTACTACTTACAAGAGGGAACTAGAAGAAGCAGTTTGTCTGATCAGAGCTGTAAATGAGACCTTGAACTCTCCCCATGGGTTTTTGAATCATTTCAACGTCAGCTATTCTGGATCAGTCTTCCAGAGTGAACACAAGATGGAGCTCAGCATGGAGCAGGCACAGTGGCACTGGACATGCTCTCCAGCCCTACATCCACTTGCTCACCATGAGGTGAGCCACAACACAGCCCCCAGCACAAGGCCAAACACTCCTGGTGACCAAGGAAGATAATCTCTGAAAGGAAATCCAGGCGTAAGACCTTTATCTGATCAGAGCATCTCTCTTAGATGCTGTTATCCTCTAAGTGGGTTCCCAGGGTATGGGAATTCCCATACACCTCTGGGGGTCCAGCCCTTGCAGAGAAATGGCTTAAATAGTGAGACTGCTCTTCAGGTGTGTTTTGTAAAAGCAAAAGGTTTAAGAAACGAAAAATAATAAATGTTACAGAAACAAAAGAGAGAGCCAAACAAAGGTGTCAGAGAAACTTCTGGGACCCCACAAAGACACCCTAAAAAGCCTTTGAGTTCCTTTGTGCCTTTTCTTAAATACTTAATGTTTCAGGTGGGCTGTTTGGCACCCTGCCCAATGAAATTGGCAACAGGATTTGAAGTACACTCCTAAAAATCAGCCAGGTCTCCTGTGTTGGCACTGAGCCAATTGCTGACAGGACAGCAAAGACATTTCTGGGTCTTTTACCTTATAAGAAATACAAGGGGCGAATCCTAAACCTTTCCCTATTTGCTTGGGTGTGATGTGCATACCTACACCAGGGCATAAAGGAATGAAGAACAACTAGCACTGAGATCACGCACAGCAATTCAATCTCCATCTGCTCCAGAAGAACCCAGGACCATTATCCTGTGTTGTCAAAGCTGTTAATGAGATATTTGGTTTCATTGGTAATGTGCCAGCCTGACTCAAAGACAGATAGCAAAATGAATGGATCAGGACAGGGAAAACAATGACCCAGATGTTTAACAGACAGTGTCTTGCAAACCATGACAAAAAGAAGATAGAGAAGAGCAAAGAGCTCATAAAGAATGCTTCTGATTCACAGAACTCGGCAAAAAATTTGTCCGCCCTCATTTGAATTTTTGACTACAGAACAGAAGAAATAAATTCAAATTTAGAAAATAAATTTTAAAACCCCCCTGTTCTTGGTCATGACGTAAAGACCACCAGATAGGAACAAACCAGTGCTTTTAGACTGCATCTATGTTTCAAGATAGAGAGAAAAGAAGGGTTCTGAAAAAATCCTTCAGAGGTCTGGAAGAGATGCCTTATAAAGTAAAATGTATTCCATAGCTCTTCCCTGTATTAAAATTTATCAATGTAGCTTATCAAAGTTACTGAGAAGTGGGAATTCTTCCATCTCAAAAGAAAAAAAAAAAAAAAAAAAAAAGAAGAAGCAAAATACAGTTCAACACTGAAAGCTGGACATATCTGAAAGGAAAACAAATCAATCGCTCAGGAAATTCCCTCAGGACACAGCAGAATCACTGTCACTGTAAGTCTACAGCCAGCCAGGTAAAGGATCTATCCTAACTAAATCAGGAGCTGGGGGCCAGAGAGAGAAATCACTAGGTAAAGTTTCAAAGCTTGAATTTATTATACAAGGGCATGATACAGAGCCATAATGAGCTGATCCATCTTTAAGATCTAAGAATGACAGAGTCCTGCTTTTGTTTTGGCAGCAGACAATGTCTTGGATGCCAGTCCTCAGAACTCCACTGCATACACTATATCTGAGCTAAGTGGGAAGACCAGCTGAGGATACAGCTTATGGGATGGAAATTTACAGAAATGAAACTAATTAGCAGCTTCCCAAGCTCAGCAGTATTCATCTGACTCTTCTGCACTGAGTACACTAAGAACACTGGCTATAATTATGCAGCCCTGCTCGTTGCTTGACTGCCCAGACCAAGGTTTATAAAGCGACAGGAAATTTTTGGTTGTTAACCCTGGCTGTTCGTTACTGCTTTTACTTCATCTTATCCCAGTCATAACTGATGCTTATGTATCCTACATGCTTTATGAGGCTTTCACAGTAGCTTTTTAGGCATGGTTTCCATCTGGTAGCATTGCAAGAGAGCCTTCTTGTCCTTCTTGCTTGGTAGGATTCTTCATCTCAAAGACAGATTCAGAACTGGAAGCTGGGGAGGTGAGCTCAGATTCCCTGTTCCTCAGACCAGCCTTGCTGGGCAAGCCAAGGCAGCTGAGTTTCTTCCACATATGCCAGTGTCACTGACACTTCCCTTGGATCCAACGCAGGCACCTTTTTCCTTTCACCCAGCAGTTTTACAAGGTGATCTTCAAGGCATCCACAACTGCTTCATCATTGCTTTGTGAAAGAACACTTATCTTTTATTATCATGTGCTGATTGTATTGCAAACAGGCATTACCCTCACATTATCAGCTGCCTCTGATTTATCACCAGATTTATTAAAGGTCCATAATGGGGACAGATTTATGCTTTCATTTACTTTTATGTCTTAAAGAAACCAGCACAGATTACCTCTCTCTTCTTTCCTGATACTTAACTGAAAGGCATGTCTTTGCTGCTTTCTAACCAGAATTCTGTTTCAAACAATCAAAATCTCCCTCCCCACATAGAGAGAAACATGGCAACTGACAATTTCACACAAAATTTTGACTTCACTCACTGCAGTATATGCCCCAGAAATGGTGCTTTTCTACACTGAGCAAGTACATTTGCCAAGAGACAAAAAGAGGAAAAAGAGTCAAATAAGGAAATCTCCCAGTCACTACCACCCTACAGCCTTCTTAATTAACCAGACTCTTAATAATATGAATCCCTCTAAATCAGCAGCTATTTTTTTCCACAGAGAAATCCTTACACCTCTAAATGTGACAAGTGAAACCTGGCATTGATCCAGGTGGGGTTTTCATGCACATCTTAATTTATCATCTCACGTAGCTCCTGGGCATGAAGTGCACCAGGAACCTCTGCCTGGTCTGCTATCCCCAGAGTATCAGCTGGAACCTGTTATAAGCTAGGAATGAAAACAGAAGCACAAAGCAGCAGAGACAAGCCCCTTCCTTGATGAAGCAGAGCTCTGTCAGGAAAAGAATATCTGAGTGCTGCATCTAAGAACTTTGTGCAATATCAGGTATAGGCAGTAAAGCTATCTATCTCACACCAAGTTATCCATCTCACTGCCCTTGGTAACACAGGCTATTGCTGATAGACTCCTTTTCATTAAAATATTGGAAATTTGTCCACATTGCACTTCCAAAATGGAGAATTCCTTGATTTAAGCTTTTCTCTGGCTACAAACATTTCAGCATATATTTTCAAGTAGTTTTCTCCCCATTTCCCTAGAAACTTCTCACTTGAGAAATAGTAAATGCCTCCTCATTTTGCTTCCTATATCATCTGAATCTTTTTTATATTACCATGGTTTCAAACTGAGAGGATAGGACTAGAGTAGATATGAGAAAGCTTTATACAATGATGGTGGTGAAACTCTTGAACATTAGTGAAGTGTAAATGCCCAGAAGTCACTGGAAATATTCATGGTCATGTTGGACAGGGCTCTGAGCAACCTGGTCTAGTTGGAGATGTCCTTGCCCATTGCCAAGCAGTTGGACTGATGACATTTAGAAGTTCAGTCTACCTCAAACTGCTCTACAATTCTGTGATCCAACATTTCTCCCATTTGCCATATGGGTTCAAAATCAAAAGGAATCAAAAGGCTCACAGCCTGCTAGAGAATGGAGCACATCTGAGTTTTTTGAGAAGCACCAGGGCAGCAGCACTGGGGCCCTAATTTAGCCCAGAATCCTGCTTGGCTGTACGCACTGCCCACTGCATATTATGGTCTCATGATAAGAGATGCCTCTGCCCAAATTAAGATGCAAAAGAGACTACATGCCAAAGTCAATAGTATGGATTTCATTTAACAGTAAATGTGAGGTGGAGACATAGAAAGATATAGGAGGAAGGGGATGAGGAGGGAAGAGAAAGAGAGATACAGAGAACGATTAAAGTAGAAAGATATCACCATCAAGTGGATCCCTGCAGCATCCTGCTGGTCCTTCTTCACCCTGGTGTTTGGTAGTGGGGTATCACTTTTACACAGTCCAAGTCATGGGTTTCCATAGAGCAGAGATGCTGTTCCCACAGCTTGGGCTGACACGTGTGTCACTTCCCACAACTTTCCTCCATGTGAATGTTAGGCCTGGGATTAATGCCTTCCTGTTTTGCCATCTCAAGTTCCTGTGGTGGTGGCTTATCTTGGGGGAACTTCCTTCTTTAACAGTGGTGTGAGACGTGCAACTGCATCCTTTAAATCCTCACACTGCACTGATAGATGGGGACACTGGAGACCTCCACTGAGCTCCCTAATCCATGTAGATTTGTGTGCACCCACGGCTGCATGGAGTACAGAGAGAAAACAGCAACAGGCTTGGCTCATTCCTGGGCACCAGAAGAATGCAGCAACAAGAGATGCCTTGATTTATGCCAGGCAATGCCTGACCACAAAAATTGCTTTTAGTACAGACAGCACCTTAAAATTCAATGCTGTTTTTGCTTGGCAAAAATCCAGGACCCACAATCAATGTGATGAAATCCAGTATCCTCTAGCACAACAAGGCTCACTGCTGATATCCAGGCCTGAAAGGGAGTTTGGAAAATCCATTTACACAGGCCCTGGACTGGCCACAAACCTCACCTCTGTGGTAGGGCAGGTTTTTAGCAGAACAGGCACATTTTGAACACATAAAACCTCCTTGCCACTGCAAGGGACTGCCAGGCCACTGTGACAGTGTGGTACATGCCACCCACTACCACACAAACTGGTACAATCCAACCGAGGTGGACACTCCAGCCAGAGCAATCAGGATCAGCTGGCAGCAGCCCAGGCCATTTACAACACCATGGCAAAACTCTTCTACATTTCACACTTCCGTCAGTATAGAGACACTTTAAATATTTTTACAAAACCTTTTCTCACCATATTTTATTTCCTGCTAAACAGAGCTTGGATTATTTAAAATCAATATCACAAAAAAAATTTAAATGTTACACCTTTTGTCAGCTGGACTGAGCAATCCTTTGCCCTATTTCAAGGTGACAGGGAATCCCAAATTTACCTCTCCAAGGTGCTCACGCAGGTACCCAACAGTGTTTATCTAACTTGGGTTTTTTAAACTTTTGCACAGAATACTGCAACAGACATAGACAAGCTGTGTTTTATCAGGAAAGGATGAAGCACGCAGTGTTCCTTCAACTCTCTTTTAAAGCTCTCTGCTGCACAAAGCACAGTGTGGAGCCATAGCACACATGCAGGGCTCACTATCTTCACTCATAGCAGCTCTGGATTTGGTGCACTGATCTCTTCCAGGACCAATGTATGGTGTAACAACAGTCTCTGCAATATCCTGCTCTACAGCCTAGGAAATTCAACCTGTCTCTCAACGCTCCTGTATTTTCAATCTTCTCTGTCCCACAGAGATGTGCACTTCTACAGCTGAGTATACAAGCTGTCACCTCTTATTTGCCTTTCTCCTTGAGAAATCAGCAGCTCAGTTCTTCCTCCTTTCTGTTTTGGGCTTGCTGGCAGGGGATTTTTGCTCTGTGTTTTTTTTTTTTCTTCCTTTCTGTGTTTCATTTGTTTGTTTGTTGCAATGCATTTTGCATGAGCAAGCCCAGGTTAAGCATTGTGAGAAGTCATGGCATAGCTGGAAAAGAACTGCCCATGGGAGAGGAACACTCTCAGAAGTACATATGTTACAGCAACTGCTGGTGTTGATGAGCACAATTTTTTCTTGGGAAAGCAGAATGATTCCCTGGCTTCTTCAGAAAAATTTGGAGGTGCTGAGTTTACTACAACAGGTTAATGGGAAGATGGGTTTTGGTGAGACAACATTCTTCCATGAAATAAAAAAGGGAATGATACAATACAACCCTGCTTATAGAAACTAGGCAAAACCCAGATCAAGTCAGGAGCCAAAACACAGGGAGACATTACTGGGAAGAATAAAGCCCAGTCCTGCACTTCTCAGTGTGTGGCAACCCAGTGCTTTTGGTAGTCCAGAAATGGGAAGGGGCCCGGACATGGCAGTTTCCTAGCACCCCATTAAATCAGGCTGTTTCTCAGAACCTGCCAGCTACAGGAGTGAGCACAAATGAGCAAGGTAGACACAGGATTTTGTGGGGTTTTAAAGTTCTTTTGCCTTGCACTGGCAGTCCTGCAGCCTGTCTCTCTCCCAAACCTGCAACCTCTCACCAAAAGTCCCACAGCAGGGTTGTCCAGAGCCTTGGTGGCAGGATTTTCCACCTGAGTTTTCTATGCTGATGTTCCTATGGCTTTGAATATTCTAGTGTTATGGGAAGTTCCAGAACTACCCCATCTGCCCTGCTTTTATTTACCCCTTATTTTGTGTCTCTTGGTTTACATTAAGACAAAAATAAATCTTTGTGAATAATAGTCACAGTAAATACAAATTACTCATGCTATTACCATTTCCTGCAGGGTCAGCCATGCCTGCCCCAGTCTCCTGCTGTACACACTACAGCCAACAGAGTCAGTGCCCAAAGGCAGAGGAAGGACACCAAGATAGCTTTTGTCCCAGGGCTGGGGAAAAGAGTTGGAGCACAATCAGGTTTGGAAGACTGGGGTTCATGGCTGGACAGTTGTTGTTAGAACACTCAGTTAAGCACTTGGGCAGCAGGAAAGTGTCAATGCCAGCAACTTTCACTGGCTAATTCCCTGCCACCAGCCAACAAGAGAATTAAAATTCAACGGCAGACCTCAGCTCTGCCTTTCTTTGTTCACTGTGTGAATAGCCTTTCAACAGCGGTGACAGAGGCTGAGAAAGCCTCACCGTGGTCCAGGGGCAGCATGGAGGCAACAGGAGGAAATCAGAGGAAGCAAACAACAAAAAAAAAAGGCAAGTAATGATCAAGGAGAGCAGGAGCTGGAGAGGAACTATTTGTGCTTCTGAGCATCATCTTGCCTGACATCCAGACTGTGCTGTGTCAAACACAGAGAGGTGAAACTCAATGAGAAAAGGAAGTCTGAAGCCCAGACTGACAGACAGATGTGAACACTGATCTCCAGTCCACCCCAGGCCTAACAGAGTACCCTGCTTTCCTGAGACCACTCCTATGAGGAACCTTCATGTCCAAATACCTTAGAAACTCCTGGAACTACCAGTAGGAAGGTGAATGGTACAAAATCCAAGGCACTGCAGGATTATTAATGAAGCACAGCTGATGAGAAAGAGCAGGAGAGTCCACCAGGCCACTGCTGGGCTTTGGAGAGGGCTGGAAGTGGATCTGCCCCCATCTGCTGGGTCCTGCTTCTGGAGGAAGGTGGAGGGCTTCCATCTTCTCCTCCCATTTCTACCTGCAAAATCTTGCTGCAGGTAATGGCTGATTAAACACTGCAAACTGCATTATTTAAGATACTGTTGCTGTGATACAAAGTGAACTCCTTTCAGAGCCAATACCTGACAAAAACAAGCATCTAGAGATACTTAGAGCTCTTAGAGAAGGAATTTAAATTGGTCAGGAAGAGCCTCTGTAAAACAAAAAATCAATGGCAAAGTGCATTTCGAAAAGCAGCCTCATGAAGAACTGTGTTTTTCCTCACATGACCAGCTCTGTTGACCTGAAACACACTGAATTATGTTTTGCTGTTGGTAAGGAAAGCTAACTCAGCAAAAGTCCTTTGCTTATTATCTGTGTTTTCTATAACTATCTTGAAATACTGGAGGATACACAAACCAGGGAGATGAGATAGAGATAGAGATAGAGATAGAGATAGAGATAGAGATAAATATAGAGATAGATAGATAGATAGATAGATAGATAAAAATAATATAAAATTTGTTGTTTTCTACTACCTGCTTCAGACAGTACTGTGCCATTGGTTGTGAAAAAGTGACATAATAATCTTTTATATACCAGATGGTTCAAGGTGCACCAACTAAAGAAGCTGCAAAGATTGCTGCAGGATTTATGATCCAAAAATCCTTGTGGCCATTGCCAGGTCTAAAGGACAAATTCTTCTTTGATGTTAGGATAGATCTATTTAGTCCTGTGTGACCAGCTCTCCTTTCCTTCACCACAAGTTAAGAAAACATACTAGACTATTTAAATCAGAAGTTTTCTTTGGGTAGTGACTGTCTCATCTTGAGTATGCACAACATTTCGGACCCAGCTGCTAATTGCTAGTTTTGATTTGGGTCCAATAGAGAGGATTTGGAGGGAAAAGGGATATTAAGAGCACAGTCACAACAAATTAGCTAGGCCAAACTCTGAGAAGGGCATGTAGCTCTCTCTGCATGGGTAATCTTTCTAACCAGAGCTCTCTCCTTGTCTCTTCTCTTTTTAATAGTTTTATTTTTTGGAGCTACAAGATTTTTTTTTTCTGCTGAGTGCTGAGTTAACAAATGCAGGAAGCATATATTAGCAGTATTCTTTGGAGACCACCTACAGCAGTGAGATGAACAATAGGCCCTGAACCATGACTAATTTGTAGCCCAAAATACGATGTATTTTTAAAAATGTAAAACTGTTACTCACACTTAATAGTTTATTTGAACTAAAACTATATTATTATCCTCTCATTATTTTACCTGGTATATTTTCGACAACTTATCTCAGGGTTGCCATAGCTACCTGCTGAGTGCCTTTGACTGGAGTGTTTGCAGTAATCAAAATTAAAGGCTTCTTATAAAAAGAAGTATGCTCTGACTAAAGAGGAACCTGGGCAAAATTGCCCATAATTGTATTCTTTTACTCAGTGCTGCTGCTGTGGGGTGAGCTTGTGTGGTGGTTTGAAGCACAGCTGCAAAATTAAACCCACTCAAGCTTCTCCTTTTTCTCTGCCTCTTCCAATAATGGGGGAACACTAGAAGATTGAGAGTTGGAATAACAATTTACTGAAAATGGCAATAGCCACAATAATATTAATAACAAAGAGCGTACGAAAGAGAGAAAGAGTTTTACCCACAGAAGGGTACTCGCCACCAAACAAACAAAACCAAAACCCCTTCAGTGTTAACTACAATCCTTAGCCTCTCCCCTAAAAATCACATGAAAATAAACATTTGGAAAGGACTCTGGAAGCCTGTATTCTAACCTGCAGGTCAAATTGGGTCCAGCCAGGATTAGGACCTTGTCCAGAGAGATGTTGGAGATATCCAAGAACAGAGAGGGTGTAAAGAAACCAGAGCCTGGCACTTCTCAGTGGCATCCAGTGTAAGAGGCAGTGGTCACAAACTGAAACACTGAAAATTGTGTTTGAACAAGGCAAGCACTTAGGAGTGACCAAGCCCTGCCGGAGGTTGTGGAATCCCCAGCCTTGACAATTCTGCAACCAGGCCAAGGGGATTGCATGGCTCCAGCAATCCCATCTAGCCCCAACCACTGTGAAATTCACCATCAAGGATGCAATCCCACAAACCCTTGAAAGGGACAGACCCAGTGAGACCTTCAGTTTAAAGGACAAGTGCAATCAAAAGCAGAGGGAGTCCACACTGAACTTCTTATCAGCATCTCCTCCAACAGCTCTCTCCAAAACTGAATGCCTCCACCAAGCCTAAGGTGGCCTAAGCCATGATGCCAAACTCTCAGGGAGTGCAGGATGCATTCAAACCCTGCCACTGCACCTCTGGGTCACTGCTCCACGTCCCCCAAAGCAGTGACACATGAAGTAGCTCAGATGTCCACAGCAATGTTTCAGAATACCTCAGTATGCATCTAAATACTTACTTTACTTTTGCAAAGAAGTGAGACCAACTTCTTTGGTCTCACTCAATACTTTTGGAAAGAAACTTAATACTTTTGGAAAGAAACCATTTTTAATTAAAGCTAGCATGCCCTACTGGAACCATCCAAATGCACTGCAAGCAGTCAGAGAATTAAAATGAAGGTCACCAGAAGTACACACTAAACAGCCATCCTGACAAAGTATTTAAGTACAGAAATGCTTGATTGTGCAATTAAAACAGTTTGCACAAACACAGCTCTGTTGAGTTAGGGACTGTTGGGGGTTAGGTTTGTTCCTTTTTTATGTAAAGAAATTTTCCCCTAAGTTGCTAGGAGACTAAGTACTGGGTGCTTATGGTGCAAAGAGGTGGCCAAAAGTCG
>VZSR01002591.1:41872-58575 GCA_013398615.1 Brachypodius melanocephalos | reverse complement strand
CATATATTTTATACACGAATTTATATTACTCATATTTCACACATAGGACACATTAATAGCAGCAAGGTACATGTTTGCACGTGGAAGAAAACTGTTCTGTTCATGACCCAACAGAGCAGAAATATCTCTAAAACAGGCTCAACTGGAAGTTGAATTACTTTAGCACACCCCAACCAGGAATGGACCTGTAGATATCAGGGAAGGCCCTCCTTTGTTACCACAGCTTTAGATGGCACTGCAACTTTCCCCATCAAACACCAGCTCAGGCTGTGCATTTGCCCACATTTTTGCACAAAAGTCATCAAAAGTCATCAAAAGCCTGGACTTTTAGTCCAGGCAGAAGAAAACTACCTCAGTCCATTGCCACACTGCAGTTAATGCCTTACCAGTGAAGCAGCTACAACTACCCTTTGACCTGATGAGCTCTGTCTAAAGTTGTGCATGCCAGACAAATGCCTTGGCCTGGGTTTTATTGGCTGCACTGAAATGGAAAGGACGAGACAGTGGTGAAGCTCCATACAGAGGGACCTGCACAGACAGGAGGAGGTTGGAGGAGGAACCTCTGCTTTGCAGGGGTGCCATTTGAGTCTTCCTTCTGCTCCATAATTTCTGTGCCCCTGAACTCTTGAATAAGGAAAGTTTGTCATCTCTGCCATGTAAGTTTGCACTTTGTGACACAGAATCAAAAACTGGGCTGCACTGCTATAGCAGAAGGTGCAACTGATGCAGGATTTTGCAAAGAGCAGATAGAAGGAATCCAGAAATTCTGCTGGGGACAGGGTGCGTGTGCTTAGCACTCATGGTGATGCATCTGAGTCCACCACCACCTGCTCCAACACAGGCTTAACTCCTCTGGGAGGTTGGAGATGTGGAAGGAGCCTTCCTGCTTCAAGGAAGTTGTTGGAGAAGTGCAGATGGAGATGGGAAGTCTGCACAGCATCAGATGTTATAGCAAAGAGACTCCAAGGCTCTGAACACCCAATGGCATAGCAGGAAGAAAATTCAGAGCATGTATTCAGTGCATTGGGGAAAAAAGGCTGTTGGCGATGGAAAAGGCTGGTAACTTCAGGCACCAGGAGGAATCTTGCTGCTCCACTTTCAGGTCAGCAACTTCAGAATAGGTTTAGTGCCATGATGTCAGATGGAGCAGTGTTGGAGGCAACTGACCCCAATTCATACTGTACCACCAGGAGAGAAAGTGAAGTGGGTGCTGAGTAAGAGCAGTGGGTGTCTCCCTGCTGGGGAGAAAGCTCTCACATGTTCTTCTTTTAAATGGATGTGTCTCTGAAGTGCTCGAGCACTAATCAATGCACCATGGGGAACAAACAGGAGGAATCAGGAGTCTGTGTGCATTCCAGGGTTATGAGCTCATTTGGATCACTGCCACATAGTGCCTACAGGCTCGTGTGCCTGAAGGTCTTGGATGGATGGATAGGGTTCTTTAGGCAGAACTGGCCAGAAGAGCAAGAATAGTTAACAGTTGGATACAGTGATCTTCTTTTCCAAATGAAAAAAATCTATAATTCCACAATAGGGAGATTCCTTTAATATGAGAGAGCAGAGGAATGTATGAAGCTTTATTTTCAGGTGGACAATGAATCAGCTGAGAGCTAGGGGGGCATGCCCTGAGCACCCTGTTCTGGTTTGCACTGCTTTGGGACTTGGGATAGTCTTCAGAGATGCACACTTGTCTAGGACAAAGGCACTAGGCAGAAAACAAAGCTTCACTCCAAATACAGCAAATGTGAATTTTAAGCTCCTTTTCTCCCCTCGTTCATAGGATTTTTCACTTTTTTGACTCCTCTCTGCTCAGAAAGGTAGAAAATTAAAGCTGAATGTGAGGACTTCAGGGGACTCATTAACTATCCAAGCCTAGGCACAGAGTTCTGCAAATGATGAACAGTAGATGTTAAATTAATCTCAGCATGTTCCTACACCACACAAAGGTGAGGCTGAGCATGTCATCCTTAACAACCCTGCCATGTTCAAACAATACTGACCATTGATTTAATAAATCACACACAGGCCTACAATTTTACAAAGGCTCTCAGAAGTCATTTTTCATAGGATTTCCTGAGATCTCTCTGAGTGTCTCCTTTACCAACCAGATGTCATTGTGTGGCTAATGGGCCATGAGAGTTATTTGAAGGTTGTTCTTTGCTGCTTCAGTCTTCTCTTTAACGTGTGTAGTGCGTACATTTTGCACGAAGCACATAACAGTAAAGCTAACTCTCTTCATCTACAATGAAACAGAGAAGTCAGCTAAGAAATCCAGAGATGTTCAAGTAAATATCTTCAAACTAATGTCTTTTGGAAAAAATAGACCAAATATCCCAATACAAACAAATGGTATAAGTTTCACATACTTTTGCCCTTGATAAAATGAACTAAGATGGACAGATGGCCTTTGAATCCATGAGAGGCAGGGAAGGAGAGGTAGTCAGAATTATTTGGCACACAAATGTCTACAACATTCACTACCCTGAGAGAATATAAGCTTGCACATCTGTGCCTACAGGTTCAACAGGTCCTACCTAAAGTGACAGAGGCTGGGAAGGACTTTCAAAGACAAATAACATTTTGTGCACCTTATTTCTTCTGGGCGCTATCAGAAAGACAAGACCTGGTCCACAAGAGCTCCCTTTTTCCTTTTTTAACAAAGACAGTCCAACAGAACCTGAATGAGAAGGGCAGAGCACATCCAGTGAGAGCAACCACAGACAGCAGTCATCACTGAACACTTCCATGCTGGTGAGAAAGGTTCAAGGTCAAGTAGGGAAATGAGGTCAGTATCAACAGGTACAGGACCAGACATCAGCCTACATAAAGCACAGCTCAAGAAAAGACCAAGAGAAAGAGTCTGAGCTTAGGTCACTTTTATGACAAAGCTTTTTTCCCAATGCCATGATCCCAGCTTGTATTTGCACTGTATTGGAGCCACTCCTGAGAACGGCCACAGTTCCAGGAGCGGGGGCAGAGAGTGCAGTGTGTGAGTGTCTGCTCAGGTCCTGGCAGCACCAGAAGAGAAAGAAAGTAATGACACAGATGATTTTATCTCTCTAACAGATAGGAGTCAGAATGACTTAGCAGAGCTTAAGAGTGAACCCAGATCTCCTGAATCCTTATTCTGTGTCTGGCCCAAGAACTCTGCCACAACTCAGTCACCCTATGAACCTTAGGAAAAAAAGTAGTTGTTCGTAAGAGAAGTTCAGGGAAAAGATTCATTTGTCTTGTCCCACATCTTCCCAGATGGATGAAGTTATCCTTCTTCAAATAGGGAAAATGATACTTTGAGAGTCCTTTGATGTTCCTTTTATTAATAAAGGAGTAGGAAAAAAAGATGTGTGAGAACTGCAGAGAGAGAAGTTTGCAGGGCTGAAAGGACTAATTGGAGACAGATGGTCAGATACAGGCTCTTAGAAGCATGAAGATCAGCTAAGAACATTTGAAAATCACTTGAAATTCTGAAAGAGGAAAATCACATATTTTAGTTTTGTGAATCCAGCTGCAGTCTTCAGTAGCAAAACCCAACACAGCTCAGTAAACATGAATGTGGTCACAACTGACACAAGACCACAGACTTTATGCTGATCTACCTGTAGATGCTCTCAGCAAGAAACCTATGAGATATTCGGCTCCTCTTGTTATTCACTGCTTCATCCCACCATTGCCATCTTTGTGTGTTTATAACATCTGCCTTAGTCTTCCTTCACTTTCTCTTCTCACAAACTCTGCTATCCCCCTCTATGACCATCAGCCCCACTGCCTGATTCAAAGGGTCTGCCAGACATTAACACCTCTGCTCATTGCAGGAGTGACAACAGGCCAATGTTGACTCCCCATCCAACAAGCATGACTCCCCATCAGACAACATTTTCCAAGTGGATTAAGACCTGACTTCACAAGCAGTGTGTCTGTAGGTTTTGATAGACCCAGTCAGTGACCCCATATCCTCCCTGTCACCCTTTTTGTCTCGAGAACAAGCAGAAGTTCTAGATTAAAGCAACTCTGTGGTCTGGGACAGATGACATGGATGGGACAGATGACTTACACCTCCAGAGGAAGGTCTGATCTGCCCTCTCATCACCCAGCCACGCTTCTGCTCCACACAGAGAAGACCCGTGTGAGAATGACACTGAACAGCTTCCTACAAGGGGTCCCAAAATGAGCGATCCCCACTTGCACTCAGTCTCTGAGCCAGTGCAGGGGAGGGCTGCAAGGGTCCTAGCAGGTAATGTGGAAGGCGTGGGTTTGCCCATCCCCAGTGTGATGCCCAGATACAGGGGAGCAGCCTCTCCACCAGCTCTGCCTCCCTTGCAAACAGCACTGATCTTTCATGCTGCAAATGGGGCCATCAATCTCTGGCTAATGCAGCTTGTTAAAACAGCAGCCATCACTTTGATGAAACAGCATAGTGAGAGTGTCGTTTCCTAGCTGCCACTTTTAGGGAGATAAGCCCAGAGATCTCAGATAACTAAGATGTTACAGGAAACTTAAAACACAGTGGACAAACCTCACCTCACTGTCTCTGTCCACTCTCCAGGGGTTTTTTTTCCCTCTCCCTTATATTCCTTTGGATTTTCTCTACACATGCTATAGTCACCCCTTCCTTCTCCCATGTTTAGTACAGGGGACTTTTACTCCATCTACTCAGAAACAGCATCTATTATGTTCCCAAGTCAAATACATCCCAGTGGCATTGTAACTCTTCGTGGCACATAAAACACATTGTGTGAAGGCCCAAGTATGAGAAAGATTGCTTCAGGGAAACAGTACCACAGCACAGACAGGGGTACATCAGAGCAGAAGATATTTGGACACAGAGATAGAGCTGCTCTTTCCTTATAGGGACAGTGTGCCTGCCTGTTTGATGCTAATGCCTCTTCCATCCAACATTTCTCTTCCTTATCTCTTCATCTTCAATGTTTCCCTTTTGTTTGAGGCTCCCTGCCATCAGGCTTCCAATACTGTGAATTTCTTCCTAAACCCTAGTTCTTTTTGAAGTTGCTGATGTGACACAGCTCTAAAGCTTTTCCTTTTGGGGTGGGGGTTTATTGTTGAAATTCAGATCTTTGCTATTAAAATCCATCAGACAACAAATGAATCAAGGTAATGAGACAAGACTGTCACTTTGTGGGAAATCAATGTCATGGTGTTTTAGAAGCAAATTCCACTTTACAGTCACATTACAAGAATGAATCTATCTAGGCCTCTCCTTTCAGTGTTGATTCTGAGACATGCACCATCAAACACCAGCTATGCACCTTGTGCAGAATATGAATACAGCGCACATCTTGTGTTTGGAAGAGATGGTGCTAGACTGCACTTCCCAAGACTTTTGGATGGAGGCCTCTTATTTTTTGTAGCATACCAGTCACATTCAAAGTTTTCAGTAGACATAAATAGTCAGTGTTTAATGTGGTTACACAGGTCAGTACTGTTATTTTGTCCCATAACTACAGCAAGATGCTGAATCCCTCTATACGAAACACCCATCCTGCAGAAACCTGCAGTTCTTGTAAGAAATCTCCCAGGAAAGCCATTATGAATCCCTGAAACAATGTGAGGAACAGTGTTTTCTAAAGCTCATTCTAGGAAGCATTCTGTGAGCAGAAGTGTGATCTCATGGGCTTGAAGACCCTAGGGGTTTTTCCTCCCCAGCCTCTTTGCCAGGTTTCCAGCTCCTGGGTGTCTTCACACTGCAAAGCCTGTATCTCAAAGACACAGATGCACACAAAACACAGAACAACACAAAGAACAGTGCCTCTACTGGCCCGCACACAACCATCAGTAGCACTCACATGAACAAAATCAGCAGCCCCACCTAACTGCAGTCTACCCTGGTAGTACAGAGTTCCTTCCTCCTCTGCTACAGGATCAAGGACAAATATCCTTTAGAAGTCCAGGACAGAGGAGCAGGTCTTCTTTTGGGTTTATTGTTGTTGCTGTAGTTTCTTTGCTTATTTTGTTTTTCCAAGACAAATATTCAATAGAGATCTCTTTTGTTGCAGGGTGTGGTTTTTGCAAGTCACCTTTGAAGTGAAGACTTCAGAGGTGGATGTCTGCTCTCTATCCACCTGGAAACCTGCAGCCAAAACCTGCAAAAAACCCACAAAAGCTGTGTTGATAATTAGCCATGGGGAATCATATTATGGGGGTCTAACAGCCTGAGTCAGACATGGCAGCAGCACCAAGCATGAGACTGCCTATTCCCTGCAAGGAATGTGCAACAAGGGAATCTGGGTGTCTAGGCTCTGACACACATGAAATACCTGGAGCCTCCTGATAAAGAAGTTTTGCTTTAGCAGCTTTTGGAAAAGACCCTGCTGATTTGTTGGCTGTGCACTACAGTGATCAGTCCAAAGATGATAAAACATTCAGAAGGACTGGAGGGCAGTTCTTTTTTGTGCAACATCAACTGATTGATTTAATGTAAACACTCAGAACTACAGCTACCCCTCTGCAGTGAGATTTTGGACCCATGCTTTGAATTCATCTCTTGGGAGAATGCACAGAATCACTTTAAAAACAGACCCAAACACCATGGCAAGAGTTCAGTACCATTGCAGGAAAACCTCAAGGAAACTTTTTCCCTGGCAAAACCTCCTGAGTGTCCTCTGCTCAGGCACAGAAAGCATGTAAACATATGTCATGAAAGTAGGTGTGTGTCTTAGGATTAAACTCCAGGTGGAGTCCTGATCCTGTAAATTGCCTCATATAAGAGGGCTGTCTCTGTCCAGAGCACATTGCAGGATCAGGTCCTCTTTCCACAGCAAGATCAACTATTTCAGGGAGTAGACCCAGAGAAGTGATGACTATCTGTGTCACAGTTCGAGGACAAATTGCTCTCAATGCCAAGAGTCCAAGGTCCAGCCCGACCTCATGCACCTTCTAAACTCTAAATGATGCTGGTTATTTTCCTACCAAACAGTCACAGGCTTCACACTTCCTTCACGAGGGGCTTTGCACGGCAGATGAGTTTAAATCAGCCTGCCATGGCCAATGAGTCACATTAAATTCTGCTGTCCCCCCTGGATCTCCCTGCTGTCAGCCCGCTGGCTAAAGTGGGAGCCTCTTTGGGCCAGATGCTGATGTTTTTATCCACAGCCATTTCCTCACACCACAGCTTGCTACAGGCAGTGTGATCCCCCCTTTCTGCTTCTGCACTTGCCATGGCATCTGAATCTCTTGCAGGGTCAGGATTGGAACCTTGGCACAGGAAAGCCCCCAGAAATCGGGGGCTCATGCAAGCCAAGCACCATCCTCCTGTCAGGTAAAAAGAACAGGATTTGACCCGCTGGGGGAAACAGCGTGTCCCCTGCTAGATCTGGCTGTGTCTCACTTCCTGGCGCTGTCTCGGCGTGCCCTCTGTCGCAGAAGCTGCGCGTTTGTCACCTGCCCACGCGGAGCTGCCGAGCTGCTAATGGCAGCAATTCCCGCTTTCCTGATGCTGCTGTTCCTGCAGCCGCTTGCAGCCCAACGCTTTGGCGAAGTAGTGCTCCTTTCCTGGCTGCCCAAACAGAGCAGCACCCACTGATGAACCCTTAAATTTGATTAGTGGAGAGCAGTCACCCAGAGCTGCTTGCTGAGCTGAAGGTCTGCATCCATCTCCCCCACCGGCTGCTCTGCAGCATCTCCATGCTCAGCTCTGGTCTGAGCTCCTGTCTCAGCTCCTGTCCATCCTCTTCCATGCTCCTCTGAGGTGTGGTCTGCATGCAGCCCAGCATGTTTTACCTCAGGAATGTTTAAATTAATAGCTCTGCATCACTCACACCTCACCAGCCTGACTTCCAAATTCAAAGTGAAAGCTGGAGGTGCTTAAGATATGAGTCAGGATGCTATTTTCCTCTTCCATGCTCTTTCCAGGGAGAGAAAGGCAGGCACCTTTCAAGAACAAGCCACAGGGAAGGTATGTCTAAGGAGGAACATCCACTCTCCCTTCTGTCAGGCCACTCAGGGCAAGGCTTTACAAATAACCACCAAAACAAGTCTGGGTTTAGCATTTTAGCACCAAGAACATCGCTGGGGCTGTGGCCCCATTCTGTTCCAGGAAATAAGTGTCTTTTCAGACCTACTGTACTAATGAGATAGAGTTGTCTAAGAACAATGATTATACCCATTTTCTCAGCCAGTGGAAACAGCATCTTACCCTTGTTATAAAGCTCATTTATGGCCCAAGCAAGCTGGAAGAGAATGTAAATCCTCCTTCCCTTGATTAAACACTCTTCTTGAAAAGCTGGATTCACTGTTTATGGGCAGCATAGGACTTAAACAGGACTTCCTCACATTTCACACTTTCTGGAAAGTGTGAATCTTTGTTGTCTGCAGCAGAGACCACACACAGAACATGGTGCATGGACAGACAAACACAGTCCTGTAAGTAGTGGTGTCCCCATGGTTTGGCACAGGACAAGTGACAGTCCCAGGCAGCCCAACACGTTGGAATGGCAAGATCCTGTGTGTCCCTCCACAGGAACCCCTGCAGGTGAATAGAGAGATGGGGGCTGGGGGTACATGATTTGCAAATAAACACCTCTCTGAATTTCAGTGACCCCAATATGTACCTAACCACTCGCATTTTAATGGGCATTCTGTAATTAGTGAGTAAAAATAACTTTAGATCTATTACCATTAAAATGGGAAGGGACTTTACTGTCTGGTGTAGCAGCGTGTGGCTGCTGATCTCATTGTGTCCAGTGAGGTACAGCCACTGGCAGGGAAAGTCTCTGTTTTGTTAAGATCAAGAATCCATTTTATTTCCCCCAGGGCTGGGAAGGGAGAAGAAGACGAAGAGAGCAAGCAGGGGCTGGGTCATGGGGTTTTATAGGGTGTTGTAGGGGCAGGGGTTTAGGGTTTGGGTCAAAGGAGGAGTTAGGAAAGGTAAGATCAAATTCCAGTGACCTTAAAATGGGGGCACTCAGTCTGGTAATTAAAATCTTATCCCTTTTGGTAGCATATGGAATCAAGGAATTTTTGTTAAAGGTATAGAACCAAATTACACAAGCACTAATTGTGCTTGGTTAAATCTCTTGGTAATGCACAATAAAAGAGTCAGACCTAACTTTATGAAAGGCAGCAGTAATCAAAAGGCAGCAGTAATCAAAAGGCAGCACAGACTCTTATCAAATATTTCAAGTATGCTAATATTTATTGACTTTTTTTTTTCTGAGATGTTTTATTTATTTTAATGATCTGATGGTAAAAGGGAGATGAAAATGTAGACAAAAATTATCCAGAGTTTCTCTTGAAGTTCGCTCAGTGTGACTGCCAAAAAGATCTGCGGGTACTATGCGCATATGGGTAAGAGCGAGTTTTGGGGGTTCATTATTCCCAGTGCAGATAGATCAAAATATGAAAAAGAAAACTGCAAACAGGGAGGTAAAATTACAGCATTCCCAGAGCTGTGTTCATTTTGAATCAAGAAACCACACCAGTAATATCCCATTCCAAAGGCCCCAACACCATGCAGCAACTCCCTCAGCATTGGATGAGAAGGGGAAGGTCTGACTGGGTTGGACCCACTGCTTGTTAACAAGGCTGAAACAGCCCCTGCACTTGGCCTTCCAGGATCCACATGTCATTCCATCTGTACTTCTCAAGGCATGAAGTGCTGCCATTTAGTTCTGAGACCACCAACATAACGAGGACATTAAACTGTTAGAGCAGGTCTGCAGGAGGCCAAAATGTTCAGATGACTGGAACACCTTCCCTGTGAAGACAGGCTGAGAGAGCTGGCGTTGTTCAGCCTGGAGAAGAGAATGCTCCAGAAAGATCTTCTAGCAGCCTTCCAGTACTGAAATAGGGCCTGCAAGAGATCTGAAGGACTCTTAGCGAGAGGTATGTAGTGACAGGATCAGGAGGAATAGCTTTAAATGGGAAGAAAGTAGGTTTAGATAGAGAAAATGTTTAGATAAATTTAGATAAAATGTTGGGAAGAAATAGTTTACAATGAGAATGGTGAGACACTGGCACAGGTTGCCCAGAGCAGTTGGGATGTCCCATCCCTGGAAATGTCAAGGCCAGGCTGGATGGGGCTTTAAGCAACCTGGATAAGTGGAATGCATCCCTGCCCATGCTAGAGAGGTTAGAACTTGTTGATTTTTAATGTCCCTTCTGACCCAAACCATTCTATGATTCCATGATAACAACAGTTCTTTGCAACCATCTAATGTAAACCTTCTAAAATTAATTTTTACTTTTATTGAGCAAAGCTTTGCACACTTATGAAGGAGTCCAGAGCTTGCATTCGTAAAACTAAGTTATTGCTACCAATAAAAGTAAATAGATGGCAATTACTGAGGAATTACATTTAGAGCAAAAACTACTGAATTTATTACCCCTTTGAATATGTGCAGCATAATATGCAGCAAAACAGAAGTTTGAGGAGAAAGAGTGGGCAAAGAAACTTCTCTTTCTCTTTAATGATGAAGCCAAGAGGCAGCCAAGCTCATATAATATCTGAAATCTGAAGCTGTATGTGAAGAGGCGCTCTAGGTACAGCACTCACGTGCAGATAACAGCAAGCGGCTTAGTGAGGGGTATAATGCAAAAAGAGCAGAGACAATTCTGTATTAAATGAGAACACCAGGCTGGGAAAAATCCTGTTAGAGAGATGCCTTCTGTTAAACTTTCTCCTCTACAAGTCTTTAGTCAAAATCCACTGATGCTCTTTCCACTGAGGCACCCAAGCTCTGGCTACCAAGCCTTGTTGCAGGTCAGAGCCCTTTGCTTTGCCTGTGGAGTGTAATTCATGTGGAACAGGCTTCAAAAGTGGACAAGGTTATCAAGCCCAAAAGTACTTCCAAGGGTATATGTGTGCCTCCACTTCAGGAGGCAAAAATCAAGTTCCTGGTGTAAAAGCATGACTGCAGCTTTTATCAGTTTTTCTGCCTGTGGGCACTGTGCTGTAATGGGAATGTGAGGCAAGCAGAGGATGTTCCCACAGAGTACAGCCCAGACCATTGCCAGATGAATAATGACAGCTTCCAACACATATGCCTTTAATACAATATTGCTAAAATAGATTTTTTTTTAAGAGCATCTAAATGCTGGGAAATTTTAAATGATAATTCCCACAAGTTACCTCTGACTGTACTCTCAGAAACCCACATCTAACTACTGTGGAAATATGATGTACATTTTTCTCTAAAATGATAATAGTTTCCTGGTTAGGAAATGGCAGTGCAATAGCTTACAGAAGATGTTCTGAAACAGCTTCCAGATGATGTCCTTGAAAAATGAAGAACTGTCCAAACCCAAAATTTGCACAGATTGTCTTACATATGCTGACTGTTTCAAAAGTAGAGACCCTTGCTCCCATCCAACTCACCCAGGGATGCAGCTCTTGGGGGAGACTGGTGTGCAGGGCTTTGGTTTATTATTTGTGAAATACCTGGTGCTCAGCTTCCTCACCTCCTTAGTCCTGTTCATCATTTCTCTTCCAGACATATTTAACCAGACAGGGACTCTGTCCTAGAAGCATCACTGAGGAGACGCAGCTCTTGCCACAGACAGACTGATTGGTCCCCTTGTATCTAATATCCCTGCATGAAGTCGCAGAATTCTCTTACCATTGTGCTGGCAGGCTGTTAAAGACATCTCCCTCTAATTTAAAGGCTCACATTGATGGAGAACTCAGTCCCTTGGCAATCAGGCTAATTGCTCTCTCTCTTGAAAATCTACATTGTATTTCTACATTGATTCTCACTGACTTCAATTTCCAGTCCCTGGGTATTATATCCTTTCCTATTAAGAAGCCCTCTAACACCTCTTCTCCCTGGACAGTCATTTCATCAGGTTCTTTGTGACATGCTAAATAAGCTGGCTGCCTTATTTAGGCATCACAATAAAGCTGGTCCCAGCCCTGACCCTGCTCCTCCCGCTCTGTAGTTCTTTAATTTCAGGATAATATCTGGCTCCTATTTGTCCTATTTGTCCAAGACTAGAGCAAAAAGGGACATCATCACTGTTGCAATAGGAACAGAGTGGGATGGTCAGGAAGTCCCCCACCAGCCTTCTTGTGAAGATTCCAGACTTTTCAGGGGGTGTGTGTTTGTTTGTTTGTTTGTTTGCTTGTTTGTTTGTTTAGACTGGGTTCTTTTATGAGGGAGAGAGACTCAGGTGGTTTGTGAACACAGATCTATTTAGCTGATCACGGGCAGGTGAGAATTCCGATTTCCATGAGGGCAAGCTATGAAAGCTACTGTAGGTACTTGTGTAGTCCAGAACAATCCTCAGGGAAGAATTACATCCCTCACCTTGCCACAGACAGGACGTGAAGAGTGCATTTGGGATCTTCGCTATTACTCTTCTGACCACAAAGCCACTGATATCCTGGGATGGTTTTCTGATGTTGTGTATAAGCCAAAGTCTTGAAGAAAGGTATCCTTCAGGAACTGTGGATCTCTGGAACTGGAGAGGTAGAATAGCTTCTTCATATACCTAATGGAAAGCCTATATTTGGCTCAGGCTGCCTAAATACCAGCTTAACCTGCTCTCCCCAAAAGTGCCTCAAGACATCTCTGTTTGTTCCTGAACCTGACAGCTTGAGGCTCTGTTCACATCATGCTGTGTTGACAAGGGGTGTGGGGCCAGGGTCTGCAGCAGCAGGATCAAGATGTTCTTACAGGCATGGACCAGCTTCCTAAGAACACTGTGCCTCCTTGTTACAACCTGCAATGGTACAGCAGGCTCCAGATTTCTTTTCCTGTGGGTTTATCTGCACCCACTTTATCCACATTCAACCTTCCCCGACTTTCCAAAAACTGTGAGAATCACCTTTTGACTGAGCTATGCTCCAATTCTTCCTCCATCAGGAACATCCTCTCTGCCCCATGGAATCAACCTCTGACTTCTCTAAATCAGCATGTTCCCCCATTCCTACTCACAATTTTTTTCAGACTCTCTCAGGGTTATCTTGCAGCTGGGCTTTGTGCAGTCTGACCCTCTGTGTGGGAAGCTCCCTGAATGAAAAACCATCCCTGCTCCTTCCGCAGCAGCACAGCTCACACCCTGCTCCCTGAAGGGCCAAAACACTTCAAAAGAGGATGAGCTGGAGAGAGGCCCTGACACTGAGCTCATATGGGGAGAAAGAGCAGGCGGGAGGCATGGGAATGGGAAACATCCATCCTTCACACTCAGAGCAGGAATTCTTCCAGACACAACTGCTCCTGGCTTGGTTTCCCAGCTGAGTGTGGAGAAAAGCCTTTCCTCCTCATTTTTCCAGTGGTCAGACCATATGAACGGTACTTGTTGTCTGTCAGAGCATGGATTTCCTGATTCCAGGGCCAGGCTGATCCCAGTGCCCCAGTCAGTTCCCCTTTTCCAGGGAAAGTCCACACTCACCAGGTTGATAACTCTTCCTAACTGGACCCAGTGGTTGCCCAGTCTCTGTCTTCCCCTGTGCTCCTTTTTCCTTCCTTGGCCATTGCTGGTGGCAGTGACCTGCAGCCTTCCATCATTCAAGAGGGCAGGATCTCTGTCAGTCTTCCCAACCAGAATGGAAGAAGGCTTGGCTCCACTCGTTCTGGATGAGCTGAGCCAGAGATAGACATTGCTGCCATCCCCAGCACACATTTACTCCAGCCCCTGACACAGTCACACAGACATTTGTAGATGGCCTGGATACTGCCTGGGGTAAGGTTTCCATGCTTAATCAAATGTCAGTACAACCAGCAGTTGTCGTTGATGTGTCCATCTTTCTGCAGCTGCTAATAACGGACCCTGGGCCTTGGGACAGACCTCTGGGACAGGACTGCCACACCAGGCATCCCACCAGTTCAACAGCTGACTACTCACTTCCAAAAGCTCCTCATCAGTAGATGGTGTTAATGCACAACAAAACAAAACAAATCCCAAACAAAGCAAAAGATGGGGTTTTTCATACATATATGCAAAAGCCTTGCATTCAGAACTCTGTTGCTTATCCCATTTAAACTGATCTACAGATGACAAACAATGAAAAAGAATCAAATAAGAGCTGATTTATGAGTCGCAGACCCTGTAAATCAAGAGAAAGCCCTTTTTTTACTGACTGGCATCCTTGCAGATCTCCAGTTTAGCAGTGTAGTCCTAGAGCTGAGGTTGGGCAGATACATCAAGCTACTGGAAGTGATTTACCATTTGACACTAATTCCATCTAAAAGAAGTGCTAGGATGGAAACTGCATTTATGTCAACAAGAGTTCACGTTCAGCTCAACTCCAAGTGCTTTTCTGAAAGATATAGTTCCACATCTGGGAGGCCAGGGGAGGAAAATTAACTCCTTTGCTTCTGAATGAATCCCAAAAATGTCTCACCTTCTGTGCCTATTCTCTGCCTGCTCCAGGGTCCTGTCCACTGTCTCCTTGTCACTTTTATCAACCTCAAGAGGAATGCACAGGACACACAATGTCCTGGAATCTCAGCCCAGTTCAGAGCAAAGGTATAGCTTACAGGCTCTGAGTTCCTCTCAACTCCACGTTTTTCTTGGTACCCTGGCGGTTTACAAAGAAATGTCTATTCCCACTGGAAAGAAAAAAGTGTTCCCAGCTCTTCAGTGCCACAGCTTCTTCCCTAAGCTTTCATGCAAATGTCTTGGTTCTTTGTCTTTCTGGACGATACCTTCCTACAAGTAAGCAGCCCTCAACAAGAGTGTGTATCCCAAGTTATTTGGGAAGTGTCTCAAGACCGCCATTCAGCTCTGCCTTGGCTCATTATTGTGGTCATGTGATGATGCTGGGCTGCCCAGCAAGAAGGAGGAGAAGAGCAACCTCCTTGAGCATCCAGGGAATTTTTCTCACACTGCAGAGTTCATTTTAAATTCTCCCAGCTCTTTCCATCTCACACAGAAAATCTGCAGGGCTTCACTTTACCTCATTGCATTACTCATCCTGGTGATGGGTCTCCCCCGGCAGCTTGTGACAAAGCAATTCTGTTCTGTGGGGGAAAGCTCTTTCTGACTGAGAGACCTGCTCACTGATCTCTGCTGCAATTCCAATTCTGACATCCCATTGTTTCAGAGAGGTCAGCAGTCTGAACAAACAGAAATAAATGGGAAGATTCAATCACTGCAGCTGCTTGGGAGGTTGGAGAGGGTCAGTTTCGAGGAGGTCTATTCCCCTCCTGCATCTCTGCTCCCACTGCCTGAGATAATTCCATCCTTTTCAGCTTTCACCTGCAGGCACAGCCCAAAAAAGCCAATTTGAAGGACTGCAGGGCAACACCACTGACAAACAGCTTCCCACTCCGCTGGTCCTAAACAGAAGATACATCTTTGAGCAAGAGCTTTGCTGATGGGCTCAGGGGAAATGATGGAGCTTGGCTGCACCTAGGGCACATACTGCAAAATGAAGTACTACTAAATGTGCTGGAAAACCAAGACAGCCCCGGAGGGAGATCAAAGTTAACACACAGCTTGACCCTTTTCCATACCCTGCACACAGCATGTGTTAGAACAGCTCCCCTGATGCACTGCAGCAGACCTGTTTAATGGCAGCACAATCCAAAGCACTCTCACTTGCTCTGGCTGTGTATTGCTCATGAAAAACAGAAAAAAATAATCTAAGGTACCTGAAAGAGCTCATTTCACAGCAGTATATTTTGATATTGCAACAAAACGTCTTCTAAAGAAAATTCCCAAGCAGTGTCTCTGGCATGGCTAAATTCATTCTGCCAGTCTACAATAGCCAGCCGCACTTGCTTATTCCAAGAGAAGTGCAGAAATCTCACAGGACCTCCAGACAAGGTAAAAAAGGCATCCCATTGTTCCCTGACCACCACTGCTCAGCTCACAGAGTGCTCTGAAGCAGGGAGGTTTAGAGGCATTTCTGGATCCTTTCATAAAACTTAAGCACAGCTATTCCATCCTTGTTGATTACCTGGTTTTCTTCATAGGCACTGACAAAGCAGGGGCTGTTCATAATTACCCTCTCAGGCGGAGCAGTTTTTTGAGAAGTCCCTTTTGTCTGCAGACAAGGGCTTTGAAGCTTTCACTTCGTGCCTGTGATCAAAAATTTCCTCAGCCTTTCAGCGTGAGTGGAAGGACAGGGTTCCCAATTGCAGACAAACAGCCCTTGTTACAGTCAGGGAAAAATAATTAAGTCCTGATTGATTCTTCACTTTTTTCGCTTTAGAACCACATTTTTCAGCAATGGATTTCAGCAGATAACAATTGTGTGGCTGTTCAGCCTCTGCCCAAACTACAGACAGAAGCAGAGTGGCTGGGAATGGAGGTGGGATTTCATTTGCTGCCCTCAGCCTGGGCACCACATATGCCTAAGGTAATGATGGCAAGCACACAGCTCTGCTTGGTTTAAATTTTATTTAGGACCTGATTTTCTGCTCTCTACAGGACACCATTCTCCAACACCATCCTCACAGCCCAGGGAGCATTTTGCACATGCTGGTGTTGCCACCTGTGTGTGAAAACACATCTCAGCCCTCCTTCGGATCGGTTGCTCCTCATGGATGTGAAGAACCAGGGAAGAGCTGGCAGTGCTGGTGAAAGGGAACACAGCACAGCAGATGCAGGCTGGGGGTGTGAGATCCAAGTCTCACCAGCACCGAATAGCTGGGTGCCTGCCAGGCAGAGGGGCTCCAGCCAGTTGTGGAAGGGATTTTCAAACACAGCTAGAGAGCACAGGTTTTTCACCCCTCACACTGGTGAAATAAATAGGGCAAGGAGACCAGCTCTTTTTCAATGCCTTTATTAAGATCAGCTCTTTT
>VZSR01002591.1:21812-39916 GCA_013398615.1 Brachypodius melanocephalos | reverse complement strand
TCTTCTGTAATCTTCAAAGTTCTGTTTGTTCCTGCCATGGCACACTGGTTATCAAACCAGCTATGCTAGTTAAGTCTGTCTCACTCTCTGTCCTGTGTATTCCCACATGGAAGAGCTGTAAATGATCAATTTTTATGGAAAGAAGGGACAAGGGAAGAAGACACATTCTACCAGGACAGATTGCTCAAATCCCCATCCAACCTGGTCTTGAACACTTCGAGGGATGGTGCATTCACAATGCCCCTGGGCAACCTGTGCCAATCCTCACCAGCCTCACAGTAAAGAATTTCTTCCCAATATCTAATCTAATCTAATCTAATCTAATCTAATCTAATCTAATCTAATCTAATCTAATCTACCTTCTGTCAGTTTAAAGCCATTTCTTGTGGATTTGTCAATATATCAAAAATCCCATTCCCAGCTCTCTTTTAGGCCCACTTTAAGTACTTGAAAACTGCTATAGGTTACTCCAAACATTTTGCCAAAGTACACTGATTTTCTAAAGATGTCAGTAAAGGGTTTTTTAGTTGCTTCAACCCCTTGAGAATATCCTTTAGTATTTCTCCCATGCCTCTATCTTGGAGGGAATGAAAACCTATAAGTGTCTTTTAAGTGTCTCATCAAACAGTTTTGGTGCCTTACAGGATCCCAACCATCTCTTTCTTGCATGTTAGAGGATCTGACTATAGGCTTAGAAAGATGTTCGTCAGGACCTGTCAGTGAGATAGCAAATGTAAAGAACAACCCTTCACGAGAAAGGCGGAAGCCAAAGACACCTGATGGAACCCCTACCTGTGTCACAGTCATGGGTCAGGCTACCATGAGAACTCAAAAAAACCCAAAAGGAGGGAGAGTAATTAAAATTCGCTCAATATAGTACTTCTCATTCTGTGTCAATGCTTTCCATAGGCTTAGGAGTCTGATTCAGCAGTCTGTGCAAGAAGGACTGATGATCAGTGTGACACACCATACTTGCCCCATTCTTTCTCTCTGGGACATTTCAAAAGAGGATTAGTGCCCTGCATTAGGACTTCACACGAGGCCATGAGATGCCTCTGCTCAAAAAGTGGCATTGCTGGGGCAAGTGAAAGGCAGCCATCACCTTCCTGCTCACCTGAAACAAATGTGCACACACACACACACACACACACTCACACACACACAGTGTGACATTCACCCCTCTCAGCCCTTTATTGAGAGAGCACTTCATCTCCCGGGCTCCTAAATCTGTCAGCTGGTTATTTCAGCTGCGCCACAAACTCTAGCAACTAAGCCCTTTCCCTGGTCTTTCAAGCTTCTCAGCATGGGCCAGCACTGCCCAGAGAGGATCTTCTGGAAGCCAAAAACTTACACTGGAGAATCCAACCACAGAGCTGAAAAGCTCTGCATGCCACAGAGAGACAAAATACCCCTCTTCCCCATTTCTCTTCTTTCTGGGTATCACCTAGAAAAAACTCATCTTGTCTAATGCAGCCCTTTCCTGCTTTCCTGTTGTCATTACACCTTTTTTTAAATGTAGGGTGTGATGTTCTCCTCTACCACCAAGCCCAAAATATTTTCCCTACCAGTTTTGTTCCACAGAGCCCCTTGGGGAAATACCCCTAAAATTTCCCTGTCTCCCTCACCCAAACCCCATATCTCTACATCAGGGGAAACAAGACACTGGACCCATCATCTCTGCCTGGTGTCCACACACAGATGCACATATGCAAGCCAAGAGCCACACCCCCAGGGCTCATTGCCTGTTTCTTAGGTATGAAGTTTCCTCATGATCCTTAAAGCACATGACTGTAACTCTCCTCACCCCCACACCCCTTTCCAGTGTTGCATCACATGTATCTGTCCACATTTCTGCCCAATCCTTGAGGATCACAAAGCAAAAGTCCCTGTCTCATGCAAGACTGGTGCTGCTATCACCAAGCCACAGCTTTTGTGGCTGGGCTTCGAGGTATGTGGTCATCAGCAGCAGACAAAGTATGCATCAGAGCTGCGATGATTCAGGGAGTTTTAGGGTGTTTTTTTTTCTTCCCCATCAGCCAATAAGAGCACTCACAGAGGCACTTCTTCTCTGGCAGGAAGAAGTTACTCCTCTGGCTGTCAGGCTCCCCTTCTGACATGGTGGAGATGGCACTGAACTTTGCCTGCAGCTTCACTGCGTTTTGCTGTTTGGCATTCTGGAGCTTCACCGGGACTTCAGGTGGTAAGAATGGAAAATAATCGCTATTTTCCTTGTGGTTTAGGTTCTGTGAGTGCTGCTACATAATGATCTGGTAAATAACAGCCTTTCTTCGACTGCTGCCCATACTGCCTCAGCACTGCAGGGTTCAGGCTGCAGCTGAAAACCCAACTGCTCAAAAGACTTTCTCTTTGTGTAGTGAACAATGCTATCCAGGGATATAATTTAGGGGTTTAAAAGTCAATTTATGGTTTTAACTCATTTGTCAGTGTTTAAACTCTGCATGACCTTGATTATTAAATCTAAAGACTGCAGGTAACAATCTGACTGCTAAATACAGATGGACACTTGAGTGCCGATTAGCTGACTTTTAATGAAGCATTAATCTGTTTCATTTCTTTCTTTGCTGAGCAAGGGAACTCTCTTGATTGCAGCTGGCCTTAAATCTTTAGAATGGGAGCTGCAGAGATGCATGTTTTTCTCTGAAGGTTTTGGTTCAGTATTACTGAATATATTTCAGTATTACTTTGGTTGACATACACAGAAAGAACTCAGGGATGTGTTTAGTTAGCCAGTAGCTTTTTGTTTCTGCTGTGGTTTCCTTTGGGGGCTTCAGAGGCATGCAGGAACTCTGCGACATCTTAAATGTAGAGATAAAGCCCTAGCCTTGCTAGATGGAGGAAGTTTTTAAAGGAGGGAGTAATGAGGAGGAGGTTTTCGAAGCATCTGATGGGAAAAAAGAAAAAAAAAACCCAACAAAACCCAGCCTGTTGTAATCTGCTTATTTGTTTCACCGCAGCCTGGGAGGGAGCATCCACAGGATTGCTCTCTCATACTGCAGGAACAAGGTCCCCAAAGCAATTCTCAAGGAGGAAAGCACAATAGAGAGCCTCAATACAACACTTAGTGCACATCTGCAAGAATAGCCCGTTTGCTTAATAAGTTGGTTGCCGGTTAATTTTGAGCAAGAAAAGGGTCTAACCCTGTTGCTCAACAGAAAGAGCAGGACAGCTGGTTTTCCCATCTCTCTCTCCACATTTCCAAATCCAGGAGCAAGGATGGGCTCTGAATATGAGTGCTTTGGTCCTAAGCATTTCTCACTAGAGCAGCAAGAGTTGTCTGCTCAGATCATGAGATCACACCCCTGTGGCCTCTGAGTATTGTAGGTGCCTGGCCAAGTTATGCTGTGCCTGTGCTCCCGCACACACCTGGATGTTTCAGGAATGCTGGTATACCTAGAGCCCTGCATTGATATTTGACCCTCTGAGCCAAGTCTGCCTTATTTCTGGAATGGAGCCATCACCTTACACAAATTCAAATTTTTAGGTAATGGCACTCAAGCCAAGCCAGGGATGAAACGGTCAGAAAAGACTGCAGAGAGAAAATCAGAATTACAGGTACCTCACACCAGAGAGTCTCTGGGGTTTGGAAATATAGTACTGCAAAATATTCCAAACAGTAAAAGTGATTTCAGACCAGTGTGTGTGCAATGCAGTGACCACCTTGAATGGGAATGAAAGCACACAAAGAAAACCAAATTCTAGCCTTAAGGAATCTGAGTCCTCAGAGGAAAATGGTGGGATAAAGACCTCCCACAAGTGTTCAGTAGCTTGTATACGCACTTTGCTTTGCTGTGAGTAATTTTCAACACCAAGTTGCAACAGGTGAAAGAGCTAAAATGCCCAGTACCCCCTGGTGGAAGCTGGGGAAAAATATAACCTATAACCTATCTCCTGCTTACAATACATGGTATATTGAGTCTATCTGTCTACAACACCTGTCCAGCTTGCTCACCTCTCCACGTGATGCATTTCAGAGGCCTGGCCATCTGACATTGCTGAATCTCCCAGGCACTGGAGTCAGGAACAAGGGCTCTTGGACTCTTGAGTCTTGGTTTGAATAATACACATAATCGTTTTCTTCCCATCCACACAAGGTTGTTTCAGCCAGTCTCATACACCCTATGCCTTTAAAAGATCTCACCATGACTCAAGAGGTGTTGAGGGTTCTCAAAAGCCACAAAAGGACCTTGTGTTAAGATTGAAAGCAGCTGTGGTTATCACCCCCTTCTACAAAGAACAGTATCTGATGTCAACACCCCCACTACTGCCACACCTGACTTTCCAACAGGCATGAGAGCAGATATTCAAGCAAAGTGCTGGGGAGCAGCAAGAAGAGCAAGGCAGCAACCTGCTGTCAGCTTGGCAGAATGTCCCAGTTGCTAGGTGAGCTCAGGAAAAAGCTGGTCCCTCTAGCTGTTGGGTTGGTGGCACAGGAAAAAGCATGGCATTTCTGAGGAAGAGGACAGCTGGCCTTGTGGGCAAACCAAGGCACTGCTCTGCCTTGAGCTTCATTTCTGCCGGCAGAAAAGTCCTTCATGGCCTCCTGAACCACCAGTGGGTGATTCATGCCAGTGCCTTAACACCTGTGAAAAGTTTGACCCATGAGCTGAGCACCGGGTAAGATGTGCTTGCCTGAGAAATACCTTTGGTCCAAGGCTGAATGGTCACAAGCTTCTGTGATTCTTGAATCCCACCCTTGCTGCAATGGGAAAATACCATCCCACAGAGAATAGCCTTGGGACCTACAAGTGGATTTTGGGCTGTTGGGTGAAAAAACACCACAACATTTGCCCAGTGCTGGCTGCACACCCAGTGCCAATATAGATGAGAGGCATGGGACAGGAAAGCTCATCACCTCCACGCCAGCTACAAAGGCACCTGCAGAACACCCATTCCACTCGAACACATGGCCTGGGTCTCTCAGCTCCCACCTGCAAGAAAATATAGGGGTCATTAAGGTAGTTGGGGTATCAGCCAGGAAGAGAGATGAATTTGGACATTCTTGGGTTGAGGAGGGATGTGGAATTGAGTCTCTTCTTTGCAGGTCAAGGTGTAAATCCCTGAGCACTGTTACAAGTGGGTGCAGCAATTAACACCTGTGAGAAGGATATGACAGTATAAGTAGGATGTGCATAAACAACATGTGAGATAAATTTTTGTCACCTTCCATGCTAAAGATGGCGTGTAATTCTGTTCTGGTTTGGTTTCTTCTTCTTTTTTTTCTTTTTTTTTTTTTTAGTAGACTCTGGATCATCAAGCAGGATGATTTTTTAGTAGACTCTGGATCATCAAGTCTTCTACTTATGTTTCTCAGTGCAAACTGGCTTAAGTACACAGCCTGTGCTCTGTGCAGCTGACTGTGGGAGAGAGATGTATCTGTGAAAAAAAAGCTAGAGGTGATAAAAAGCTTGACTATCACAGCACTTTTAGTACAACCTCTGTGTGTACATTTGTGTGCACAAGCACACACAGGCTCACTGCCTGCACACACTCAGGGTCACCTCCTGCACTGGCAAGCCTTGGCATTAGCAGTGGCTGGATGGCACTTTCTTCAAGACTAGGAATTTTTCCCCTTCTTTCATTTCACAAGTGGAAAAATGGAGAGAAAGGGAAATGTAAAAGGGAATGAAATAATTACATCAACTGTAAGCTTAGAGCTTCTTTTAAATGATTGAAAAAATAAGTGGTGCATGGGGAAAGAGCTACACAAGCAACTAAAAATGTACAGTAAATGGTTCTATGAAATGCTCTAATGTGAAAGGTCATGGGTTAACCCCCCACACTCCCTAATTTCCATTTCCTACTCACTTTGCTTCTCCACTCCAAGACCTTGGTAATCATAGAATTGTTTGGGTTGGAAGGGACCTTAAAGGCCACCTGCTTCCAACTCCCCTGCCACAGATAGGGAGACCTTCAACTAGATCAGGTTGCTCAAAGCCTCATCTAGCCTGGACTTGAAAACTTCCAGGGATTAAACATGTACCAGTGTCTTATCACCCTTTCAGTGTAGAATTTATTCCTAACATCTAAAGCCTTCTAACATAAAAACCTCAAGATGCCATCAAAGGTTTAAGGGTAGAGTGTGGGGCAAAAACTTATATCTGTAAGATAAGATATGCAAATTAAGAGCAGCAGGACTTTTGAGCCAGTGTTTGATGTTATCAAAACTACGCTGTACTCTGAGCAACATGACCTATCTTTATAAACAGATTTAAATTTAGTCTTTCTATAAACCAAGAGTTATACCAGAGACATTTAAATAATATTTGTGATACTCTGGCTTAAGTAATTTTGAGCTCTGCTTTCACTTCTGACAGCATCCCTTTATGTCACTTCATTTCCTAGGATTGTTTCACCATTTCAAATATATAAGCAAAAATTACAAATGCATTGGACAAGTAAAAGAATTTAGCATTGGTTCAGAGGGCTGAAGCTCCCACCCTTTCATGCCCCTGATGTTTTACCCTGATGTTTTGTGTTCAGTTACAAATGTACCACCACCCCACCCAACCATAAGACCTGGCTCCCCTGTCCCAGTGAACACCAACAACCCTGGAGTCCGCAAGGCTGCTCGCTTTGGAGTCTACAGATACAACAACAGCTCCAATGACCTCTTTCTGTTTAAGGAATCACAGATAAAGAAAGCCATGGTACAGGTAAGAGCAGCAGACTCCTGATGGTCCTCCAAACCATCTTCTAATTGACCCTCCTATGGCACATCCAAGACACAACATCCCTGATCTTCCTCAGGTCAGTTAAAGCTGTTCCCTATAGCACTGCTACACAGGAGGGCTCTGTCTAGGTGACACACAGTTCTCAGGTGTAGCACTTGATTCCTAGCCAAAGTTTTAGCATCTCTTTCCCCTGCCCTCACTTTAAAGGAGGAAACTGCTTTCTCTAGATTGTCAGAGGGCTGAAGTACATGCTTCACGTGGAAATCAAACGCACTGTGTGTGAGAAGAGGGATCACTCCAGCCTGGACAGCTGTCACTTTCAGAGGGAAAAAAACCTGCAACGGGTATGTGTTCAATTCATTTGGGGTGCCCAGGAACTGCAGGGGATTCTTGGCCATCTCTAGCTGTACAATCACTTTTAGACCAGCTCTGCCATGCTTTCATATGTGTACAAGCCTCTCCTCTGCAGAGCCAGCTGGGGCGAGGCCAGCACCTTTCACACATCCAGGGCCAGCTCCTGTCTGCAAGGAGCTGAACCAGATCCATCTACCTGGCCCATGTTCCTGGGTGACTGAGGAGAGTGTGCAGAAATAGAGTACGTGGTAAATAGATTTCCTGGGTGGGAGACATTTTACACAGGTTTTCCCACTAGACAGGATTACTTAGCAAATAGTATTTTTCCTAGGATAAAGCAGGCAGACAAAAGGATGCTGTTTTCTCCTGCTGCATCACAGCCTTCAATGCTGAGATCAATCAGCAGACACCTGAACTTTCTCACCTATTCTCCTTTTATTCACAGATGCTGAGATGCTATTTTGAGGTCTGGATAACACCTTGGACACACACAGTACATATCCCTGTTGCCCACTGTCAGCAAGACCTTTCCCCATGACAGCCTGACTTACAGAGGATCTCCCACCATGAGTTTTCCCTTGCCCGGACTGCTGAGGTCAATACTGAAGTGGGGAACAGCTGTACAGAACTGCCACAGAGCTTTTCTCTCAAAGCACATGGTTGTTTATGCCTTGAGAAAGACACCCAAAAGACAAGGCCTGCCTTGACTGAATGTCTTGCTATCCAGTTGTGTATCTGTTTTTCCAAAACTAAACTACACATGAACATGCACGTGTTTTCATTCAGTCCCCATCCATCCTCTGGCTGAATTTCCAAGCACTCCCAGGAAGCTCTGTTGCACTTGTTTTGTGATGAACCTTCACAAAGCCATGATGGAAACTAGTCTAAACCACAGCACATGTGAATACAACACCAAGGAATGCTTTATAACAGTGGGATGGTTTGCCTAGGTATACACACACACACCCACACACCCACACACCCACACACACACACCCACACACCAGTTTTAAGATTTTCCAGTGCCAGGGAAATGGACAGACACATCTGTCAGGAAGGCAAGAGGGAGAGCTGTTCTTTTTTTTTAAGACAGAGGTATGGATAAGGGTATCTTGAAACACAGACAGCTCAGAAATGACTGTCTAACAAGTGCTTCCACTTTAATCGAAAGCTAAGCTGCACTGTGAAAGGGCATCACTGCAAATACCAAGGCAAATAAATCTAATCGTATTCCCAAGGTATAATTCTGAGGTTAAACAGCATAGTTCCATTCAGGTTAATATACAACATTTAATCTCTGGCAGACCACAGCTTATATTCAGGTTCAGTATAATGATGGTCTTCTCTAGGTGGGCATCTACCACTCCTTCAAGTCTTCACTCTTCATCCATGGGCTAATTACTGCTTACAGTGGACTAAGGTCCCTATTAGGAAGGATTTGGGTAGCTGCTCCCTTAAAACAGCCATAACATCTGAGCCCATGATGAGTCCATACATGGATCAGCCATTCAAAATGGGCAGGGCCCTAATTTAAGCCACAAAGAAAACTTTTTTTTCCCCACAAATACTCCTTTTTTTTTCTGAGAGTTGTTGCCTTTCTGCAGCAATATTGTAACTCCTACTAGCAGTAACTCCCCCACTTTCAGCGCTTATAACAACCATTCAGACAAGAAAGGCTAGTAAAGAGCCCTAAGCCAAGGTCTGGGGATCTTAAGACAGATGATATTAATAGTACAGCTGAGTATCTATTCCAAATTTTCCCAAAGCTGGGCAAGTCTCAAGTTCTGCTTCAGAAACACCACTTGTGATGAACAGGTGGCCCAGCAACAGCTCAAATTCAGCATCCAGTGCTGGAGAGGCAGCTGTGCTGCATCTTATCTTTGGGAACAGCAGTGTGTCTTGGCTGGAAAAAAAAAAAAAAAAAGAAAAAAAAAAAAAAAGAAAAAAAAAAAAAAAAAAAAAAAGCAGTGCTCAAAAGAAAGCTCCAGAAAGGCCACAAGAGGATGTAATGTGATGCTACATACGGCCATTACACAAGCCACCACCAACAGCCTGGTGCCAAAGACTAGGAGAAAAAAAGTCAGCTATGGTGGCTTGGGCTGTCCACAAAGCAGGAAAGCCAAGCCACAGCTAAGTTTGTAATAGAGCAAGACAGGAAGAGCTGCTCTTTGCATCTCAGAGGGCTTAGGAATGGTCTCAATCCCTCTTCTCCTTCAGCTGCATGTTTCACACAATGCCAAGGGCTTCCAACAAGACTGTCAGCTTGTCCTGGTTTAGGGTAAATTTGGGAGAAAACATCCAAACGGGGTCCCTCTGGAAAGCAAACCCAAATAGCCCTTCCCCCAACTGGTCTGGGAAAAAAATTCCTTGAAAAAAAGTGGAAAAAACTATTTATTTAACAAACAAAGTACCCACAAGCACAAAAAAAGAGTAATATGAGACAATAAAACCTCTCATGACTCTGAGGTGAGATGGCAAACTCAGAAAGTCCTTGCAGGTGTAGCTTGGCTTGCTCAGTTTCTTATCAGTCCCTCCAGCGCTGGAAAACTGCCAAGGTTCAGGCCCTGGTAGGCCACAGGTATGAGGTCCCAGTGTGTCTCTGGGTTTTTCAATCCAGGACAGGTTTAAACAGTCCCAAGAAATATGAAAAAAAACCAGGCCAGGCAGGTTCTCTGCCTCAGTTAGCTAAAACTAAAAGCAAAGGGAATCTCTGTCCTGCTGTCTGTCTGTGCTGCAGATTACACAGTCTAGGAGCAGAGTGCAGTTTCTGCAAACAAACTGTGCCCTTCTTCTTTCCCCCCTTCACTCTCAGAACCAGTCTTAAAGGTACAGAACACAAAATCCAACATAGAACAGACAACTGGGGATACAAGCATCATAAAGTCACCCTAGGACACAGCTCTAGACAGTCTGGGCCAGAACAGGCTGGGCACATCCATGTTCCTTCCTTCAGCCAGCAGGACGACCTGGTGTTCAGGAACAGATGTCATTTGCCTCTCACATGCCACCAATGAGGCAAGCAGGCAGCACACTGTCACTTCGGGTCTGTGCAGAGATGCATGCAGGCAGTGAGCATGTCACACAGCAGTGTCCCCTGTGAGACTGTCCAAGCCCCTGACAAACAGGGCTTCATCTCAGTCACCTCACCAAGCCAATTCTCCATTTCTAAGAGCAACAAAAGTTAAAGCCAGGTGAACCTGGCACCATGCAAGCTGACAAACGCAACAGCCCTTTGCTGTTCTTCCCAGGAAAATGCAGCATGACTGTTCAGACCCCTCTATCCAAACAAACACCTGCTGAGAAAGACAGATCAGCCTTATGTTCAAAGCTGCATCCAAGTGTTCACTATGACACATAACTCCAGTGTGCTTTACAATAAGAAAGGCACACTGGAATTGTATTATCTGTCATCCCCTCAGCTACGGTAACAGACCTTTCATCAGCACCAAAGAAAGGAGCAGAGCTAAAGTCAACTGAGCTCTTTGTATCACGCCAGAGCACTTCATTCACTCAGGATCTGGGTAATTAAAGAGGAGGACATTGCTAGCACTGACCTAAAGAACTGCAGCTAAATACTATTTAATCACAATGACACGCAGCAGTCAAAAAGCCAATGTCTCTGCCCTCTGCATGCTGGCTACAATTTACACCAAAGTTAGCAGTTCACAAATTCACTCCAAGGAGTTCACACTCTTGCAGACTTTGCTGGGTCTCTGACATCCATTTCAGGTTACAATGGCAATTCAAAAATATTTTTAGTAAAGATTTAGGGCATGAGGTGAGAAGGAAAACTTGTTTTTACCAGCCCTGTATGTTGAAGAAGAAACGAAACAACCCCTGCAGTGACATTAAGAGCTTGTGGGACAACCACAACCCGAGTTTTACCAGAGCTTTCAAGTGGCCAGTGACCCTCAAATGGAGATCTGCACTTGCTCGAAAGCTCTGCTCTGCAAATATTTCCTCTCATACTCCCACTTTTTAAATTGCACAGGAAACAAACTGCCTGCCACCAAAATATAAAGCATTGCTGACTGACAGACTTCTCACGTTGCATTCTCTTGACATCAACAGCTTTACATGAAGGACCTGGAAGTTTTGCCTGTACCAAATGCACCCAGTTTCACCACCTGACTGACTTTCAGATCCCATTGACAGCTGGGGGAGTCACAGCTACATGGAGCCAACACAAGGTTTAGCTGGCACCAGACGGATAAGGAGATAAAACAGCTGCTGACTGCAAGGAAAAAGCCTTGCACACATGGCTAACTACAACAACTTACTGCTAAATTCTTCAGTCCCTACCTCAAACAAATGAGCAAAATTCAGCTGCCTTCGGTGCTCATTCTTCTGCAGCACTGGTTTTGAGCAGACTAGATGAGAAGGCCCAAGTGTCAGCATCATCAGATCCCTGTTGTGATCACTGAGCAGACAGACCCAGAAGCTTAAGAGGTCATTACCCCACCTGCAAAGTTTTTACTGGCACAAAGCAGACACAAATTTAAAGGGATGAGATTTATGCCAAAGCTTTGCAATCACTTTCATCAGCTGTTCAAACTGAGAAACCAACCTTTGCATAAAAGTGTCAGGGGCACACGAGTTATGTTCCAGCAGCTCTAGTACTGAAGTTTGCTCCAGACAAGAAACAGAGCAGTTAACTGTGGAGTAATATTTTAAATACTTTCAGTAATATCTTCTCGATACTTGTGCCCTGCAGAAACATCTATTCCACCAAGGCAAAACAAAACACATTTTTTTAAATGCACAGCTGTGGTGGACTCCAGCTCAGTTCCTTTCCTTGGATCGTTTTACTGCAGGACTTCACATTAAATCCAAATTTTCTCCAAGCCTTTCAGGAGACAGGGCAACATTCTGTCATATGCCATAGTTTGTCCCAAAAGAAACTTGGGTAAGACACAGGAAGCAGCCTCAGGCTTCTCTGGGAGTTATGCAGAGAGGACTTCCTCTCTTCTTAGGAAACCACAGTCCCTTTCTTCTGCCACCAAAAGTCAATCAAACATGCTCTGACAAGACCTTTGGATACCTCTGCTCTTGCATTCAGTAAGACTTCTCACACTTGAGAAGAGCCAGTCTCAGAGCTGCAGAGGCGTCATGTTCCTGCATTCATATCATCAAAAGAGAAGACTGGCTGCTTTTTTCCATGCCTGACTTGTTCCAGGTTTCTCCTTGCTCAAGGCAGGTGTGACACCATCCATCTGAAATCAACACACCATTGACTCAGCCTCTGTGGAAGTGGAATGAGCCTGTAAAACCAGTCCTCACAGGAGCATCAAGCGGACTTTATACCAGTTTGTTTATTCCACAGGCTGCTTTATTTTAGTGCTGCTGCTTTACTCTTGCATTTGAGAGCCAATCAAAGATAAGAGATTTTTAAAGAAAAAAATAGGTTCTATAAAAATACTGTTCTTAAGCACCCCTTCTGCTGAAAAATGAGACCTGTGTGTCAGTCAACCTGTTTCATCCGGGTTTTACTACAGAATCCCCCCACTTCTGCATACCATGGATGGATTATCAGGATCCAGCACAACACCAGGAATGGGAGCCAGCTAAAATGAAGTGTTAAGATTCTTATGAGAAATGAACACCAATGGCCTGGTTAAGCAGCCTGTCACCGTGCAAACCTTGTTTCTTAGCATTGTGCCATCCAGCAGAGTTAGGACTTTACAGACTTCATAGATATTTAATCTCTCAGACTGAATAAAGCCTGTCTGTCCAGCTTGCACAAACAGAGGGAGATTATGGGGTACAAGTCCCGTCAGTCTGCAGTACCCTTAAAAAATTATCTGAGAACTGTACTCTGTTCAAAGGCTACTTGGTGAAATACTTTAGCAAATAAATCACTAGTGATAACTGTGTACCAAGAGGCAAAGCTGTGCTTGCCCCAAGGGTGCCAAAAGCATCAGCATAAAAGAATCACCACTGCAGATCTGCTTTTTCAATCCCAACTTGAGATGCCATCAAGTTTAACTTTCATATCCCACCAGAAAAGGACAAGGGCTGGCAGAGCAGTGTTAACCAGCTGGGGCTGAAGCAGCCTGTTCTGGACTGGGTTTTCTCAGTAAGAGTAGCCCTGGCCTGTACAGGAACAAGTCTGGATCAGCCTGTTCCAGCAGCCATCAGCTACTTGCCACAGGACTGCTGCAGCCTGGCAGTAACACAGAACAAGGTGACAGAGGCACTGACAGGGGAGAGTCATTTTCATTTGCATAGTTCTTCATTAATACAAGAGTAGAAGGCCAGTGAAATCAGGTGACATTTTTAGCATCACCTTCTCCTTTCATGGTGCTTTTTGTTATATATTTATAGCAAATCTCTTTCCTTTCCAAAGGTGAAGAAATGCAGCAATAGTGTAAGTTAAGGCTGGATTGTCACCCAGTGGCAGAAAAGGAGAGAGCAGCAAAAACTTTGATTCCAAAGTATCAATGCATTAAATCACACAGCTGCTGAAGCAATTCCTTTAGTTCCTCAAGATGCAAAACCTCTTATTTAAAATCACAGTATGCTTTAGATTGGAAGGGGCCACAAAGATCATCAGGGACATTTCCTGTGAGACTGGCTTGCTCAGAGCCCCATCCAGCCTGGCCTTGAACACTTCCAAGGGTGAGGCATCCACAACTACTCTGAGTAAAATGTTCCAGTCTCTCTGCTCTGTGATCCTGCCAGGCACAGAGGTGACTGACAGGCTGTAATTCCCCAGGTCTTCTTTCTTCTTTTTTTAAATGAGGGTTATTCTCCCCTTTTCTGGTTGGTGGGAGATTAACTGGACTACCACAACTGCTCAAATACAATGCATAGTGAGTTAGTCCTTTCATCCATCAGTTCCCTCAAAACCTGTAGATGCATTATAACAGGTCCTGTGCACCTTTGTGTTCCTCAGATGATCTAAAATGTGATCTTCTACAGTGGATGATTCTTCAGCCTCCCAGGCCCTGCCTTTCCCTCCTGAATCTTGGGCAGTGTGGCTGGAACACCTCCTGGTGGAGACAGGGGCAAAACAGTCACTGAGCACCTCAGCCTTTGCCATGTCTCAGGTAATCAGGTCTCTCCTTTCCTTCCAGCAAGGGTTCCTCATTTTTCCTAGTGTCCCATTTATCACCCACATACCTGCAGAAGTCCTTTCTTGTTGTCCTTGATGTCCCTGGCCACATTTAATTGTCTCAGAGCTTTATCTCCTCTAACCTGATCCCTGGCTGCTCAGACAACCTCTCTGTATTCCTGCCAGGCTACAGCCCCTGCTTCCACCCTCCACAGGCCTCCTTTTAGTGTCTGAACTTGTCCAGGAACTCCTTGTTCATCCAAACAAGGCCTCCTGGCATTTTTGTCCAACTTCCTCTCTACTGGGATACAACACTCCTGAGCCTGGAGGACACGATCCTTGAATATCAACCAGCTTTCTTGGACCCTTCTTTCCTCCAGGGCTTCATCCCATGGTATCCTACCAAGCAGATCCCTGAAGGTGCCGAAGTCTGCCCTCCTGAAGCAAGTTTGCTCTACACCCTCCTCCCTGCCCTAAGGAACTTGAACTCCACCACCTCGTGATCCTTGCAGGCAAGGCTGCCCTAGAGCTGCACATTCTCCCTCCTTGTTGGTATGCACAAGGCCCACCACAGCCCACATCCTCTCTGGCTCCTCTATGAAACTGAGTTGTTTTCTGGAATTCCTTTGTGCAGCCAGCTATTCCAGCCACAAAATGTAACAGCACAGGCTTTCCTTTGCAATAGGTGGCAGCAAAGCATTCTCTGGATTTACCAAGCAGAGTATCTGTTAACAAAGGAAGTCCTTGGAGATGCATCCATGAGCTACTATTGCATTCCAAAAACTTCCACCAAAGCCTTCCTCATCCACAAACAGGATGTTTACAGGGCCCATTTGAGTCCACATCCATCTTCAGACAACAACCTTCCCCAAAATCTTTACCAGTTCTTCACAAAAAGCATGTTGAAGAGGATTCCTGCTGCTAGCCCTCTTCTCTCTGGAATGGTCACATAGATAATGAACAGGAGACTTTCAGGACCTGGTAAAACATGGAGGAAATACTACAAACAAACCTTTTCAGACCCACAGGAACTAGTCCTTAATAACATAGAAAACGCAACTTTCACCCATCATCTGACCTCAATGCTATAAAGAAACACAGGAGTCCACAGGTAACAATCCAATTTGATTCTGCATGTTGATTAACAGTTAATTGCAATGTCTGATGTTACTTACACAGGTTGGGACTGAAGAAACCCAATGGCATAACCAGATTTCTAGGCATGTCCTGCGTGTTGCTGCCTCTACCACAGCGCCATGGTATAACATTAGAACATACACTGTAATCACTCCTGGACAGGAGGAACTAAAACAGAAATAAACACATGCAAGCCACCCTCTTCCACCCAAATCACACACAATTAAATTCTATCCAACACAAATCCTTCCAGTGTAGGAGGATATACAGTTGCATTAAAGGCGACATGATGGTGTCTGTTCAAGATGATTCCAAACAAGCTTGGGCACAGGAAAATCAATGGATTTCCTTGGAGGAACAAAGAATTGAATAAAGATGCCTCACCATAATCCTCAGATTATGAACAATAATACAGGCCAACTCCAGAGCATAAGCAGTCAGCCAAGACAGAGAACAGGTACAGCAAGCTGTATCTCTTCCTATGGCCACAGTGCTCCTGCACCTTAACAGACTGTCACTTTTTGTCCTTGGTCACACACTGCCTCCAGCACATACTTCCTTTGCACCTCTGGAGTAGTACAGGATAGTGGAACTTCATCATAGGCAGACAGTTAAACATGCTGGAGATCAAGTCTGCCAATAAAGGGAGAGCGGAAGGATCCCAGGTAAAGGTGTCCATTGTGTTCATGTGCCTCGCTGACGTAAGCTACTGTCACTCCGTTGGGATCATGGAAGCTTCTTTTGTAGGATCCTGTCTCACTGAGTTCAACAACAAGGCTATATTTGGGTACAAACTTTGTCACAGTTTCCTGACTCAGCAACTGAAAGAGAAGGAAAAAAAAAGAAAATTAACAAAAGGTTTTGTTCTCTACCATCTGATCACAGACATTTATACAAATGGCAAAAACCACTCCATGCTCCTCAGAAGCAGCAGCTAAGAACACAAGGACACATTTTGAGTAAACACTCTTACACAGGGCTAACATAATATCTGAAAAGTCAACTTGAGAAGAAACAAAAGGATCAGCAGAAGCTCACTCTACTCCAGAGGCAGGATGAAAGGCTGCCCACGCAAAAGACAGCAGCTTGCTCTGGTGCAGCTGATGCCAAGCTCCCCACAGCATCACTCAGAGCTCCTGCACTGCACCAGGAGAGACAGGGACAGCACAGAGCTGTTCAGCTGGAATGGAATCCTAAGCACTGCTTGCTGATTTTTATTTTTTCGAGGACAGAAGTATTATCAAGTCTTTGCACTGATTAGAAAGCACCATGCTGTTTCTTTAGTCCTTAAAAAAACACATCATCCTTGCTCATCCTAAAGCGGGGTGACACAAAAACAGGCATAGTGAACCAGAACAAAATGTCACCTAACACCATCCACACTGTCTCCTAGGGTGCCTAGGGCAGGCATGGGAACAGCTCACACTTCCCAAATGCTCTTCAGACACCTGGCAATAAGCAGTTTAGGCACTTCAGGTGAAGTCTTCACATATCCAAATGTAGATCCTGTCTTGCTGCATGGTTAGAGATAGTCTCTTTTTCTTTCCTAAGATCAAGATGGAAGGCAACTTAAGAGATGTGTACCTGCTACTCAAAGAAGCAAATAATAAATTTTACCACCTATCAATATATAGGGGCTGTTCTACCAGGGGAAAGCAACAACAGTTTTAACCACAGCACCTAATGTTTTTAAAAATCTTCCTGTGAAGAGGAAGAAACAGGACAAACAAATATTTATCACTTCCATTCCTCTACTAAAGGTGTTTTTAAAAAAAGTTCTTTTTAGTATTTTTTTACCTTAAATATCATCCTTTTAATCCATGGTTTTTCAGATAAAAAGTCCAACAAAGAAAATCCAGGATTGGGTCGCACAGCTGCCATAGCTACCCAATATCCTCCAGAGCTGCTTAACCTGATATTGTCAGGAAGACCAGGCATATTCTCAACAAACATATCTGCTCCACCTTTCATCAGCCCGGACACATAATACCTGAAAGTTATAGACAATAGATTAGAATATCTTAATCAGTTTAAATAATAAATGAGAGTTCCAAGATTCTAAATTTTTTTGCCATTATTTTGGGCAATACAGCACTGCCACACACTTCTCCCCAGGAAAAAGTCAGTTTACTCCACTGTGCTTAAGGAGTAAGTAATGATGGAAAGATTATGCAACACAGATGTTTACAGTGAAATAAAAAAATTAAATATTGAGGAAGGTCACCTTGTAATTTTTAACTAGGCATAACTAAAGTGTAGGGTTTCTTTTGTCATTCTATTTGTTTATTTAAACAATCCCTACACAGATTACTAATTCCGAAGCGATACTTGCCTTCTGATTCTAGCCATGGTTGTCTCCTGCACCAGGACAAAGTCTTCTGCAGGAGAGAGCTGCACGCCATTGGGAAACCTCAGTCCCACCATTAAGACTTTCACTTCTTTTGTCACTGTGTCATATTCAAGGAGGCTGAAAAGAAACAATTTTTGAGTGAAGATGAATATTTATGCATCTGTGTTTTCATTTTTCAGGCATTCCATCTTTTCTCATATGCACCACATTTAAGTTAAGAAGGCAGAATAGCCAGGAAGCATTTGTTTATGAACACAAGAGAAATAACAAGGCTCTTCAGACTGGCAGCATTCACAAAGGATTTGGGCTGAATGCAATGCTAACACCTTCACTTTTAAAACAAACATTCCATGCCAGTCCTCTTGAAAGAAAAAGAGGAATCTCTTTTATTTTGCTGCAGGTCTTATTAGCAACACCCACACAATTCCCTCACCCTCTCCTGCGCAGTGCAGTGTTTGCAAAGGTGGGTTTATGTTGTCAGGTTACACCCGAACTTAGATAAGGGCTAGTCCTGAGT
>VZSR01002581.1:2090-22573 GCA_013398615.1 Brachypodius melanocephalos | reverse complement strand
GTCACAGGGGATCTGGGCAGGGGTCACCAGGGTTGGAGGTGGGATGGGGATGAGAGATGGATCCAAAGGGCATTTTCAGAGCATTGGGGGCATCTGAGGTGGGATGGGATGAGGGAGATGCAGTTGGAGAGCAGGGAGGGAGGAGCCACGCCCACAGCCAGAAGCTGCTTTGGGAACTGGAGGAACTTCGGGACCAGAAAACATTTTAGGAGCTGAAGGAACCAGCTCTGGGAACTGCAGGAGTTTTGGGAACTGGAGCAGGTTTAGCAACTGCAGGAACCATGTGCTGGGAATTGGGAGCTGGAGGAGCCACACTGGGAGTTTGGGGTGTTTTGGGAACTGGGAGTGATTTGTGAACTCCCAGAGGAATTCTGGGAGCAGCACAGGCTGTGCAGCCAAAGCATTGGGGGAAGTTCTGGAGACTGAGAGGAGTTTGGGAAATGGGGAGTTTTGGGAAATGGGGAGTGTTCCAGGAGCCACCGGCCTCCCCCTGCCCTGCTCCTCCATCCGGGTCTGGCATTGCTGGCATTCTGGGCATTGACACTCCCTGCACACTGGGACAGGGTCCCTGACGAGTTCCCCAGACTGGGAATGTCACTGGCATTGAGGTATCAGCACGAGCTCTCGCTTTTCATCCCCCTCCCATTCCTGTGCTGTGGGAATTTTGGATAGGAAAATGGCTTTTTGCACACTTCCGGCCATGTCTCCTCTTCCTCCTGGGGCTCCTGAGCTCATCCTGTACCAGAGCTGGGAGACTCCAGCCCTCCTTCATCTTCCTCCTGCTCATGGACACCTAAATTCCCCATCCTTCTCCTCCTCCCACTCTTCTTCCTCCCTCATGGACACCCCAAAGCCCTCTCGCTACTCCTCTTCCTCTTCTTGTCCTCCTCTCCCTTGGGGGCTCTTCCTCTCCTTTCTTGCTCTGCTTCCTCCCTGGCTTTTTCTTCCTCCTTGTGAGATCTCCCTCCTCCTCCTCAGATCCTCCTCCCCTTCCTTCTGTCCTTCCTCCTCCTTGTGAGATCTTCCTCTTCTCCTCTCCTTCCTCCTCCTCACAAGATCCTCATCTCCTGCTCCTCTTCCTCCTCCTCCTCCCCCCACTCCTTCTTCCTCTGAGACCTTTCCCCATCTCCTCCTCCCCTTCTTGGGAGATGTCGGGGTTTAGTTCCTTCCTTCTCTCTCATCTTCTCCTCCTCTTTCCGTCCTGCCCTTCCTCCCTCTCCCCCCTCCTGCTCTTCCTCACCATGAACAGGTCGAACTCTTCCTCGTGCCGGGCGATCATCTGATTCACGGTCTCGTCATCGGGCACCTCGTCTTCCTCCTGGGAAAATCCAAATCCAGGGATTCAGCTGCTGCCCCTGGCACCTCCGGTGTGGCCCCCCCGAGACCCCTCCGACGCTCGTTGGCTTCCCACAGATCGGGGACCTTCCTCAGGGTTCGGGGGCCTTGCGCTCCCCTTTGGATTTTTCGCTGTCGTTTGACCCCGTTTTGGGGCCCTTCAGGCTCGTTTTGATCATTTTTAGGTGATTTCAATGGGTTTTTTTGCTTGTTTTTGGGTGGTTTCAGTGTGTTTTGCTTGGTTTTAGTCCGTTCCTGTGTTTTGCTCATTTTGAGTGTTTTAATGTCTATTTGCTCATTTTTTGGTACTTCAGCTCATTTCAGGGTGGTTCTAGCTCAGTCTGGGGGCATTTTTAGCTGATTTTTCAAGGTTTCTGTGTTGTTTTCCTCTTTTCAGGGTGGTTTTTAGTTCATTTTGAGGGGGTTTCAGTGTCATTTTCTTTTTAAAGTTTTCTCATTTTCAGGCATTTTTATTCACTTTTGCTTTCAGCTCATTTTGGCTTTCAAGCAGTTTCTTCTCATTTTTGGCTCAATCAGGCCATTTCGAAGTCTTTTGTGGCTGTTTTTGTTCTGTTGTCAGCTCATTTTGCCTGGTTTTGGGCCAGTTTATCTCACCTTTGGCACTTTCAGGCTGTTTTTAACTCACTTCTGGCACTTTCAGGCCAGTTTTACCTCACTTTCAGCCCTCTCAGTCAGGTTTTAACTCGCTTTTGGAACTTTCAGGCCATTTTTTCTCCCTTTTGGCATTTTCAGGTGGATTTTAACTCATTCTTGGCTGTTTTCAGGCTGGTTCTAAGTAATTTTTAGCACTTTTGGTCTCATTTTAACTCCTTTCTGGCACTTTCATGCCAGTTTTAACACATTTTTGGGTGTCTTCAGGCTGTTTTTTTTCCCCAGTTCTGGCACTTTCAAGCCATTTTCATCTTATTTTTGGCACTTGCAGGCCGGTTTTAAGTAATTTTTGGCTTTTTCACGCCATCACCATTGAATCTTTGGCATTTTCAAGCCAGTCCTAACTCACTTTTGGCTGTTTCAGGCCATTTAAATCTCGTATCAGGCACTCTCAGGCTGTTTTAATCTCACATTGGGCCCATCAAGCCATTTCAATCTCATTTTTCACTCTTCCCAGCCCGTTTCTCTCTGGGTTCTGTCCCTCCCTGACTGGCTGGGGCTCCTCGTGGGCTGATCCCTGCCTGTGGCGCGGCGGTGCCGGGCAGTGCTGGCGGGAGGATTGAATGGGCAGTGGAGACTGAACGACCCCGCTCACCTTTAGAGGTGCTTCCTCCGACTCAGCGCCCAGGCACAGGGAGGAGGCAGCGTGGGGGAAGCTGCCACTGCCCGCGCTCTGTCTGCTCTGTGGATAAACACAGGGATTCAGTCTCCAGGGCTGTCAATCCGGCGCCTTTGTTCCCGACGCTACTCCCAAAAAATTCCAAACAAGCCGCCATGCTCCTGCTCTGGGGTTGGTTTGTTGTTTGTTTTTTTTTTTTTTTTTTTCCTGCTCTTCTCTCTGACTCCTGATCCCCAAATTCCCACAGGAACTCTGCTCCGGCCCTCACCTCATCCTGCTCCTCGTGCTCCAGGATGGCCTGAAGAAATGCCCGGCGCTCGTGGCTGGAGGACTTCTGGTCGAACATTCCAGCCTGGATCACCTTCTGGTCCACGTTGAGCTTGTACTTGGCAGCCGCCAGGATCTTCTCCTCCACGCTGTTGACGGTGCAGAGCCGGAGCACCCGAACCTCGTTCTGCTGCCCAATGCGGTGGGCCCGGTCCTGGGCCTGCAGGTCCTGGGGGAAGGGGCAGTGATAGCACTGGGCTCCCAAAACCCCCCCTCTTGTCCCTTAAAATCCATGGGTGGAGATGTGGGATGAGGCCTGAGGGCATTCAGCGATTCCCAAGGATAGGTGGCAACAGGATCACCAGGACTTTGTAAATCCTGTGAGATATGCCCCTGCTGGCCAAAGGATCCCAAAATCCCTGGTTTTGTCCTCAAAATCTGAAGGGATTCCCACAGATGATGGGGATGTGGCAATGGGATCACCAGGACTATGTAAGTCTTCTGGGACAGTGCAAGTGTTCCACGAAGGGTGCCAAAACTCCCACTTTTGTCTGCAAAATCCACAGGGAAGATGAGGGATGAGCCCTGAGGGAACTCAGGGATGATCAAGGATCCAGGGAATTCAGTAATGGGATTATGGAGGTCCCGTGGGAAGGGGCAGTGCTGGCCAAGAGGTGCCAGAACTCCACTTTTAGCCTTAACATGGAAAACATGGGATACACCACAAGGGCTCTCAAAGATCCCTAAGGATTATGGGAATTTGGGTAACTGGACTGCTGGGACCATGTAGGTCCTGGAGGAAATGGCCACATTGGCCAAGAGGTGCCAAAAAAGCTGGTTTTAAACTCAAATAAACCATGGGAGAGATGTGGGATTCACCATGAGGAGTTCAGAGATCCCCAAGGATTATGGGAATTTGGGAACTGGATCACCAGGACCCCAGGAACAAGATTCCTGTGGGAAGGAACAGCATTAGATGAGGGGTCCTGAAAACCCCACCTTTATCCTCTAAGACACAGGATGTGCCACAGCAATCCCAGAGGATTACAGGAATTCCAGAATGGGATCATTGGTTGTTCTTTCCTTCTGAGACAGAGGGTGCAGGGAAAACCCAGCTGCAGCACTGGGATTTGGGAGTGGCTCTCCAGGACAGCACTGGTGGGTCTCAGGGAGTAATAGAATTCCAACCCCACGGCTCCCATTTGGATCAGTTGGTTTGGTTCATTGGGTTTTAGATCAGTCAGTTGGTTTTGGGTCAGATCACTGATGTTGACTAGTTTTATCTTTGGTTAAATTTTAGGTCAGTTGGTTGGGTTTAAGGTCAGTCAGCTGATTTGGGGTCGTTGGCTTTTGGGTTGCTCTCTGGGTTGGTCAATTGGGTTTTGTGTCAATTAGTTGGGTTTTGGGTTGATTTTTGTGTCAGTCAATGGTTTTTGGGTCAGGTGGTTTTGGGTTGATTTTCAGGCCAATGGATTGGGATTTGGGTGCTTCTTTGGATCTATGGGCTGATTTGTAAGTTGATTTTTGGGTCAGTTTTTGATTCCATGGATCCATTTAGGGGCTGATCTCTGGGCAGGTGGGTCCTGGCCGTACCTGGTGTGGGTTCCAGTCGCTGTCAAAGATGATGACAGTGTCGGCTGACTGGAGGTTGAGGCCCAGCCCCCCGGCCCGTGTGCTCAGCAGGAAGATGAAATACTCAGAGCCCGGCTCATTGAACGTCTTCAGCAACATGCCTCGGTCCTCTGCCTTCGTGGTCCCTGAAATCCCACACGGGTGTCACTCCCGTCCCTCAGCACTGGAGCCAGGGGTCCAGAGAGTGGTTTCATTGGGAATGGGGAGCCCTTTCCCCCTGGGAGGGGGGTCCTGTGTAAGGTTGGGCTGATTTTGGTCGAAAGATTGGAAAAAGGATGGAAAAAGGGGTGGATCCTGCTCTGAGATGGAACGGGAGGTCTCCCAGAAGTTGGGATCGCAGCAGCCAGAATTACAGCCGCATTGAGGCCATTTTGGGGCCATTTTCAGAGATATGTGGGGGCCAAGGGTCATGCTTTGTGCTCTTAATCTCCGTTCATTTCAGACTCATGGGAGGATTTGGGTTGGATGAGAACTTAAAGCCCATCCTGTTCTGACTCAACCCTGCAATACAACCAATTAATCCATATTTGTTTTAGTCACATGAGAGTCCCCAGGGCCCTCTCCCAAACTGACAGGATCCCAGGTTAAATCAGGAGATTAGCTGGAAAAAATGGGAAAAACTGCAGCAGGCAACAAGGACATGATGCCTTGATATCCATCTTTGACATCATGATACTGATCTTGACATCAGTATTTCACATCTTCACATCAGTCTTCTATAATGTGATATGAATCTTTGATATATTGATATGATCTTCAATACCTTGATATCAAAACTTAAAAACATTGATATCAATCTCTGATATCTTGATATCAGTCTTGACAGAAACCTTGATCTTGATATCTTTAATGCTGATCTTGATACAAACCTTGTTACTGATCTTTCTATTGGTAACTCAATATCAATGTCTCGATATACATCTTGCAATCTGGATATCAAGATATTGATCTTGAAATCTTGATATCAGTCTCGATGTCTTTGATGTTGATCTTGATCTAAACACTGATATCAATCTTGCTATCTCAATGTCTTGGTACTGATCTTGCAATCTAGATATCAAGATATTGATATTTGAAATCCTGATGCCAATCTTGATATAAACCTTGATATCAATCTAACAATTGATGTCTCAATATTGATGTCTTGATATTGATCACACAATCTGGATATCAAAACATCAATCTCTCATATTTATTTATATCTCCCTTTCTCCCTTGATATCTGTTTTGACACACTGAAATTTATTTCTGTATCTTCACATCTATTTTGGTATCTTTACAGCTTTACTTAAAGATTTATCTTTGTATCTTGATGGTTTTATATTTTTGTATCTTGATATTCCTCAGCATCCTTCTGTCCAGCCCAATATCTTAATTTCTTCGCACCTTGGTATCTTTCTTGATGTCTTGACCTTGAGCTCCACCTTGATCAGGGCACCCACTGTTCCCCCACCCCCTGGGGGCACTACTGACCCCCAACTCCCCCAGGGGCACTCACCATCCAGCCTGAGGTATTTGAAGCCGCGGTAAGCAAAATAGTCCTCCATGATGGTCATAAGGGAGGTCATCTGGCAGAAGAGCAGCACCTTGTGGTTGGTGGCCCGGAGCTTGGGCAGGATCCGGTCCAGAAGCTCGAACTTTCCAGAGGCACGGTATAAATCCAGCCTGGGATGGGTAAAAATGGGCACAGTAAGAGGAAAACTGGGATTCAATGCCGAAAATGTGGTATCTCTCCCTTGCTGGGATCATCTGGCTGCCTGGGGTGGGGGTGGTTCAGCCTCCACCCCTAGAAAGTGTTTCTTGTAAATCCTCAAATTTCACCACCAGCAATCCCAAAATTTGTGACTCACCCCTGCACGATCCCACCCGTGAACCCCAAGTGCTCCGAGAAGGATTCCTGAAATTGAGATGAGAAATAGTGTCAGAAACCAGCACAAACTGGCCCAAAAAATCTGGAGCTGCCTTAAAGACCCAAGCCCCGTTCCCTTCCCCAAATCTCTCAGGAAGCTGGTGAACGAATAGATCGGTTTAGGTGGAAAACAGTGATGGAATGTGGGTGGGCTCAGTGAGCTGATCCTTGTTGGGTTTAGCTGTTTTGGTTTACCCCTATTAGGGTTATCCCTGGTTTTGGTTTATCTCGGTTTTGTTGTAAAACCCGTTGGGTTTACCCCTTTTTTTGGTTCATCCCTGGGTCTAACCCTGTTGGGTTTATGCCTGTTTGGGTTCATCCCCCCGGATTTATCCCCATTTCCACACGTCAGCCCCACCTCGATGTGCTGGAACATGTAGGGATGGTTGCAGATCTTGCGCAGCTGCATGATTGTGTTCATCAGAGTCTTTGTGCCACCTTTCCCCTGCCAGGAACAATCCAGGAGGTTAAAACCCCAGATTATTACTGGGTTCCATCTTTATTTGCCAGTCCAGTATTCCCAGGAATGTTTGGGAACACTGACTGGGAGTTCACAGCCCCGAAAGTGTAGCTCAGAGACATTAAAAAACAATTCAAGATTTTAAGAAACCTCCAAGTCCCCTCAAGGTGAGGCTGCTCCTATCTGGCTGTTTGGTGGAATGGAGCTGCAAAACAGGGAATGTTCCACCTCCAGCTTTTAGCTGTGATCAAAGTGTCTTTTTCCAATTATTTTGTGTTTTTATTCTCCTCACAGACCCACTGATGGCTTTGAGGAGCCTCCATGGATCACCCAAATACGTTGGAGGCCCAAGCTCAACCCATCCCACACTGGAGACAAACCCGCCCACTCTCAGCATTCCCAGCACCAATTCCCAAATCCAGACCTTCTTGTCCTTCTCGGAGCCATCGGTGAGGAGGACACCCTTGGCCTGCATGTGCCGGTACAGGACCCGCTGCAGCGCTGACATGTCGCACTTGATCACATACTCAACCTGCCAGGACCCAATGGGGAGTCACACCCAGCCCCTCTGGGAAGCCACCAATTCCCAGGGGGATCCAACTGCAGAGTGGGATGAAATTCTGCCTGCACATTGCAGGATGGGGAAGAGCAGCATGGAGACCCCCCCCAAGTGTAGTCCAGGATGGGGAAGATTGGGATGGACCCCAAAATCCCACTCTAAGAACTCCCCAAGCCCCCATTTCCCAGAAGGATCAACCCAAACACCAGTTCAACCCAACCCAGCAATGATTCTGGAGTGGGATGAAGCTCCATGTGCATATCCCCAGGATAGGTAAGAGCAGGATGGACCTCCCCCAAGTCGTATCCTGGAATGGGGAAAGGTGAGGGGACCCTCCAGTGTCACCTTTTCCGGGAGCTGAGCTTCCACCTCTTTCTTGAGGCGTCGGAGCAGGAAGGGCCGGAGCACCTTGTGCAGGCGGCGGATAATGAGGATTGTCTCTTCCTCGTTCAGATCCACCTGGCCAGGGAAGGGAATTGTCACCAGAAACAGGAATTGTCATCAAGAATGGAACTGGATGGAATCCCAACATCCCAAAACACCACGTCCCTCTGCTCCAAGAAGCCCCAACCCTAAATCCATAGTGGGATCAATCAAATTGCCCGCTCAACCCAACAATAAGTCTGGAGTGCGATGAAGCTCCATGAATGTATCCCAGGATGGGGGAGGGCAGGGAATTGTCACCCTGAGAAGGGAACAGAGCCCTCAGTGGTGACACTGAGCCACTTCCAACAGCTCCAAGGACACTTCCAACCCCTCTGGCGCCATTAATAGTGACGCTAAGCCACATTCCGCAGCTTCAGAGTCAATGCCATCCCCTCTGGAGCCGTGGTGACACCACATCTCACTGTTCCAGAGCCACTTCCAACTTCTCCCAATCCATTAAACACAGATGGATCTGATCCACCGATCCCAGAGCTCCAGGGACACTTTTAACGCCTCCCTGTTCATTAACATCAGCCCCAAGGCCATCCCTATTGCCAGCAGTCCCCACCCACTCCTGCATTTCCCATTTCCTGCACCTTCTCCCCAGTCATGGCAAATGGTGCGTTGAACCACTGCTCAAAGGTGCTGCAGCTCTTGAAGATGGTTGGGAGCAGGAAGTTGAGGAGCGCCCAGAGCTCCGGGAGCTTGTTCTGGAGCGGGGTCCCAGTGAGGAGCAGCCGCCGCGGGGCCACGTAGTGGGTGTTGAGCACCTGCGTCAGTTTGCAGTGGTGGTTCTTCATCCGGTGCCCCTCATCCACGATCATGTACTTCCAGCGGATCTGTGGAAATGGGAAGGGCAGGGATGGTGGGAACGAGGGGGTGTGGATGTGCCCAGAGCAGCCCACAATGGCTCTGTGATGCTGGAGCAGCTCAAAGAGGCTCTGAGAGTGGAATATGCTGGGAGTGTCCCCCCACTCCAGGAGAGATCCACACTGGGATGGGAAACCAGGATGGTTGATCCCAGTTCCACTGAGGAGGAGGCCCTAAAACCCCTCTATCCCCAAATCCGGGATTTGGAGCATTACCCAAATGTTGTTCCATCGGCGCAACGCTCCATCCCACTTATCCTCCCCCTGTGGCCATGGATCTGAACCCCTTGGCAACAAGAGTCTTGTAGGGATCCAATTAATACTCATTAACCAAAGAATTTTTCATGGAAAGGGAACCATGCATCTGATGGATCATGGGATACGTCGCCAAAAATTGGGAGCAGGAGTTCAAGCTCAGTAAAAAGCCTCAACTTTTTTTTCCTCACTCTCCTACAGAGGCTCCAGGGAATAAAATACCAGGTTTTAAGTATAAACAAGGCAGGGATTTTTCCTGTTTGTAGCATATGTGATCATGGCGAGATTGGGAAAATCTACAGGTCCAGGGCTTCCCAGCCTCACCTTGGCCAGGATGTGCTTGTCCTTGATGATGTACTCGTATGTTGTGAGCAGAACATTGAATTTTCCACTCCGGAGCTGCGGGACAAAGGCGCGTCGTGCCGCCGGAGAGCCCTGGAGGAAGAATTCCAATGTCAGGTGAGGAGGGAATTCCCAGAAGAGGGGGTAGGAAGGGCTGTTACCCACAGGCAATAGCAAAGTGAGGAGGTTTGGGAGTTCCTGCTGCTGAGGAACAATGAAAAAATGGCATCTCAAGGATTTTCATGGATTTGGAGCTGGGACCCACTGCAGCTTCCTCAGCATAATGGTAACAGAGCAGGAAGAAGGAAATGGAAGCTGGAATCCAAGGAATGTGGCACCTACCTTGTAGGAGACCTTGACCACAGAAGGGGCCCATTTGTCAAACTCGTAGGCCCAGTTGGACAAAGTCCTGGGGGAAAGACATGGAAAGGGTGGGAATCCGGGAACGTGGGACTGGAGTGACAGCTGAGTGGGATTTTCCAGGCACTCCAGCACTCACGAGAGCGGGACAATGATGAGGAAAGGGCCGTTGATCCGCTTATGCTCCATGAGGTACGTGATGAGGGCGATGGTCTGGATGGTTTTCCCCAATCCCATCTCGTCTGCCAGGATCCCATTGAGATTGTTGTTGTACAGGGACACGAGCCATTCCAGGCCTTTGATCTGCAGGAATGCAGATGCGGATGGGAATGGGGGTGGGAGAGCTGCCCCGTCCTGCCTGGGCACATGCAAACTAGCTGGTAATGGGATCAGGTTAATTATTCAGAGCCAGCTGAAGGACTTGGGATAGCCCATGGATTCCCATGAAACGCGATGGGTTTGGCTTTCAGCAGGGAGTGAATCCAGCTCAATATCCTGCTCCTTCTTCAACTCATTATCCCACTCTGGCTTCAGCTCATTATCCCACACCATTCCATTTATTATCCCACACCACCTCAGACTTGTTATCCCTCTCCAGCTTGTTATTCCTTCCCAGCTCTGGCTTCTTATCCTGCACCAGCCATTATCCCACCACAAGTCTTGATCCCACACTGCATCCAGCTCCTTATCCCGTTATCCCATCCATGGGGCGCCACATTCTCTGTTACCTCCCCTGCCACCCCTGTATTTCCGACGTTCCCAGACCTGGTACTGCTTGAGGACACCGTTGACCATAAGTGCCGACTGCTTGTCCACACGTTCAGTCACAGCGTGAGCCACGGCGTAGTAGGACTGGAGCCCCCGTGCCAGTGCCTGCGACACCCCGTACTCATCATCCACGTCCTGCTTGGCGTTCCTGCCCAGAAAACCAGGATAACATGTCATGGCATGCCAGAGAATGGGATCAGAGTGGGGATGAAGAGGGGGAAATAGGGTGGGAGGGAGTATGGGGGGAATAAATGGGGTGAGAGGGTTAAATGGGGGGAAACTGGGATAATGGGTGAGGGGAGAGGCCTGGAGGAAAATATGGGATAACCAGTGGGAGAGGGGGAAACTTGGGGGAGAAACAGGTATAATGGAAGACAGGATGATCTTGAGACAGAAAAACATGGATAAGAAGGGGGATCCCTGTTCCTCATGGGCAGAAATGGGAAAATAAAGGCGGGTAAAGGGAGATGATATGTGTTTTTGGGGTGGAAAGAGAGAGGTTTCAAGGATGATGCTGTTGGGGGAATTCCTGGGAAGCACCACCACTCCTGTGTGAGATGGTTTTCCCACTGAATTTCCAGATAAAATGCCATGTTATGGCTCATTTTGGGAAGATTCGGAAAAAAACGGGCTCGGGGGAATGCTGCTTGTTGAACCCCATTCCTGGGGCAGGGAACTGATTAGGAACGGGAACCTGGAGCAGGAGAATCGGAAGAGAGAGGGAAAAGCTCACTCAATGATGTGTCGGGCATCCACTTCCGAGACATCGTCACTGTCTGGATCTGGAATCTTCTTCTTCTCCTCCACGGGCAGCGCTGGCTGTGCTGGTTGTGGCTGCTCCTCTTCCTCCTCCTGTGAGATTCCCAAGACTTTCAGGGAAAACAGGGAAATTCCTCCAGAACACCCTGGGAAGCACCCACCCCCTCCCACCCCAATCTTCCAGACATGGGAGGCTCCCACAGAATCCTGCCATTCTCTTTGGAGCCATGGCAGGAATATTCAGGATGAAAACTGGGGTCTCCAAAAGGGAATTTCCAAGTGTTTCCAGCTGCCCAGTGCTTGTTGAACAGAGATTCCATTTTATCCCACTATTTTATTAAATTCTAATATCTCAGTTTATCCCATTTTTAATACTTCCCCCCTTTTTTTATTCTATTCCAATTTATTTTATTCTACTTTATCCTATTGTTTTGTCCCATTTTACCCCATAGCTTTATTCCATGTTATCCTAGTATTCTGTCTCATTTTAATCCACATTTTCCGTCCTGTTTTGTTCCATTTTATCCCATTTTTTCGGAGCTGCCAAACAGCCATTACCGAAGTCAGTTCTTTCCTGTTGTTCCCAGAACACTCCCAGTGGGAATATGGCAGGACCCCCCTCACCTCCTCCTCCTCCTCCGAGCCACTCTCTTCACTGTCAGAGCGTGGAGCCACCTCATACCTGGGTGAAAAATAGGGGAACAGGGAATTCCAAATGGAATTTGGCCTTCGTGTTCCCAGCTCCCTGTTCCCTCCTGGCTCTTATGTTCCCAGCCTCCAATTTCCTCTCAGGTCCAGCATTTCTAGCTCTCCACTGCCATTCCCACTCCCCTACTCCCATGCCTGACTCCAGCATGCTCAGACCCAGCATTTCCAGTTTCCTACTCCCATTCCCAACCCCAGCATTTCCAGCTCTGGTATTCCCAGTTGCAGCATTCCCAGCCCCCCTTCCCAGCATACCCAGGGTTCATTTCCAGCCAGGCCTCGAGCTGCCCAGCCTTGGGCGCATCAGTGCCAGTGAGGATCTTCCCACTCTCCACATGGATCACCTTCACCGGGAGGTCACTCATCTGGCTTGTCTCGTCCAGCGGCTGCGGGAGAAGCCGATGGATAGGGATTGGGAATTCTCAGCCCCAAACTCCCCTGAACCCGCTGGGAAAAGGGAGGAGGGAGGATCCTGATGGATCCAGTGGGACATGGCCTGCACTCCCCGTCCATGGTGGCCTGGAGTGGAAGGATCCCTACGGCCCCTTCCTGGCCATCCCAGGATTCGTGGGATGAGCCTGGACTCACCTCTCCATCTGGGCCGATGGCTGGAGCCTGTCCCTCAGCATTCTCTGCCTTCTGTGGGGGCAACAGGGCAGGAGGAGAAGAAGGAAGGAGAGGAGTAGAGAGAAGAAAAGGAAGCAGGAAAAAAAAGAAGAAAAGGATTGGAAGGAGAAGAAAACAGGGAAAGAGATGAAGGACAAGAAAGAAGAAAAGGAGAGGAAAAAAGGATAGGGAAGAGAAAAAGAGAGTGAAGAGAGGAAGGGGAGGGAAGAGAAAGGGAAAAGAGGAGGAGGTGGAAGGAAAGGAGAGTCAGCCTCGGCAGTTCAGCCCTGACGCTCTCTCCACAAGCCATTCCCAGTGCCATTCCTGCAGTTTCTCCTTTCTCCCACCTTCTTCTTTTTTTTCTTCTTCTTCTCCTTGGCCACCTGGGCTGCCTTGTGCTGCCGCACGAGCTCTGTTAGGTTGGCGACGTACTCGTCTGTCTGCTGCAGCAGGTAGGCGAGGCGCTTGTCCTTCTTCTGGTCAATGAGCTTCCGGTAGCCCTCCTCATCTTCTGCCTGCCAGGGGTGAACACCACATTTGGGATCACCCTGACCTCACCCTACACACACCTCAGTGCCCCTCCTCACCCTCAATGAGGACAAAAATCCTGCTGCATCCACCCTGATCCAGCCCCTCCTGTCTCTTGGCCGCCTTTTTCCCGGTATCCCGCATCTGGCTCACCATGAGTCGGCGCATTCGCTCCTTCTCGATGCGCTCATTCTCCTTCTTCTGCTCACGCTCAGTGTTGGCGTGGTATGTGGCCACTGCCTTGGTCAGCTTCTGGATCTTCCCACTCACGCTCCGGTGATATTCCTTGAAGTCCTTGGCATGCTGCAGGATGCTGTTGAGGTATTCCTGTGGCAACAGAACACTGTCAGATCCCAGGACCCAGCGTGAGGGGATTGCAATGGGAAGTTGGAATGGTGGAGTTGAGAGGGATTGGTGGTCATTGGAAGAGAGCAATGGGAATTGGAGAGTCTCAATGCCCACTGAATGGTCCCAACACCCATTGCCAAACCCTTGGCCACCATCATGCAGAATCAACCGCCCCCAACCTCCAAATCAGGTTCAAACCTCCATCCCCGTCACCTCCCTGCCCCGATTTCCGGGAATTCCCTGACCTGGTGCTTCTGCCGGCGCTTCCGCTCCTGCTCGATCTTCTGCTGCTTCTCCAGCTTCTCTGTGATCCGGGCCTCACGTAACGACTGCCGCTTGCTGCGCTTGTAAGCCTTGGCATTGAGTGCGGTCTCCAGCGCTGTGTCCCGCCGCATGCACACCACCACCTCCTGCCGTAGCTACAACCCCAGAACACCGTGTGCCATCAGCCCTCAGGGTGACCCTGCAATGCTCCTGCTCCCAAATCCTGGTTTTTCCAGTGCTCACCTGGCGCTGGAAGTTGAGCAGCCGCAGAGCCTTGAGCTCAATGGTTGCTTTAGTCCGCAGGTCTCCAGCCAAGGAGCCAGGAAGGTTTTCCAGCTCTTGGATGCGGTGGGCGATGCGGGCTTGGAGCCTGTGGAGGAGAGGAAGTGATTTTGGGACAAGTTCAGCTCACTCCCAAGCTAGTTCCCATTGGGAAGAGCATAGGAGCAGGGTGAGGGTATTGGGAAGTTGCTTCCAGAATCCTGGGATGAGTTTTGGAGATCTCCATGGGAACAAGGACACAGCAGGGCCAGAGCCTGGCCAGTGAAGGGGAATGGAGCTGGGAAGGGTCAGGAAGAATCTCCAAGAAAAATGTTCTCCTGCTCATCCCTCCGGATTTTGGGAAGAGGAAAAATGGGATGGAGGCAGCTGGAGATGGGAGAAACCTTGGCAATCTCCAAGGAAAACACACTCTCACTCACCACTCTGGACCTGTGGACATTGGGAAGTGGAAAAACAGGATGGGCGGAAGTTGGGGCTGAGAGAAGCCTTGGGAATTTCCAAGGAAAATGTCCTCTTGCTCATCCAGAGGGGTCTCAGGAAGAAGGAGCATGGGATGTGGGCACCAGGGACTGGGAGGAACCCTGGGAATTCTCAGGAAATCCAGGTGGGGCCATACCTGTATTCGCGCTCCTGCAGGATCTCAACGGGGTCAAGGCCGCGGGGTTTCTGGATGGGGGTGATCCGGTTCTGTTTGGGATGGATCGGGAGCGCGGGCGGTGCCGGCTGCCCTGGCGAGGGCGGGGGGGGCCCAGGGGACGCTGGGGGCACTGCTGGGGGCACGGGGGAGGGGCGGCCCGCAGGGGGCGGGGGCAGCAGCTTCTGGGGGGCCCCGCCTGGAGCTGCTGCCGACAGTGGCCCTATGGGAACAGAGAATCTGGGAATACCGGCCTGGGCAAAGGCACAGCTTCCCAGGGGACATGGTTCTCAATTCCTGCAAAAAATCCTAATAATTTGGTCAGAAATGAAGTAAATTCCCCCAAAACTTCAATATCTGACTTCAAATTAGCTTGTGGACTAACTGCAGAGATTTAATAAGAAGTTCATCCCAATTCCCCCCCCGCCAAAATTCCTACTATCTGGAAATCAATCCTAAATCACCCAGGAAGTCCAACTATTTGGCTAGAAATAAACCCCTACTCCGTGCAAAAAAATCCAATTATTTCACTGGAAACCAGCTCCAAACCCCCCAAAACTCCAATTGTTTATGGAAAAATTGACCACAATTCCCTGAAAACCTCCTAACATCTATCTTGGAATGAGCACATGCATCCCCGCAAAGTTCCAATATGGAAGTTAAACCAGGCATTCACAGAATTCTAGCCCTAATTCCAGGGTTTTAACCAGGAACTTCCTTCCATTCCCATCCCCCAGAGCATCCCTTGTTCACAGATCTGAGATGCATTCACAGAAATTTTGTGACCCAGGTCTTACCTTCTGGCCAGGGCTTGGGGGGGCCCCCAGGGGGCTGTCCTGGCATGCCGGGGGGAACTCCTGAGGGTCCGGGAGGGGGCATGTTGGGCCCTCCTATTCCTGGAGATTCCCCAAAATCAGGCAGAAAAGGGAAAAAAAAGAGGAAAATCCCATGAGGATGCTGACTCTTGGCGGAGAGTCCCAGCAGGAAAGTTGGTCTGCTCTGACTGAAGATGAGGACCTGCAGGTACAGCCCCCATTCCCCATAACTGCCCGAGTCTGGATAGCTCCAAAATCCCAGCGTCTGGAATGCCCACGGAAATGGATGGGAGAAGAGCGGGAAACTCAAACTGGGGGATACAGGGGCAAAGTGGGACCAAATGCTTCCCAGGGATCATCCAGGACAGAATGGGATGAGGTCCTTTCCCACGGATCCCTTGTGACAGAATGGGACAAGCTCTCCATGACTATCCCAGGACAAGCTCCCCTGGATTTCCCAGGATGAGATAGAATGAGATGAGTTCCCCACAGATCCTAGGACAGAATGGGAAAAGCTCCCCCACAGATCCCACAGGATGAGCTTCCCTTGGATCCCCCAAGACACAACTGGACAGACAGTCCGAGGCCCCCCCGCTTTCCACCCAGCCCCTCCTCACCATGAGGTCTGGAATACCCAGGTGGCGCTGGCCCTGCTCCGGGTGCTTGTCCCGGGCCCTGTGCGGCACCAGTGGGTGGAGGTAGAGCAGGAATCTGTGGCTGCATGCCGGGCAGAGGCCGCTTTCCCTGGACGGCAACCTGGAGGTGCTCTGGGAGTGGCTGTCCCCGCGCCAGCAGCTTGTAGGCCATGATCTGGGCACGGAGCTGGTGCAGCTGCGCCGCATTGAACGGGGATGGGCCCCGGCCCAGCGCCGGTGAGTCCGAGCCAGAGCCATCCAGCGCTGTGCCAGAGCCACCCGCAGAGCTGCTGGAGGGGCCGTTGGATGGCACTGGGCTGGAGGCGTGCTCCGAGCTACCCAGAGGGGATGGATAACCTGGCAGGGAATACAGGGATGCACTTGGGAGCCGTGCGAGGGGTTGAATTCCAAACCAAAATGAAGGATTTACATCTGGAATCCTTGGAGAGCTGTGTCTGCCCTCGAAATTAAGGCCTTCCACTCTAAGCCCCACAGGATTTTATTGTTGCTCCCCCAAAATCCAGCATGTGGACCTGGAAATCCCCTGGAGCACTACCAGAATCCAGGATTTATGCCCTGGCATCCAGGATTTAAGCCTGTAATGATGAAACCACCTCGTCTCTCCAAATCCAGGATTTAGACACAGTTCCTCCCCTTCCCCCCATCATGTTTCTTCCCATGCTCCCAACCTTGGGAATGCTGATCCATGGGGCTGGGCGGGGGGCCCATTCCTGCATGCCCCCCCGGCCGCATTCCCATTCCCTTCATCTGCCCGTAGCGTGGATCCTCCGACATTGCCTTCTCGTGCATCGGATCCAGGGGCTGCAGGAGGGAAAAATCCCGGGAAATCAGATACTTATCAGAGCATTCCTAGAGGAAATTCTGCTGCGTCCAACCCCCTCAGTTCATAGAATTCCCAGGGGTTGGAGCTGGAGCTCCATATCATTATTCCCAGACATACTGGATTCCACATGCTCCGGCCACAAAACTCTCCCCGCAGCACAATTTCTTTTTTTTATTAAAACCCCCTGGATTACAGGCAAGGAATTGTTGTTAAAGCCTGAAATCCAGGAGGAAAAATTTCTCAATTAATGAGTTAATTAATGGGGCTGTAGCGGGGGATTTTCCCATTCCTGAGGTTTTTCAGTGCATTTTTGGAGCAGGACAGTCCAGGAGGGATTTGCGGGGGGATGGGGGGTGAAATAAGGCAGGAAGGGAGAGAAGAGAGGAATGGAAAGGGGGAGCAGGTGCAGTTCACAGATTTTAATTAAATCCCTTAGTTACTCCCCTCTTCCCATCTTCTTCTAATGCTGGAGGAGAAGAATGGATCATTCCAGCAGTGGGAATTTGCACAGGTGACAAGGTGCGGGGGTTAACATATGAACAGAGATAAATCCCCCACCCAATCTCAAGGGTTTCTGAGGCCTGGAATGCTGGGATGCCTCACCTTGTGCAGGGGGTGGATGGTGTCCGAGGCGTATCCTGGAGCTGGGAGCGCGTGTCCCGAGTGTCCGGACCCAGGTGAAGGGCCAGGAGAGGGGCCCAGCATAGAGCCCGGGGAAGGGCCGGGACCAGGAGAGGGGCCGGGCCGGGGGGTCCCTCCCAGCGGAGGCTCCGGAGTTGCCATCTCACTTCAGGAGCTGGGAATGGGTTCCTGGAGCTGCACCTGGAATGGGGGATCCAGGTTAATTCTGGGAATGAACTGAGGGAGCACTGGGTGGGAAACACCCTTCCCAATCCATGATCAAGGAATGAGCAAGAAACCCTCTCCACAGTGCATGCTCAGGCACAAGGAATTAATTTCCCAATCCATCCTTGAGGCAGTTGGAATGGGAAATCTGCTTCCAAATCTGCTAGCCAGGAATAAGCAGCAAGGAATCCCCTCCCAAATCCATCACTTGGGAACAATGGGAATCCCATTCCCAATCTGTCCTCGAAGCCAGAGGGATGGCAAATCTGCTTCCCAACCCACCACAGAGGGATGAGGGATAGGAAACCCCCTTTGCTATCCATCACCAAGATCTCAAAACCAGGGAATCCTCTACCCAATCCATTGTTGAGAAATGAGAAACATGGAATCTGCTTCCAAGTCCATCATCAAGGAATGAGGAATGGGAATGCCCCATCCTGATCCATTCTAGAGGGCAGCAGAGGGATAAGTGCTGCTCTTGCTCAAGATCTAGGAATTTCTGGTAATTCAGAAGGGCCATGAAGAGTAGGGATGCTCATCCCAATCTGGAGCTGGTTGGAATGGGTTTGCTGGGATGCTGGGAACCTGCATCCATCCTCCAGTCCTAAAGAGGGAGAGATTCCACCCAAAGCCACTGAAATTCTTATGGGAGATGCTCTTTTACCATGCAAATCCCTTCTCTTTCCAGAAAAAGTCCTTTTTCCTGGGCATACCCCTCCTTTTTCTGTGCAAATCCCTCCTTACCCAAAGCAGGGTCCTCCTTTTTCCAGGCAAAACCCAGAGTAGATTTTCCTGGAAAAGTCCTCCTTTTCCGCAAGGAGAAAAAAACCCAAACCACACAGCACCAAAAAAAACCACCTTTTCCAAGCAAAACGCTCATTTTTCCAGGCCAAACCCCATAAATGTTCCAAAGCAGCACTGAATCCACGGATTTAATAATTCCAGAGTCTGTGTGTCAGGAAAAGGTCACATAGACTTCCATGTTCCAGCTTGTTTCCTGCTGCTGGAAAACCTAGATTTCAGTATCGTGGCAGCAACTTCCAGGACACAGAGCAGCCATGGAGGGATGGGGGGAAATTCTCTAAATCCATCAGGCAATTTCCTTGGTGGACCCAGAAGCTCCTTCATCCATAAAAAATGTGTTTTCCCAGGACGATGCTGCTTCCAGAGCAGCGTCCTAAGAATCCATATGCATCCCTGCCCTCCCCCAGAAACTTTTTCAGCTTAAAATTCTCAGATTCAAAAGAAGGAAAGTTCAACGCCCACGGGATTCCAGGACTGGGAGAGTGCTGCCCGGGAATCACCATTCTGAGGGTTCCAACACTCCCCAGAATGACTGGAAACAGGATCAAACACGTGCCCAGGGATAGTTTTACTTGATTTTCCCCATTCAGATTGTTGTGGCAACACAAAAAACTCGTATTTCCTAGCACCTGCTTCCCCCTACATGGAGGTATTTATCCCAATTTAAGTCATTCCAGCCCTTGGGAACCTCCTATCTCCCATGGGTAGAGCTGCTCCTGTTCCATCTTCTGACAAGGAAACAGGGATTGACAACGTGGTTTTCTGGGAAAAGGAGGATTAATTCCTGCTGGATCTGGCAGGAGTTCATCCCAGCACGGCTTTCCCAGGAAAATCACTGCCATTCCAGGGATACCAGGGAACAAATTTTTAATTAAGCTCCATTCCTGCTCTTTTCCAGCCCTGGTACCATCATTCCCCATCCCACCCAAAGGAATTTTATGCCTATTTCCAAGGAAACCTGTCATTTCCAAGGAAAATATTCCCATGGGATGTTGCTTCCCAGATCCTGGGAGGGGAGGGGTCCTGAAATTCCAGCACCTACCTACAGGCATGGTAGTCTTCTTTTATGCCTCTGGAGGGATGAGCTCCTAACACCGGACTAGGGAGGAAACCAGGAATATCATTATCCACTAGCACCGGAGCATTAACAGAGCACGAGACTCCTAAAAAATGGTGATTTTTTCATGGATGAGCCCAATTCAGTGTATGTTTGAGGAATTTGCCAACATCCAATGAGGAAACGTTCAAAAACCTCATTGGAAAAATTGCTCTTAAAAATTCCTGAAGGCAATGGATTCCATTTGCTCCAGCCACAGAAATCATTCCCACAGCACAATTTCATTTTGCCTGGATTGTTTTATTAAACCCCCCCGGATTACAGGAGAGAAATTGTCATTAAATCCTGAAATCCAAGAAAGAAACCATTGGATTAATGAAACAATTAAGGGGGATGGCACGGGGAAGGTTTTCCCATTCCTGAGGTTTTTTAGCCCGTTTTTGGAGCAGGGGAGTCTGGGAGGGATTTAAGGGGCTGGAAAATAAGTCAGGAAAGGGAAGAGGAAATGGGAATAGACTGCTGGTGCAGCTCTTTTATTTTAATTAAATCCCTTGCTTATCCTCCTGTTCCCATCTTCTTCCACCTCCGGAGAAGTAAAACGGGTAATTCCACCAGTGGGAATTCGCGGAGGTGAGAAGGAGGCGGGGCTGAAACGGAGAATAAATGGATCGGGATAGATCCCGCCCTTTCCAAAATCGGGGGGTCCTGCTCCGACCTGATGCGCACCGCCCCCGCCCCTCCAGGAAAAGGCCAAATTCCCAGCGGGAAATTAAAGAGCTCATCCGAGGGGCCTCGGGAATGGCGTGACCCTCCCCTGAAAAACGGGGGAAAATCGGGTAATTTGGGGGAGGGGGAGGAGATGGGAAAAGATGGGGAAAAGGGG
>VZSR01000257.1:4149416-4186853 GCA_013398615.1 Brachypodius melanocephalos | reverse complement strand
CTGAATTGCCCAGATACCTGTCTTCTAAACCAAGACAGATCTGAAATGTCTGAAACAAACAGATGTTACTAAATATGTCTGATGGACTGATCAGAATTTACTTGATTTCCAGATGGATAACAGTGATTTGAGAAGATAAATTTGAGCATCCTTCAGTATAGAGGGAGATTTTTTTCCCCCCACTACTTATGATTAGCTTATTGAGTTACGAATGATGGCAATCAGGAGTGAGAATAGCAAAACATTTTCCTGAGCTAAAACCTATTTACATAGTAACTAGGTTTGTAAAACAAGACTGGGCATATGAAGATTACTTATTAATTGCATCTGAAGATTACTTATTAATTGCATCTAAACACAACTGAGGAAGGTGGGCTTAGCTCCCTTTTTGCCCATCTGCAGAGACTGCCATGAGGACACCATACTGTAAATCATTCTGCATGCCCTGAAGACCTCCACGCATGGCTTGCTCTGAATTTACCCCCAAATGCACCAGTGGATGTGAAATGTTCTCAACAGAAAGCTTCACAGACCTTGGTTTATCACATTTTAATTGCAGCACACAAATCTCTTGACATCGAGAGTGAGTGCTACATATCTCACTGGTTCTGAAACTCTTCTGTTGTCTATCTCTTACCCAATTTTATTAGTAGTGGTTGAAATACGACTTACCATTCTTATGCACTCAGGTTCTGGCATTCTTTTCCTCTGTGCCAAAAGAAATAGCTGGTTTTTATCTCAATACTGTGTTCCACTGCTAAAGGTCTGTTAGTCTCCAAATGCTAATTAACTCACTGAGGAAATCAAACCTGTGAGGCATTTTTTCAATTTTGATAGACACTGAGAAGTAGCATTTGGGCAACTCTGCATGTATAACTGAATATAAAGCAAAGGCTTTATAACTGAGCATCTAGAGGGAATGTGCATCCCTGCCTGCTGGAGCTCGAAACAGATGAAATCTTTCCATTGCTTGGATCTGCCTAGGCTGGCAGAAATATCATTAAGGCAAAGTTTCATATTAATTCCTTGGATTTAGCCTTTGGAACTTGCAAAGAATGAGCAATAATGCAGTGATGTTTGCTGATGGACTGGAAAATCCAGGTAGCCTTGTGTCAAAAGATGGAGGGATCTGAGTTAAGGCACCCCTTCCAGAGTCTGCACATCCATAGGTTGAACACATTTTCTCTTCTGCAATTAGGCAGAACATCTAATTATGTTTCATAGATACATGGTCCTAACGAAACAATTCAGAGACTCCCAAAATATTTGTTTTAGTATCTTGCCATAATCAAAAATAAGAACATGAAAGTTCAGCAGAATTGACTAACTTCTGGTTTTCCTAAATGATCAGGATCTTGCTGGCTTTAGGTGGTGTGGGTATTAATGATGTTGTGATGTCAGTTATTTTAATGGGACATTCCCCCTTTGGTCTGTGGGTTTTCACATGGCATTGCTGTTCAACTTTCCTGCAAAGGAGCTCACAATGGGCGCTCTGTGAGCAGTACAAGATCACTGCTTACAAAGGCTTGAAGGAACCTTTGAGCTCAGAGCTCAGTCTTCAAGTAATTCACTGTTGTGTGACTGTAAGAAGGACTCAAGGTATTATGTCACTTCTCCTTTAGCTGGACTATTTCAGACGGAAGCAAGATGCAGACCAAAAATGCTATTTGCAGTGTGTGCTTAAAGATCAGTTTGTAGGGTGCGTGTGGTCTTCAAGAGCCAGGTACAACTTGTAGCTTGTAAATGTCACTGAAAAGTGAGATTTTAGCTTTAAATGCTCATGATGAATTCATTACAGAGCAATTGCAGACATGTCCTTTTCTTTTTGCATTACTGAATCCCCAGCATGTTTGGGCAGAAACTTTATTGAGAAGACACCAGAATCTTCTATAGGTTTTCCCATTTTCAAGAAAGGCCATGATAGGCCATTACAGGGTGTCCCTGGGCTTCAGTGAGTAAATTCAGAATCCCTAAAATGATTACTTTTATCTCTACTTTAAAGGACAGAGTAAAAACAAACTATGAAATCTCTTTTCTATTTACATAAACAACAGATTGTCATACATATGAGTACTCATACCAGTACAGCCTAATGAATTTACAGAACCACTTTAAATATACCACTGAAAAATTTTAAAGATAAGATTAATTTCAAGGACTTGTATAAATTTGTTTTAATGCTGAGATGTGACTTTAAATCTGTAAATCTGGGACAAATTTACCCAGCATTTGGTAACTATAGTTTTCCATAAATTATCTTACACAGGAGTATAGCTAATGTGGGTGGAAAGAAGAACCTCTCTGCTTCCTTGGCTTGCATTGCTTGATGGTGGTGTTTTGTCTTGCTATTTTTTAACTCATGATGTATTCAGTAGAGGTTTGACTTGCAAGAGTTCTGAGCCCAGGTATGTTCCAGGAGCTTTCTTGGCCTGAGCATCCCCAAGCTCAGTGTTCATCACAGAGTCCCTGCTGAGAAATGACTCATGTTATTTAGTTTAGCCTCAGCAGATTTTATTGTAGTCCTGCTTGCCTTGTCCAGATACAAGTACTTTTCCCCTCTGACTTACTATTACTATTCTTCATATTTTTATAGGTCTAATACAGTCTAGGTACCTTGCACTGCAGGTTGAGGGGCAAGTAGTAAAATCCCACAGCATAAAACTATCCTTATAGTCAATGCAGTGAGGATTTCCACAAAAAAATTCCTATCCCCAAAGAAAATAGAGACTAATTCTGGTCAGAGTGCAGCAAAATGGGAAGTTAATGCATACCAAAACTCAAAACAGATCCGAGCAGTCTAATTAAGATATTAATTGCTCACGTGCTCACGTCAGTAATGGGAAATCTTGCAAAACAAATCTGTTTGGTGTATTATGCTGATAAGGATTAAGACCACGAGGGATGGGAGGAAAAGGGTATGTGCTTCACAGACAGAAAGCTAGAAAGAAAATTAAAACTCCCTTGCTGGACTGAGTTTCCAACGGCTAACATTTTTATATCCAGAGCCAGATTATCAAGTGAGATCTCAGCCCTGGGAGAGTTTCTGCCCACAAAACCCACTCACTCACACGAACTACTTAATATGTAGAAGTCATCTGTAGAAGTCTCTGACTGCTGCTGGTACACAGAGCAATCTGTGGGTCTTCCTGTCATCTGTGGTTTTAATCTGCAGCACAATATCAACCACCCAGCTGAACCCCTGCACTCACTTTGTCTGACACCACTGAGTTATGGCCTGGACAGAAATTAAGCAAGACTCCAGGTTATTTCACTACTTTCTCCATCTAGAAATAACAGACCATTATTTTGTTTTAAGTACAGAAAGTACCCTGGATTTCATATTTACAAGAAAATCAGAAATACTTTTCTGGAAAGAGCTTGAAAAGAGTTTAAGAGATTATAGGACAGCTCTGTTCTTCTTCAAAAGAAGACAGAATAATAAACAGACATAACTCCTCTTTCACAAACACACTCACTATAATTTCTAAGCTCTGTTGCTGGAACAATTCCTATTCTATTTCCAGCATCCCAAAGAGCAATGACACACAGCACTCACTACAATGCTCCTTACATCAGAAATGAAAAGGAAAAAGAGCAAAATGAAAGTGAACATGGACAGACTTACTCCCATTTTCTAAAATAAACCATTTTTCTCTCCTATGGTCTGCCCCTGTACATAGCTGATAGATGAATGCTTCTCCTTACTTTAGAAGAACCATCTGTGTCAGTAAGGATGGCAAGAGGGAGCTCTCTTCAGCAACTAAAAACTACTGCTGGCCAAAAAATAGAAGTGGCTTCTCACAAACTATTGTTTAAAAAAAAAGTCTTTATTTTCATTATATTTTGGAGCATTATATATTTTACTCCATACACTGTAAAAATCATTTTCGCCCTTCTCAGCTCCAAGAGTTATTGAAGGTGAATTGTCTGAACAATTTGTTAGAGTGTCAACATTCTTGAATTTCCTGTACTCTGCAGGGCTTCTGGAAGAATTAGAAATTTTATATTAAAATTCTAAATATTCTGGTTTGGCCTAGGCATCACTGTTTTATACTACGTGATTTCACTGCATCCAGATTATTTGCTATGTTTTAGTGTGCAGTCTTTTTTTCAGAAGAATTTAAGGCTCAAGCACTAAACTGATAATTAGATTGCTCCTTTTAGTGCACTAAACACATCTTCATCTGGCATGTTTTACAGTCAGTCCACTATGTATGATATTGTCTCAGTACAAGACTCACCCTGTCTTGTCCTTCTGATTAATTAGAAACTGATTGTAGCCAGAGCTTTGACTGGTGGAAAGTGATTGTTACACAGCCAGGGACAAATTATTTTCCCACAGAGCCATTCCAGTATTTTAAAGCCAAGTTTAAAAATATCACAACATTTTAATATTTACATTCGCTGCTCAAAAAATAGTGAACACATGGGAGAATCTGTAAGATACAGTATTACAACTTGTCATTGTTCATTTTATGGCACTGTGCAGAAATTGATCTAATTCTTCAGTTGTTACAACTGGCAAAAAACCTGATTTTGGGGCCAAATTCTTGCAGCATCTGTGCATAACCATCCGGTACAAAATTGGCAGTGAAATGCAGTTATAGACAGGAAACTGTTTATCCTCTGTTATTTTCTGTACTGTTTCCTGTACCACACTTGGGATCATAACTTAAGAAGATCCTTTCTGAGCCACAACAAGGGGAGTGTGAAAAATCCAGCATGTCCATTTCTGTCTTACGTTGTTTGTACACTCAGTGCCTCCCCAGGGGAAGAAAAGTTTGTAAGAGTTTTTTCATTTTGGTTTTACTTCCTCTTGTTGTTATTTTTTTTCTGTTTTTGTTTATTTGTACTGCAGAAGCAGACGCAAAAGAAATGTTCCAACCTGTCTCTGCTCTGTCCTTCCTTCCTGGGAGCAATTTTTATCCTGCAGCCAGGATTAGCTCCTTTTCTGGCTTTTCTTCCTTGGAGAAGGGTAAGATCTGAGTTTCAATGTACTGAGTTGCAGGAAGGCAGAGGAGTGAAGCTTTATATTAAATCTTCCTAGTTAATATCTAGATATTTCCTTCCAATAGCTAAAGGAGGTTTAAAAGAAAGATGGGGACAGAATTTTAGTAGGACCTGTTGAAATAGGACAAAGGATAATGATTTTAAACTAAAAGAGGGTAGATCCAGACCAGATAAAAGGAAGAATATTTTTTTATGAGAAGGGTGGTGAAACACTGGCACAGGTTGCCCAGAGCACACAGTGGGAGCATCACAGCACTAAAGCAGAGACAAAGCAACGTGCAGAGGAAGAGAGCAGGATAATACAGGTTACACACACTTATGAGGATCCTTGTTTATTCTTCCTTCACAAGAAAAAAGACAGACAAATTTTCCATCAGCTCCTTTAAACTAAACTCCAATAGATGTCCTGGCTCCTAGGCATAATGGGAATGGGCCTATGGTACAGATCTTCAGGGAAAAATTCTACTTATTTGCTTAGACCAGATAAAATGTTGTCTACAGCTCAAGTCAGGTGTCTTAATTCCTAAGGTTTTATCTAAAATTTAATTTATATGCTTACTGTGAATAAAATTCAGAATGTAAATAATGTGAGAATGAGTACCACTTTTTGCTGCAGCTTTTTACGTTGAGGTTTTTTTTTGAACATCACTTCAGTTTCTGCCTGCCACCCAGATTACACATTTTATAACAAAGGATAGAACTCTTCAGAGTCTTACAAAGAGATAATTTACTATAGGAATCTATAGTTGTCTTCCTTTTTAACACATTGTGTAACATCAATTTAGCAGAAATTTGACACTTTCTGGAGACTGTTGAGGTTCAGACACTTTCTCATTCTGCTGTTGAGTAGCACCTCATGCCCTGACATCCCTGGATACTGGTGTCCCTGAGAACTATGTATGGTTTTATCTTCCAGGCAGCACAACAACACAAGCAGAACAGTAATATTTTGTACAGCAATACATGAAATCCCGAATTTTCTTATACATGTCTAAAATATCAAGTGAAGTATTTCTGGGGCAGCACTGTTGGGGTTTTTTTTTGTTGTTTTTTGGGTTGTTTTGTTTTTTTTGGTGTTTATTTAAAGTAACATTTTCCAGTGCAACTGAGAAATTTCTTCCTACATATAAAAATAATTCAAAATGCGTGTATGGGGCACTAAACAGAGGTATGTTTTGTTCTCTGTGTGTTTTAAAACTGCTTTGTTTAAACATGTTACAGTGGTCTGGAGTGGATTCTTGTCAGCTAACTTAAACTTATTTTGTAGCTGGCACTTGTGTGCTGCAGACAAGCAGCCACAAAGAATATTATGTTTGCACAGAAATTGCTTAAAGTATTTGGGAAAGATTGTACCTTTCTCCATCAGGTAACAGAAATGTCAAGTGAATTTGGAGAAAGAAAGCCATGAAAGGAAGCTCATAAGGATGTGTTTGTATGGCTAACACTTTCGTCAGGTTTTGGACCAAGTCCCTCAGCTGCACTCATGGTGCAGAATTGCATCCTTTTCTGTGATTTTCAGATCTCCAGTGCAGATGTGCCATTCATGTTTCTAAAAACATCACAAGGTATTTGATCAAAGAGAGAATCGAATCTGTGTGAATTCATTCAGTCAAGCACAGAGCTGTAAATGTGTATGATGAGCCATGTGTTTGTCTAAAGAAATTCTGGATCAAATGAATGAATGTTTACACAAATAAATAGATGGATACACAAGTGACATATCAGATATCATTAAGAGACATTACACATCCCTTCTTGAATCCAAACCTTTTCTTCACTCATAAGCTCAGCACCTAAATTAATTAAACCGTAATAAGTTGCTTGTTACTTTCCTCTGTGAAAATTATTTTCGAATTCTTCCTTCTGCTAGAGCCCCAGATTTCCACAAAATGAGCACTGAACAGTCACATAACCCTTTGGTTAGGAAAAGTAAATACACATACCCACTGAAGCTAAAACAGACTTAGTTTTTTATAAGCTTTTATAGTCTCATGTGAAATACAGAAGCAACAGCTGGGATTTTTAACATACATCCCACTCCCAGCACAAGCCTTGCACCCATCTGCAGAACAGCTATAATCATGTTCATTAGCTTTTGTGAGATTAAATTTATATCTATGTAACCCTTTGATATTCTCAGTTATAAATTTAGAGTAAGGTAGCAGGTTTGAATTGTTTCATCCTCTCTCACAGGTATTTTTCCATCTTATTAAGGTTCTGAGGAGAATTTGGAATGAAAAAGATTGAGTTCCAGCACCTGCCCATCAGATACACTCTCAATTTTCATATTGTGATAGGTATTACAAATCTATCACAAATCTGTCTTTCAGCTCATTAAGCTGAAAATACATCCAATTTTACTTTAAAAGAGCAGATGTTTAGGACTCAGGACTTTCCAAGCTCCATCTGGCATTAGCCCAACAGTAAATCCTTTTTCTACAACTGTGAAAGCATCATGTTCCTAGAAGAAGTTAGAGGACAATGGAAGTCTGTGGAAGCAAGCCTGGGATGGAAAGATGCAAAATTCTGCAAGTCAATCACAGGTATTTGCAAACTCCAAGTGACTATAACCACCACTGAGAGTCTCACAAAAACACACTTCAGGTTATACCTGCTGGTAGGATTTGCAGTCACACTTTACACAACTGTTTGTGTTTTGGAAACCGGTTGGCTTTATTTTCAGGCTGTCACTGAATCCATGGACATGAGAGCAGTTGCATTGGGTCAGATTGAAGCTCCACAGCTTCCAGGGAAAGCAGATGCCTAGAAAACAATGTCAGACAAGGATATTTCCCTCTAAGAATCTCTAGCTGCTTGCAGACCCTTCTGAAGCAGATATCAAGTCTATCTGTTTAGAAATCCTCAATGGATTTCACATTTTTCCCCGTTTTCCCTTTCATTAATTTCTGCAGCCCCTTTCAACCCATATAAAATATTTCCTTCTACACCAGAAGCTACAAAAAGTGAACTCCAGTCCCACACTAGCAATTGGGACCCTGTATTACTTTGGTAGTAGAGAGAAGCTTTAAATTACTCCAGGAAAGTAATTATGTCTGTGTCTATATCAAAGGCTATAAAATAATTACCTCTTTGCATAATTTACTGATGTTAACAGGAAACGTGCAAATAGATTTACAGTGGGTTTTCATCCTTAGAATAGATGTTATTTTGATTAGTAGGCCTCTGTCATCTGTGTGAAATACTGTGTGCAGGGAAGGATTACCATAATGGCAATGGATCGTGGCAGTGATGTGTACATATTATATGAACTAACAAAAGTGGCATGTCTTTAAAATCTGTCCATCAGTTATGCATCATCCCTGTGGACTGAAATTCCATACCAACAGACAAAAAATTATAATAACAGTACTATATGACCCAGCTGGGAATGGTGACAAGGCAGCACATCTGCTGGAGATGTGGGAAGGATGGCAAGGATTAATGAATGCAGGCCAAAAATAAATAAGTATGAGAGTAAAAGAGCTAAATTAATATTTCTGCATTGGTGCTTATAAAAAAAGGAGCTTGAGGAAGCTCTGAAGACAGGAGTATTATGTGTGAGGAGCTAGCAGATTGCAATGTCCATAGGACTGCCTTGAGAAGAAAATAACAGGAACAGTAATAAATACTGACCTTCAGGGAGGCCTGATAAAATTGTCTGGCAGGAGACCTAAAATGGACAGAAGAGACTCTGTTTCTCATAACGTGGAATTTAACTTTGGAACCCACTGTCACTGCACTTAGGAATTCCAAATCTTTTCATGGGTTCATAAGGTAATTAATGCAGTGATGGAAGAAAACGCACCAAAGCTATAAAGCACAATTATAGTGATGCAACCTTAAACTCAGGAAGTCTCTAAACCATAGAGACATGAAAGCTGGGAGTATGTATTGCAAGGATTATGACTCTCAAGTGGCACCATTTCCAAAGGATGTGTAGTGACTGTGACTAAAGACAGGACTGAGGGCTCGGTGATTCTTAAGAGTTCTGACCCATCTCAGCTGCTCTTGTGTTCCAGGCACTCCGGTTAGTGGAAGATATGCCCAAATTAGCAAAAATGATGGTACAAAGTACTTTGTTATAAAGCAAAAAAAGCTTTTTATATTTTTAAGTGCAAGAAGAATCATTGCAAGTAAGGCTCTTCACGCAATTAATTATGGTGGGCTTTCAGAGTGTTATCACCACTTTTAAAAATAAAGGATGTACTCTATGCATGGAAAGAAAAAGACAATTAAGAGGGAGATTATTTCTCTTTGTACAGTAGTTAAAAATTCCTGTACAAATATTATTTGTGATCTTCACTCATACTGTGTTGGGAAGATACAGCTGTTTCAACAAACCAGATAAGTATGCAGTGAAATAGAAAACAGATTTACTGGGGGAAAAGGTAAAAAATATATAGTGTGTAAACTGTATGCTCTGAGGAGACAAACTTCTTTCTTCATTCTGCACTCTGTTTCACTCAATGGCTTTTTTCAGTATCTGCAGGACAAGAGGACTGTTTTGTGCAATGAGTTTGTGTTCCAGTATGCAAGATGCACAAATATTTGACTGTTGTACATGAATACAGGAGATGGGAAATAATTCTGTGTTAACATGGAGAATATTGAAATGTTTCTATTGAGGCTTTGAAGGCAGAATTCAATTTGTGACAGGGTTTTCTCACGTGTAGTTTATGAAAGAAAACACTGATTTAATTTTACCTTCTAAAAGGCAAAGATAGTTTGATTAAACTTTGAATCAACTTTTTGCTCAGCCGCAATGAGCAAATATAGGACAGCAAACCTATATTTTCCTGGATTCCCCTTCTCACTCTTGTTGAATGTGAGTGACATCTTCCCTCATCCCATCACCAGGGATCTCCCTGACTGCCACAAGCTGCCAAAGATGACAGAAAGTCCCTCTGTGATGATGGCAACCAGCTCCCTCAGCACCTTGGACGTGTCCCACCAGCTTCAGAGCCTTGTGTTCTGTTCACTCTGCTTGAGTGATCCACAACTCAAGTTTTATTTTCTGTAGGAACTCTGCTGCAAGCCAGCTAGGGCTGGCAGGTCCGAGAGAAAACCTTGTCAGTGAAGCCTGAGAGCCAGGAGGTTCTGAGCAGTTCAGGTTTTGCTGTATCCTCTGTCCCTAGGGCAAAGCAGCCTCATTTTCCTCAGCCTCCCTCTTTTTCCAATGACTGTGATGAGTCTTTCTTGCTGCCCTCCACATTCCTCACCAGTTTTGATCTCAGTGGATTTTTGGCACGCCTGGTTCTGGCCCTGCATGCCCAGGATTTGTTTCTGTGCTTCTTCTGGGTGGCCTGTCTCCACATCTGCTCCCTGCACGTTCCTGTTGTGCTGGAGCCCTTTCAGGAGTTCCTCCTCTTCCTCACCAGACCCCCTTGGCTCCCTGCTTGTCAGGATTCTCTGTTCTGCTCTAAAGATCCCAATCACATCTCCTGGGCCCTTTGCCCTTTGGATCCCCTCCTGAGAGATCTCATCTGCCAGTTTCCTGACTGAATCCTAATTTCATTTTGCTTTAGGTTTTAGATATAAGTCCTGTGTCTTGCTTCCAGAAATGCTGAGCTGTGCAGCCACACACAGATTTCTAACTCCAGTTTGTCTGTGGGCGTGTGTGTGCTGGCATTTCAAAATGAAATCAAACCCTAAAGTTCAAAGCCTTGCTCATTAGATTAGTAATCCTCTTAGAAAAAAAATGGTCTTGCCCCACTTTGCCAGATGGGTCTCAAATAATATATTTTCTTGTTTCAAGATCAATAAGTAAAAGAAGTAAAAGCAATAAGAAAGAAAAACTTTTCTTGCTCCTCTTAACCTGACCTGCACTTTTTCCATTTCAACCTCAGCCTGTCCATTTTATTCTCAATCATTACATCTGTGATCTGTATTAAAAAAACCCTATGGTTTTGCCCTCTCTTTTTCAGTATATTGGTCAAACAGCCAGCAGTACACATTTGTTTTAGAATTGTTCCTCTTGATACAAGGTTTACGCTTTCCATAGCCTGTGACAACCTTTTAAATTCTTCCCACATCCTTTTTCCTTTTCAAACACAACATGGATCCAAATAAATGGTTATTTAATCTTAAATGTTATACTTCACTATTCAAAATGTATCTCACTATTGAAGATGGTCTTTTCATTTTCTGCTGGAGGGAAATATATTTACATAGTATTAATGCCACACTAGTGCAGTGTTTTTTATTTAAAAATTACTTAGGTTGGGTGAGGAAAAACGCTCTCTCCCAAAATAACCATAACACTTTTGTTTATTGTCAGAATCTGCCATTTACCACGAGGTTATCGCTTTTTCCATCCTCCTGGGCATACATCATGGCACAAGCAAATTGCTGCAGCACATTGATTTTAAACTGCTGAATTACTGGTGTCTATCACAGCATTCAAAGGGGTTAGAAGAAAAACATCTCTCCCATCGCTGAGGGCTCTAAAGTAAAAGCAGATTAATAATTTATGTTTCAAACTTGCTCCCAGCCCAGTCAGCAGCGTTGCTCTCGTTGCAGACAGCAGTGTCCTGCTTCCCACACAGACTTTGGGGAGACCCTGGTGTGGACACAGCTGAGTGAATTAAAAGTGCCCATCAATACAACAATCCATGTGTGACAGCGTGGTGAAGAATGCACTCCTTTATTCATTGGGTGACAGTAACCAGGCTTGTTCAGTCGAGAACGTTTAACAAGAATGCAATTGGACAGATCTCCCCTCATTCTGACCAAGCCTAAATTTAAGCAGAAGAACCAGAAAATATAGGTCACTGATTAATTCACTGAGATTCTGCATTCTTGCTCTGCAATAATCACTTAAAGACAAGTTAAAGCAAATACTTCAATGTGATAATTAATTCTGGTTACACATTATTAAGGTCAGAGGAGCTGGCAGATTCACTAATGATTTCTATTTTAGAACATGGGACATTTCAATCAAGCATATATAAAATAGTAAATGTAAGGCAATTTAACTGTATTTACTGGCTAGTACATGATTAAACATTGACTACTGCTCAGCATGTAGAGGCATTAAATGCTGCCATTCTATCAGAGGGGAGATCCAAAACTTTTGCTGAAATAAGCACTTTCAAAACTTCTAGTAAATTGAGTTATAACTTAACAAAAAATCCTGAACATAGTTAATATAGTGACTGACAGAAAAATAATTTTGATCTCTCTTACATCGAAATAATCTACACATGGAGAGACAGAAAAGTCTTTTATCTCCAGACAGGAGAAACAAAGCAGAGGTACATGAAGGTTCCCAATTCACTTAGGAAAGCTATTTTCTCAACTCCTCACACCCTCCTGTATTGTTAAGGCTAACTGAGGTACCTACTGCACAAGGAGCTTCCAGAGAAACCTGTATTCAGAGATCAAACCACTGGGGAACTAACAGATCTTTCTACATTATTAAATATCTTTCTTCCTCCTCAGGATTTACTTACCTGCTTCTTTCTGGCTCTTGCTCTTCCTCTTTAAAGTATGCAGACATTACAGGGAAGGGCTTTTATAGATTCAGGAGAAACAAGAACATATTTAATTTCTTGAGTGCCCCTTTCCTACAGATTTAGACACTCAGTGAGTAGGAGAAGGGAACCATATATCTGTTTTGTACTTTATTCAGTTCTTCATTTTACACTGTACTGAAGTTATTGGTAGTTTTTCTAAGCCAGAAGCTTAAGCAACAGCCTTGAAAAACAACAATTTATTATGCATGTATCAGTACTACTACACCACTAGGTTGTCTATCTAATTAATCATAACTGAGAGTGAAAACTAGCATTAGTCCCATCTACATCTGTCACACTTAACTTTAAATGACAATATGAGATGTTTATTACTCTCACTGAGCTGCTTATCCATCTCACTGACACCACTTTCAAACCACACATGCTTATTTATCATCCTGGTGCCAATGAGCTGAGCTCTCTCAATCTGAAGATATTTGTGGGTGGCTGAAAACACTCCTGGCTTAGCATTCCTTCTCTCCTTCAGGTCCAGAATGGAGTTCAGAAACTTCATTCACTAATGATGGATGGAACAAATGAGTTTCCAAAGAATATCCCTGGTTTTCACTTCTTGCAACTCACCCCAGCAGAGCTGTCACAGGGAGGAGGAATTCAAATCTGGATATACATTCTTTCATTTTTTTTTTTTAGTTTTGTTTCTAGACAGAATGATGCCTTGTGTATTCCTTCTGTGTGTCTTTCTAAAAAACTTTCCAATGCATTGCCTGATTTCAAACATATTTAAGGTAAAAAGAAAATGTTCAGACATTAAAAAGTTCCCGTGAGTTTTGTGAAAAACTGCATGGACCCTGCATTAAAAGAGCACTTGAGTCGGTACCTCCACATTGGAAATGCATACAGTACAAGGCTCAGCACCATTCTGTTCTAAGGAAGATGGGGTGCACTAAGTCTACTGCTTACAAAAAAAAATTCTGGTAAAATCAAGACACTTTTGTGAATATACACGGTCCTTAACCTCATCCTCATTCATTGTCTGATCTTCTGGGCTGCATTCTGATATTTGCAGGTTAGAGACACTAAACACCTTTGGCTAAGACCCAAAAATGCTTAAATCACTTAGGAGTGATAACATAATTATAATTCACATAACTTAAGGGTAGTTTAGACAGTTCAAATTACAGGCCATTAAAAAAGAGCAAACTTTTTTGTTGTTCCTGGCTGGCAGAAAAACAATTTATTAAAATTCTGCATACTTCAAATTTGGCTTTCAAAATCTTATATTAGCCAGAAGTTTATGAATCCTACAGTCTTACCCTCTTCTCCATTTGCAGTCTGGGTGGGTTTGTATTATTAATTAGGTTACACAAATCGCCTGGTGTATATTCTGCTTAATCAGAAGGTAGGCTCAGATTCGTATGCCATCAATCAACTTTAAAAGGCAATAGTGAAAATATCACTTAAGGAGCTGTTTGGAAGTATCAGACTTTGCAGGTGTTTTGGAAAGATTTGTCTTTATTTCTGAACCCCACATAAACACCATGCCTTGCCACATTCCTCCCCTCTGACATCTGGTAACAAGATTTCATATACAATGGCTTATGCATGACCTGTTTTCAAGACTCATAAAATATGTTAATGTGACCCCCTTTTTGTGGCCCATTTTGGAAGGCATTGGATCTGCCTGTGCTAAAGGATTATCATCTCCATGCCTGTGCTCAGGACACACAGACTGAGGCTGGGCTGGTATCTCTGCTTGCAAGAAGGGTTATTAGAATTCTTTTTCCTTCATCTTATTGCCAGTCAGTATAGTCATAAATATTTACTATCAGAGGCAATTGTGTCTCAGTTAATAAATCTCCATCTCTGCCCTTCTCATTTAATGATTCATAAAATACTGTAATTTCCTATGAGTGCATTATGCTACCTTTTGCTGCTAAAAAATTGATTTCAAAAGAGAAAGAACTGAGAAAAGGAGACATCAGCTAAAGTCTCATTAGGGAAATCTTGGACATACAGGCAGAAAGCTGCATTTGTGTCCTAACAACCAAATGAGCCTTGTAAGTTATTGTTAAGTGAAAAAAGGAACTGCAAAGTTCTCCAGTGAAGGATAGGTACTAGAGATACCAACTTACCTGACAATTTACTTTTTCTCAGTTCTTCCTGTCTCTGAGGAAGTGGCATTTTTGCATTACTACACCTGTGCCATAGTTCCCTTAAAAATGAAAAGGTGGATGTTTAACATATAGACACAAGTTTCTTATACCCCTGTGCAAGACCTCCAGAACATGCAGAATAGGTATGTGCTGAGATTTATTACATTTTATCTCAATAACAGAAATCTAATCTGTCTTGATTGGGGTGAAACCCATATATTTTATATTTTTCAAGAGTATTAAAGACTATAATAGGCAAAAGACCTTTTTTTTTTGCTCTGTGTCAGTTGTGTTCTCAATTCACTCCATCTTTAAAGGCCTAGAGTAATCAGAACGAACCAAACTCGTGATTATGAGTCAACAATAAGTGTAGTCTAAGATGATGATATTTTAACATGTGTTTCACTATTTAATTTTATGATCCCAGTATCCAACTCAGTCTTATCCCAGCACTGTCAAAGTCCACAATTTCAAACATCTCTGCTCAGATCAGGACCGGGCACTGCTCTGAGCAGAGACTGCCATGTACTCACAGGACACCAGAGACCAAGCTCTCAAGCAAAATTCCATACAATTACACAACACTTCAACCACAACTTGGAACTCTTGCAAAACATTTTTTTTTTGCTGTATGTTGCTATTTTGGCATTCTTCTATATGAGATCCAATCTTCAGTCTTATTTTCATGCACAGAAGGGCATCCACAGTCTCTGCCATGTGGAAATGTTTCCTCAGTAAATGTAAAATGGCTTTTGCCCTCTGTGATGTGTAGCCTTTTCTGACAGCATTTTAAGTGGGACTGTGAGAGCCCTTATATTTTGCAAATCAGGGATGTTTCAAATTCATTAAAATGAATTTTATCCCTTGCTGTATGTAATTGCTTTGTTGGTCTATGGAGATTGATTTTTCTCTTAAAAGCTGGCAGTTTCCAAACATAAAGGGTATCCAGGGTATGTGTATATAGGGAAAGCTTTGGGGAAATCCAAATCTAATGGGATATCCCTATCTGATGGGATCCTGCAGGTACCAGGGCTGTGCTGTGTTCAAGGCAAGCATTTCTTTCACACTCTGACAGAAAGCAACACCAAAGTTCATTTTCCAGCTGTCACTTCCCTGGTAATGCAAAGAGGACTGTGGATAAATTATAAGACTAATCAGTAAACTCTTTACTCTCTCAAGTGCTTTTACTATTTCTTCCTTGAGAACCCACTTTTCAAAAAAAAATTTTGCTGAACACACTGGTGTTAGTGCTCAAAATTCCTTATCTCTGTTGTTACATGTTTCACATGGACATTACAGCTGGAAAAGGCTCCTGGGGCTGGTTGGAGGCTGTTTATCAGAGATCAGGAGACACAAGTGCCCTCTGCAAGCCTCTTGCTATCCACACCCCTCCAACCTCTCACTTGCTGATGGTGAGAATCTTAATAGAAAGCTCTCACTGAGTTTAAAAAAAAAAGTCAGCAAAGCACAGCATTAAAGTATTAAACTGTGTATGTCAGAGAGGGGTAAAAAACCACTTCCTGCACATAAAGACACCATGCCCTTGAGAATATTGCATAATTTCAGAAATCTTCCAAGAATGTTTCTTCATATATGACTTAGCTCTTACTTTCTTTCTCCTTTTTCTTTCTCTGCATCACATCCAGCTATGTCTAACAGCATCACAAGCAGCAGGAGAGCTCGTGGAGAGATCTCTCTCTGATGCAGAACAGCTACTGATGTCACAGGCACATCAATCAAATAACAGGTTTTGGACAAAGAGATTCATAATAAAACTACAAATGGAAAGTTGGCGTTCTCTAGAAAAACACTGAAGTAACAGAAACTTAAAAAACAAGTTTTAAGGTTTTATTTTTTTTTTTGAGCCACTGCACTTGGTCAATAATTCCATCAATCATATGCTGTGCCTTTTAAATCCAAAACTCAGAGGAAGGAAGCATCCATTTTGTGTTATTCAGGCTGAGCCGTGCTCTCAAACTTCCTCTTCTGAATTTCTATCTGAAAAGTAAACATCCAAATGAAAAAGTGACTAACAACCTACCCAGAAATAAAACATCTCTGTTAACAGAGTGCACCCTCAGAGAGGCTTCCCTAAGATGTACTACCCAGATTTTAATTTAAAGGCCATCCCCTGGACTTAATGGATTATCTTGGTCATAGTCTGTACACAGAATTAACCCAAAACATGTCAAAAATATCTAATAAGCAGAGGTTATGAAAGCAAAAAGTATTAAACTAAAAGTTCTAATGTTTTTGTGCACATCCCAGAAACTGAAATCACTTTTCTTTAGAAGTTGATTCAGTCTGGTAGAGGAACACGTGGATAAATTCCAGACATGAATCAACAGTAAAATAAGGAAGAATTAGTAATTGTAAAAGACAGCTTGGTTTATCAACTCAAAAATCCACTCACAGAAGCCTCAAAACACATGGGACAAGGGGCTAAGCTGTCAGCTCTGATGCCATTTGGGTCACTGTCATTAAGAGGAGCTGAGAGTTCAGCACCCAAACACACCTTTTGAACAGCCCAGTGTCAGAAATGTCAGACCAATGAAACCATTTCAGTCAGTGAGTGATGCAGGGAGCCAGCCTCCACTGCAGAAATGAGCATCAGCTGGTGTTTTCTTCAAAATATCCTCTTCCAGTCCATGCATCCTTTTTTTTTATTAGTTTTTTTCTTTTTAATTTTTTTTTCTCTGTAGCCACTTTCTTTATCTCCTACAGTCATAAGAAAACTCCTTGCTGCCTTAGCACAAATGAGTCAGGGTTCTTGGTAAGAGCAAGAAATTTACTTCTCTATCTGATCATTAACAGAAAACAGACTCAAACCAACCCAAAACCACAGAACAAAATACAACCACCTTCTGAACACAAGTAATTAATTTTCATCTGAATAATCTCTTATATCTAAAAAATTATATGAGTTTTTTTATCTCGGTCATTCATGTTCTGTTGAAATAATCGTGAAATTCTTATTCCAAGTGATTGAAAGGTACAGGATTACTTCTGCACTGCTGGAAACATGAAGAAAGATTTATTTTATTGTTATCTGCAGCTTTGTTTATTATTACTGACAGTTATTCATATAATCAGAAGAAAAACAAAAAGCCACTTGGGTAACAAAATTATTTTATTTATTTATTTATTTATTTATTTATTTATTTATTTGATTATTTTTAGAATTTGTTTAAAATAAAATTTTCATGGTAGAGGCATATAACATAATTCCTGAAATTCCATTCCTCTTAGGCTCCTAAATAGTTGGAGAAAATGTAAAAGCTGAGGTATAAAAATTACAGAGCAGAGAAAAACACACAAACAAATGTGCTAAATGATAAACTTTCCTATTTGGAGGGCAAGCGTAAATATTTGTTCTTAAATTATTAAACCATAATTTCAAGCTGAAAATCTCCCCCTTATGGCTTCACATCTTTTGAAGGTGGCTATAAACCTATTAGCAGCAATGAAGCACGAGCTGAATGATTGATTTTGTCAATCACTGGGACCTTGTCTTATGTAACATGGATTGAGGGTCATCTGTAAGCTTCATTAATCAGATATAACCCGTTCATTCACAAGGAAAAATGATGAATTACTATCTGTGGAATGCTAACATTAGCCTCAGTAATTCCATGGGAGTGCAGGATATGTTGTAAGATTTTTTTCCCCCTATAAACATGTTGGAGACTGTAATCTGTAATCCTGAATGACATTTTAATCCATGTAAGCAGATATTTATTTCCCATGGAGCCACACTGATTTTAGTGGCTGATGCCTGCTTGTGTCTAATTACAATATAGAGTTTTCCTACTGTTCCTATGATGATAAAATTCTGTATACATAAGAAAAAGAGATTAGGGACTTCATTTCACCCAACCTCAGCCGACTAAAACTGGACCAATAAACAAACCACAAAAAGTGAAGGGAAGGTACTTTGGATTATTATATATAGGCAACTAAACTGCTATAGAAGTCATGTTATATAAAATGGATTGAATGCAATCTTAAAAAAATATAAGTTCAGGCTCCAACAAAACTTCTTTTGGGAAGTTTTTGGGAAGTGTTCCAGAATTTTTCTTCACTCATGGCTAGAGACTGCACATCAGTGTTGCAATGATTTATTTCTACACCAACATTGTCTAGTATTGTAAAACTCTCCCCTCTCCTCCAGCATTTACCCACAATATATTTATAACAGCAATTATAACCCCTCACATTTTCTTAGGCAAAACAAAAATCTAAATCTTTTAATCTGTCCTCATGAAATGAGATCTCTTCCCCTCGATTATGCTCAGGATAATCTTCAACACTGGTGACAAGAAACTTCTCCATGTTCCAGAGGAGGTCTCACAAGAGGCAAATGCATCTCCATTTGTTCCCTAAACTACTATAGGTGACAAGTCATTTGCTGCTTGTCTCTTGTCTTAAAAAAATTGGTACTTGAAAATAATTATGCTGGTGATGTCCTGAAACAAACACCTTGCAGTGCTGAAGTTGTCTTGTCATCCTTGTACTTCATGCCTTTCTGCTTCACTGCCTTTAAATTTTTTTCTTGATTTTTTTTCTTCTACCTCAGATTGTTGCTATTTTGTCAAAGATTTTTGTGTGTTTTGTCCAATGATGAGCACAAAATGGTTATGGCTACTCAGCCCTGGAGTGATAGTTATGGTAATTGGAACAGCAATCTGAACATATGCCTGTTCATTCTCCCAAGATATGCTAGAACATTATCAACTTTTTTCTCCATCTAATGGCACTGTGGAGTTATCACCAGTAATAGCTGTGAGTCATTACAATTACATGCTCTGTGTGGTACTTAATACACATTTTAAAGGACATTTCATCTTCCATAGGTCCCTAGAAAACTAATGCAGCCCAGCCTATGTCTGCAAAAATATCTGCATTCTGAAAGACGAGCCCTTCCTTTATTACTGAATTAAAAATCTGTGTTCTTTCACTGGCATGTGCTGTAGGGTCATTTCTTAACGAGAACAAACCCAGCCTCACTGCAAGGGCTGGAAAAGAGATTTCTCTTTCTTGTTCTGAAATACACACACGTGCTGAGACCATTTGTTTCCCCATTTAATAGAAGGGAGTCCTGCATCCAGCACTACACGTGTGAGTATCAGCTTTATCTTATCACCAGGGCCATTTTTAGATTGATGGTGAAAGGCATTGCCTCCAGTGATAGCTCATGCAGCAGAGTGCACACTACATTGCCAACTGACATTTAACAGCACCTAAGATGCATTCAGCCACTACTGGAAAATTTTTATGGAACACTTGCTAGATTTTGCTTCAATGTATGAAAGATTGCAGAAGAGATATGCAGTGTTCTGAGCAGTGATCTCCACAGCAGTTACAGCCACTTTGGAGAGAAAATGCTGACATCTGCTTACATTTTTTGCGCAGAAGAAATGATGGTAGCTAAGATAACAGCTGAGCCTACAATGCTGTGAGTGTGTGTGTGTGTGTGTGTGTGTGTGTAAGAGTGTGTGTGTATTTATAACTGGCTGTTCTCCACTTATTTTTTCTGAATGTGAGGTACTCTAACCCAAAATAGCCTTGCACACTGCAACTGCTTGAGTGCACATCATTGCCTCTCAGTTTATTCTTGTTTTCAATACTAAATCTGATTTCCTTCCTCTCCCCCACCCACCCATTCACATTCCTTTCTACTTCAGTTCTGGAATGTGTGGTCTGTGGCCAGCTGACAACTCTTTTTTTTTTTTTTTTTTTTTTTTTTTTTTAATAAATTAGAGGATATTTAAACAAGACATTTTAAAGATCTATGGGTCATGAGCAGGGAGAGCTGCTGGAATGAGCAGAACATAGTCTGAATATTTGAATGATTTCTCTTTCCCATCCTGCTTTTCCCACCTGTGTCTTTGTTACGGAACTGACTGTTACTGACACTTCCAAGGGCTTTAACCACTTTTGTGGTGCCACCAATGGAAATACCTGCACATCCTAGGAGTCAAAGAGCTCCCATGGTTTAATTCTAGGCTATATTATTTTTTCAGATTTTATTTTTTGCAGATTTTACATCTGCACCTTCAAGTTTTGTCCTTCTGCTGCTTAGCCAAAGCAAAACCAAACTAATTTTGAAGTAGGCTTTATTTCTTGGAAAGCTGTGGGGTTTGTCCCTGGGAAGAGGGATGGACCAACTGTGCTGCACCACAGAAGGGAGCTGTGCTCCAGGCAGACATTGTTGATAAGGGAGGTGGGATTTTTACTGGAGGGTTGTGCAAACTCTGAATCAAAATTAAGTAAGGTGTTGCTGTTTTTGCAGTACAGGACAAGTTGTAATTTGCATAACAAGTCTTGCAGCCAATTACTAAAGATAGAATAAAGTATCACTGCCCGCTTCTGATATTACTTAATACACTTTAAAACAAGTTTGGCTCAGCTGGCAGACAACATATAAAACATTAGTTTTCAGAAAGCTAAAGGATAGTAGGTTAAGTAGTTGCTGTCTCCACAGGGTAGGTAGAAGTAAAACAGTGAATCTTCTACACCAATAGAGCAATGTGTTTAAAATGAAAACAAACCACCATCAAAATAAATCCACCCCCCTCCTCCACCTACTAGCCTCAATCTTACACATCATGGTGAAAGAACCATTGACAAATATCCATCTGGCCCACAACAGCTTTTCTGGAAACTTTTTTACCTGGGTGTCAGAAAAAATCCTTAGCTTTCCAAAACTGTTACCAGAAGCCTTGATCCTGCTGCTGCTGAGATCAATGAGAACTTTATATGCAAATTGGAAGAAGGATTAGCATTAAAATCATGAAGTATGTAATAGAATTAATTATTTTATGTATTTTTCCTAGTAGATTTCAAAGTGACTAAGAGGAATTTGATCTCTAAGAGAACTGAGCCATAGATACAGAAGGCTCTGTGGCAAGGTTTCCTAGCAAGGCTGGGACAGCTTGCAGCTCTTTCAAGTCCTGTTGAAGTCCTTTAATGCAGTTATCTATAAAACATCTGAATGTGCATCCCCCAAAGTAATTTCTGCAAAGAATTAACAAAGCAAAGCAATTTTATTTTTCATCCTTCATTTATTTAACTCCCTTAACCTATTTTGAGAAGGGTTTAGTGTGGAAGTTCACACGTCTAAATTGATTAGTTCTTTCTTGGTGAAGTATTTTCATCATAACATCCTAAATATATGATACCATCAGTAATATCATATATGATAATACAATATATAATAACAATTTTATATATAATATCAATATAGTACTGCCTCTCTGAAGCTACTGAATTTACAGAGTGTTATAATTCCTGGGTTCATCAAGTTTTATGTGTTAGAGGTGTGAAACAATTATATATAAATCCTCTGAGTGATATGGAAAGTTAAGGGACAAATTGGAGAAAACAGCTCAGTTTGATCATTTTGGATTTCCCAGTGATTCTACAACTTCATGAACTCCAGTCCTAAATTTCTTTGGAATAACATTTATTTTCTTACTCTAGCAGTTAACTACTTTCAGCTGGTACCACGAAGCTTTCTCTTTTCATATCCTTTTCATATCCTTTTCATATCCTGCACAAATTCAAGGAAGCCTAGTGCTAGTAGAAATAATTGTGAAGGGTAATGTGAACTGAAATTACAATGGCTAGATTATGGTCTTGCTGGTTTTCAAACAATCTTGATTTGAGTTTCTTTAAAAGGTTAGTCTTTAAAAGAAAAAGAAAAGGTGGAAAATTTGGATCCTCCAAAATAACTCTTTTTAATGTAAACTAATCGAAAAATATGATCTCTCTGTAGTTACTGGGTTTATTTACCAGCAGAGTAAAACAAGGGCATGTTGTCTAATGTTGTTTGCATTAGTAAATAAATGGGTTGGGGAGAGCAGGAATCTCTGTTATCCCATCTGTCACAGCACTGATGAAATCTCTGGATGCTAGTGAGGGAGACCATGTGTGTCATAGTTACAATGCCTTTGTGACTGATATGTTTAAAGATTCACTGACCCTATTTTATTATAAACATCCCATGTATTATAAATATTTTCTTTCTTCAGACCAGTTTAGATACTCAGAAATCATTCATTTTGGTGAGAAGGAGCAAATAAGTAAAAAGATAGGCGAAGGAGAAGCTTTTCTTGCTGATTTACTTCCAGACTTGGAGCCCTTGTTGTAAGTGGAATGACAAGGAGAATTTATTTTAAAAACCATTGACTTCCATTTGCTTCTCTCACTTCCATAATGCAGGGTTGTTTTTTTTTTTTCTTCCCCTCTCTAAAAGAAATTTCTGGTAATCAGCAGAACACCAGGCTGCCCTGGGACATTACACAGATAGGGACTTCACACAGTTGCTGCCTTAATATTAAATGTTCTCGGGCTGTTTGGGCCTCTCTGAGCTGTTCCTGGGTAATCCTGTGAAGAAATTCTTACAAACAAGAGCATCAGATGTCTCCAACTTGCATAACCAGGCTGCAGAATTCAGATAATTGATAGCAAAGCCTCCACTGTGCAGTTGTAAGTTTGTGTTTGGTATACACATGTTGTACACAAGGCGAATATTTTAAAATAACATAAACCCAAATTTATTAAAATGATGTGACTTAAGCTGAAACCTGACTGTTCAGATTATGTAGATTAAAAGGGAAAAGCCTTTTTTTTTCTATGGACCCTGTCTATCAAATGATCACAGAAAACAAAAAAGGAAGAAGAAAGGCTTAATTGCTGTCCTTGATGGTTTTAGTCTGACTTTTGTAACTACTTCAAGGACACTGAGGAAAAATATGCAAGTTTTAAAGCTTATTCCTCCCCTTTTATTTCACTTAGTTGTAAATTGAGTGCCAGATGAATTTTAAATTCTACTCTTCAATCCATTCTCAAGTGCTGTGGGGGAATACACCTATGAACGTCTGTAGAAGTTTATTAAATCCTAAAAGTCTCTAGGTAGACTTAAGGAAAACTCTTGCATATGCTGGATGTTGCGTTCCACGTCGGGGAATAGGCTGAAACAACCCAGGAGGACAACCTTGTGCTGTTTTATGCTCTGCATTTCACAGGGTGCCCACCACAGACCTTTGCCAGCCCAGTCCCTGCCTTTCTTCAAAGACATTTCCCAGGCTGTTGGTTTATCAGTAAAATCACCACTGCCTTGATTTTCAGTACTTCAGTAAGGATGCCCATTGTACAAGAGGTGGAGAAATAATACATCGAAGTTGTCTTCTTTAAAAGTGATAGTTTCTTTTGGGTTTTTTTTTAGAATGAAAATAAACCCAAGAAAATTGGCTTCAAAACACATTCCTAATGCTTAAACCATTCTCTGAAATATAAAAATACTCAGGGTGAGGGGGTAACGGACATGAGATGAAGAGATTATTAAAAAATGTATGATTATTATGATGTCAGTGTTATTGTAGCAGAACTTAGCCATACAACCATCTAAAAATTTTATCAGCTATGACAATATTTGAACTTATTCATGATCAGTATTCACAGCCAACCATCAGTTTACTTAGGTATCCAGTAATTATAAATGTCAAACAAAACTTTTCTATCTACCATGGCCTGATAAGGAAGCACTGTTTACTTACTCCATTCAAAGGAGTTTGGATCACTTGGTTTGGTTTAGATCACACTTTGCTGTAGCAGACTGAAGGCCTGGGCAGGAGAATCAATGCATTGGGTGAAATTTGGTCCCAGCATTGATGGCAGTAACATGTCCTTGAAGATCTGTTTGGAATGTGAAAGGTTAGACCTTTAGAGGACAAGCTGAAGAATGCAGTAATATAATAATTATATATACAATAATATAAAAATCACTACTAATATTACTACTAATATCAAAATTAAAATTAATATTATCACTAATATTAATAGTAATAGTAATAGTAATAGTAATATTTATTAATAACAACAACAATAACAATAACATTAATAATAACATTATTATTATTAATAATAATAATAATAATAATAATAATAATAATAATAATAATAATAATATACTGTAATATTGTGGCTCATTTGAGCACTTCCAGCTGAGGTGAGCTTATCTGACACTCTTGCAGTGGCACTGTACTTGTTTCTGAACCTGAGTCTGTGAGAAATCTGCTCTCTTGGCTGACATGTTCCTGCATAATGACTTTTTCAAATGTTCTATGGAGCTTGCAGATCAGGCCTCAGCTAAGCAATGTTTTCTTAATTTATTTTTTTCTGGCACCTGACTTCCTGCAAATGATAATGCTGATTTTTTCATAGTCTGTGTTGTGTGTGGTGGTATTTCGTGGGGAGGCTTTGCTCATGGTTTGCTGTTGGTTTTGTGTGTGGGTGTTATATTTATTTATTTGTTGTTTTGTTTTGTTTAAGAACACTGCACAATTGCACAACTCTTCATAAAACTTTGTCTTTCCATGTGTGTGGATGGAGTCCACCAGCATCCCTGGGCATTCACACTGTGGTACCCTTTGGAATGACATAGTGCAAGGGTTTCTGAAATCCATCTTTAACCACGAGCACAGCCCATGCTGAAGGAACAGGCAAGTGTGTGACCCTTCTAATGAGCCTTGATACAGCTGTGCATCTTCAGAGAAAGGTGGCCAGGAGGTTTGTCCCTGTAGTGGGAGAAAACATTGACTACCACTATTATTTTGTTTTATTTAAAGTGAGGGATTAGATCAATTTGGCAGCCATGCTAAGGATTTTCTGGGTGTTGTGGTAAGAACTTAAAAATTCAGGCTGTAAAATATCATTAAAATTGGGATTAATCAGGATTAACACACATTGGGGGGTGGGGAATGCATTATTAAGTCTCCTTGTCACCTTCACAGATTTCAGGGCTTTGTTTCATATGAAAATAAATACCTCATGGATTCCTGTAAGTTTCAATAAATACATTATTATTGATCCAATATAGACATCCTTTTTACAAAAACAACATCGAAAATAAGTTTATATTTACCAAAGCAGTACATCCTTGGGTTATTTTGGGTTTGTTTTTAATTTGCTTGTCCCCTGACCCTCCTGCTTATTTCCTCTGGCAATAGCTATTCCTAGACTATAAATGTACTTCCAACACAGAGGAATTCTGCTGTTAACTATGATTTCAGAAGTGTAAATCTATGATAATGAATAGCCTAAAGTCAAGAAAGAATAGATGTTAAGCTTTTTTTCTCATGGCCAGTAGTAACAGCAGTTTGATATAATATATACAAACTAGAGGAATATTTTTTGGTAAATATTCTTTTTTGATTTTCCTGTTTCCTAGTGACACAGTTGGAAGCAGGAAACTCTTTCTGAGTTTTGAGCTGCAGTAGTCCAAAGGATATCCTTGTCTCTCTCCACCTCTATAAATAAAGAGGGAGAACTTTTACCCTGCCTCTAAAAACCAGTTTGTGTAGCTTTTAGGCTGTTTACAAGGAGAGTCAGAGCTGTTCATAACTAATTGATTTATTTGCAACTAATGAGAATTGAAGTATTAAACATCCAATGTTATTTTCTGAGGCTTCTGACAAATATTAGGTGCCCCCACCAAACACAAAAAAACAGAGTCCAGGCATCTAATTGTTTACTTCATTTATATAATTCTAACTGCGATGGAAGCATCACAAGAATATCAGATTTTAATTTAAAAGAGAAATCTTATTTTATTGTTGAACAATTTTTGAGCCTTTCCCCCCCTCTTCCACTTGATGTATTTTCCAGAATACATAATATTTAATGCAACTCAATTTTTTTTTTTTTATAGAATGACCTGATATAGCATTTGCTTACCTTGTTCAATAAAGCACAATGAACTATCTTTACAATAATCTCATTTTGGTTTAAGCTTTCTGGGGTTTTTTTTGCTTTTTTTTTATATCAGGTTCCTGATCCCTGTAGGAAATTCTGGAATGGTCAGAACAGGAATCACAAGAATTAGAAGAGGATGGAAAACTTACTGCAAAACCTCTAGAAGTTTAATCCATTTACTTGATCATCTTCAGGTTAAAGATATTTTTTTCCAATTAACAAATAACAAATATGTCTGCAGTTATGAGCTAAGCAAATTCTCATGAAGACAAGATGCAGATTATATAGAAATGACAGTAATTAAGATGATTTTAGTAAAGACTGCAGTAAATTTCCACTACCAAAAAAACATATCAAATTTGGATACCTGTTTTTCTGAATGGCTATCCATACTTTATTTCTATTTTGGACACAATTCGGGAAATTCTTTGAGTTTCTCTTATGCAGAAAACCAGGTTGTCAAGACATCAGTGAAGTCCCTGATTACTAATAAGTGATTACTTGTTATGGCTGATTATTAATTTTGGCAAGATTTACTGGGTGAAAGCCTGACTATGCAAGTTCAGTGGAAATACTGTCACTAATTTAAATTACACCATAACTTAGAAATCCTTTATTTGCCTGGGTGATTTAAACACTCAGTAGTAATTCTGGGTTATGGATTGGGACTGTAAATTATGATAGCACAGTCAGGAGATAAAAGCAGAGCTTTACTCATCTGTGAACAGGGAATCAGGAGGCTGCATGGAGCCTTGCAGGTTTAGCAGCTGTACCTGATCCAGAACATCCATTCAGTGCATTTGGGACAGGGAGTGTGAACAGTGGCATCAGCAGATGGAGATGTCTGATTTTTGCAGTTTTTCTGGAAATCAAAAGCTTTTCTGTTACCTCAACACAGCAGCAGTTCCCAAGCATGGTGGAACTGAGGTTACCACAGGCTGGAAATTCCTGCAGTCGGATTTTCCATCACTCTTCCCATCAAGATGTGACTGTGACTTTTCTGTCAGCATGGACAGGTCTCGGTGCATCAGCACAGTGTCACTGCTGTGCCTGCAGGGAATGAGGTACCTGTTGAGATAGGATAGAGGAACACACCTCTGAACCTCAGACCTCTCATTTAGGCCATGGATTTTGAGTTTTCTACCTGCAAGCAAGGCTTCTTTCACTTCTGTCCTCAAGATATAGCTGGAGACGGTTAGAGCAGGGATCAGAAATTCCACTTTCATTGTTGAATGAAGGGGCCTAACACAGAGAGTAGAAAAAGATCAAAGAAATAAATTAATATATTCATTTGTGTTCACAGACCAGTAATCATCCTAACCAAACAAAAACTGGGCAAAGAAAAAACACGTAACCACTGTGTTTTTAACTGTTCCCTCTCCATTTTCTACCTGTTTCCCAAACACACCAGGAACAACACAAAGACTTCCATTCACTACTTCTTTGGACACACTGCCTGCCCCAGAAAGACACATACACTCACTGATCATTGTTTTCTGCCAAGGCCTGAGAATATTTTTGCGACTTCTTTGTCTGGGAAGAATAAGATTAATCTTTACAGAGAAGACACATTTTAGTAGCCTCTTTTTATCAGAACTGTACTGATTCACCATCTGACAGGCTGTCCCTAAATATCCTAGTTATATGTCTGTTTTTTCCTTCACCTGGTACTTTTAACTATGGAGATATTTTAACTCATCATGACAATGAAAGGCAGGAGAAGGAAGAGCTGGGAACCCTCCCAGGAATGGAGGATGAGGGTTACCTACATCCTTTGTCCTTTTAAAAGTTTGGGGTTTTTTCCTCAAAAGTTGAGAGTCCTTTGGTGTCATTTATTTTTAGTTTCTGAGCATGTTATGCTATGTGATGTTGCTCCTATTCTGCTTGGCAAAAATTGCAACCAACTCCGTTTGGGGTCCCTTGTGCCAGGTACACCCACTAAGAACGGTTTTGCCTAAGGAGATTTAATTTCAAACAAAGGCAGACGGAATAAAGGAGAACTGTGACACATAATCCCTTTTTAAACCAGCAAACTGATTCAGCTGAATCAGTTCTTGAATCATTTTTTCTCCAACTTTGGTCATGGCTGTTGACTGAGAAAGTAGAACACTCCAGAAAAGCAGGTATATCAAGTATAATAAAAGGAACTTAACTTCTTCTGGTATGTACACCTAGAATGACAGATAATACTGTAGGATGGTGAAAAGCACCTTTAATAAGTGTGTTTCTATCCTTTTTTCTTCCCAGCATCTTGCCTAAGAGATTTAGGCTCTGCAATGCTGCTGAAGTGATGGACTTCCTGCAGTAAAATCCATGGTGCCAAGAAGGTTCCCTGAACATGGCTTTGTACCCCCAAACCAGAAAAGGCTGATCTGTGTAATGGAGCACAAGAGCCAGCTGACCAGAAAGACTGGAAAAAGTTGTGGTTTAACTTTTCTCTGGTATTTTGTACTCCTTTGCACTGGGTCTGTGATGAGATGCTTAAACCTGTGCAACAAAACAAACAAAAACATGAACGGCGAAAAGCAAACAAACTCAAAAAAGTTTAAAGTTGTTAAAGGGATTAAGTTTCGATGCAGAAGGCTTTTCATATGCCTGTGGAAACCAAACCCTACCTTTTGCTGACCAGCCCAGGTCTTTGTTTACATGGGAAATGAAGACGGCCTCTCGCATTGCAGGGAGGAACGAGCTGAGCTTGGCTGAGATGAAGGCAGAAGAGCATCTCCCTTCTCATTTCTGCACCCTCAGCTGAAGGCAGAGCCTGGGAATGGGGAGATTTATCTTACAGAGGGCTGGGAGATCGTACTTGCTTTGTTTCCAGACTGTTGAATATATAACTATTCTGATAATATGTATACAACTTCCTTCTAGTCCTCTTTCTTGTTGCAGCAGGAGCAGCTATATCCCAAGTAAAAACAATGTTTCATCCTGTCAGATTTGGGTGGAAAGGGGAGGGGAGGATAAGACATGAAAACAATTAAAATGTTTATTTTTAATAGTGTCTGGCAGTAGTCAAAGGTTTTAAAACTATAAATAAACAAAGGTCATAGTTAACAATGAGAAACATATGCCATACACATGTTTTTTAAAATGTAGATAAAGAAAATAGATAATGAATAGTATTATGTAGATGGCTCTTTGTCAGAGTCTCATCAAAACTGCCTTTGCAACATAGAAGAACGTAAAACTTAGGTGTCTGTCCCTTGAGTTACCTCTGTTCTGATGGATTTAATGTCACCTTCCCACTTTCTTTGGTTTGGGGACAGGACTTGCTGTGCCTGGAGCAGATGTGTACCTGGTGGGGCCAGGTCTTTGCACCAACCTGCAGCTGCTTTTAAAACAAGGGCAGGACCTAAAAGACCCCTTGTGTGTGGAAAGTGGGAAATTACATGGGGTGACTAACAAATGCTGAAGCTCTGGCCAAGAGGACAACCCTGAGTTTGTGTTTTTGGTAGAAGATGAGGGCAGCTCGAGCACCAGCCCAGCCCAGGTGGCTGATCCAGCCATGGTGTGTGGTCAGCAGCCCTGCTCTGTTGCAGGGCTGAGTGCAGGAATACGGCTCCAATTATCAGAGCTATTTATGTGCACTTGCTTTTGGCAGTCTTGCTTTGGAATGCTGCTTGTAAAAGGGTTCATACTTTTCTCTTAAGCTTCTTAAAGGGCCATTATGCATCCACCAAAATCCATATCCATCCGGTGAGGAATGTCTCCCAACTCAATTAACACAGCATACACGCCCATCGCTGCCATTCCAGAGTGGGATTCAGTATCCCAATTGTTCTTCCATATTAACAGAGGAGGTTGGGAAAGACTGGGAAAACAGTCCATCCTACAAGGAAAGCATAAAGAATAACAGTTTTAAAAGGATTTTAAAAATAATTGTTTTCACAACAGGCTTTTTGGATATTGGCACTTCTGAGTTTTAAGGAAGCAGCAACATTTTCTGCTTTCAGGCCTGATACCATAAGATTCAGAAGCAGGTGGGACCCTTGAAAAGCACTGATATTTTCTTGAATCATTTCTGCTATGCTCAACAGCAATTAAGATTTGCAGATACATATACTTTTTTTTTGTGTTCCTGTAATTCCACTATTTTAAAATGTTTTCTTTATTGACATTGCTGCTGTTGCTGTATATGGTACTTTAGTTACAGAGCATTTCAATCTAACACTGAAGGTTTTTCTTTCCAAAAATACCAAGGCAGATGATGTAAATGGGCATGATATCTTAGAAAACACACTGGCCACTAAGAATGCACAGGAACTATAAAAGCAAAGTCCAGAATTACTGGCAAATCTAGACATTAGAAACAGAGGGAAGAAGGCATCTACCTGGCAGAAGAGAAGATCAATTTCTAAAGCACTTTTAAGCCGGAGGAAGATACGAGCTCTCCAAAGGATTTTTAAGGAAACAGTTCATAACAGTGAATGACACAATTTCAAGTGGTTTGAAGTGGAGAATGAAATTAAAGTGGGAATAAGGGGACAGAAAATAAGAGATGCAACTTTCTGCTTGTAAGACAACGGGGACGGAAATTTGTTTTTACAGATAATAATCCTTCTACTGCAGGATTATTGATATTAGCAGAATGTTGCACAGCTGTTAGTGATAATTGAATTTGTTGGCTCTTCATGTTAGTATTTCTACCAATGGATTTCCTATCTTGGCCACAAAATATGACTTCACTTAAGTCCTCTAGAAAATTAGTTCAAGCCACAGTATAGTTTACTTTTTAAATCAGTGTTCATGTATGAAAAAAGCTCTCATTTAGCATTTGGAATTTCTTTTTTCCTGTCTTTTCAATTGGCCATTTAAATACAAGTTAGTGAGTAATTAGAATCACTAGCTATTCATGGAACCTTCTCTATCAGGCTACTGCTGGCATTCTGACTGGATCCCACATAAGTGAGTGATAGGGATGGAATGGAGCAGGAGATGCAACATTTGCCTACTTTAAGTATTTATTGTATAATGAGATTCTTATTTTAATCATTGTCTTTCAGATTATAAATAGCTATTTTCCTTTTTTTGCTACAAGGGAATAAACTCACAAGCAATGAAATATGGGTTAGGTTAATATGTCCTTTTAATTCACTGCACGAATGATAGCACACAACCTGTCAGCTCGCTGGAAATCCTGGCCATTAAGTTGATTAATAAGGGAAATAATAAAGCGATAACTACTTTTGTTTTGCACCATTCATATATTGTCACAAGATGGTAGAGTCATGCAGAAAAATACATTGATAAACTGGTTTTACCTTGTTGGAGCATCAGTAAGATTGCTGGGGGGCTGCAGCACCTGACTTATAAAGGAGAGAGCAGGGTTAGTTCTGCCTGGAGAAGGAGGCAGAGGGAGGATCTTAATGCTGTTTTCAATTATCTCATGGGTAGTTGAAGAGCAGATGGCAAAGAAACTTTTTTTCAGAGGTACACAGCAAAAGAAGAAGAGGGAATAGATACAATCTGCAGCAAGGGAGATATTTTCTAAGAGCAAAAGGAAAAACAATCCTTTGCAGCAAGGATGGCCAAACTAAAGGGAAATCCTCTTCAGTGCAGTGATTCAAAATACCACTGGACAAGCCCTGGGCAACAAAATGTACTTTGGAAGCTGTTTTGTTTGGACCTTGGACCAGGTGATGTCCAGAGCTTCTGTCAGACAGAAATCATCCTGGCATTATGTGACCACGTGGCAACCCTAAACTCCATTAATGGCTACTCTAAAGTGTATTTAAAGTCCTTTAATAAAGCTACAGAATCATACAATCAGAGAAGGGTTAGGTTTGGAAAGGACTTTGAGATCATTTAGTTCTAACCCCTCTGTCATGAGCACAAGAACATGTTGCTTTTTGCTGTTTATATCTGACCCTTGCTGTCTTCTGACTTAGAATGCCCCCTTCCCACACTGTCCCATCTGCATGAAGAGAGTGGCTAATCTGACACCTATAGAAGCATAAAGGAGGGTATTAAGATATCTTCATAATTCAGGAAGGTGTGGAAAAGACTCATTTGGTCTTCTTAACGCAGGGAGATGATAGAGAGAAAAAATATTTTTCTATGATAGGAAAACAAAACTTGAAGTATCTCTCTACCTGAAAAAATAGTCTGTTTTCAGGGTGCTATACTTTCCTTTTTCTCTCCCTTTTTCTCTGATGCAAGGCATGCTGGTAAATCAGTGAGAATTCTCATGTGTCTTAGGAATGAAAAACACTGAGAAGCACTGGCATGTGTAAATCAACATCCAAAAATATGTCCTTTCAGTGGAACCACGTGTGTGAGAGCGAGGGTGGCTCTCCTGAAAGCCCAGCATTCCTGCAGGAACAAATGCCTGAATCTGTGGGACAGAAGGCAGCTGCCATCCCTTCTGCACTTTCTGCTCTGACTTCTGCAGGACAGCATTTCAGTTTTCTGTGCAGTTTTGCTGTCTGAGCCTTGCCTCTTGTGAGACCTCAGAAGGTACAAAGTTAAAAAAAAAAACCACCTGGTTATCCTTTGGCTGACCATTCGAAAGTGGTGTTATCCTGCTACTGCACAAGTAAATAAAACAGCATGAAGAGATGGAAGCTGGAACATTAAAATATATGTGCCATCAACAATATTTCTGAACAATTTCAACATGTTCTCTGAAGCAGCTGTGGGACTTGGCAACAGCTGGAGTTGTATTTGGTGGTGATCACAAATTTACACTGACACACACTCCCTTGTAGATATGGTTTTTCTGGGGGAAGGGGACTTTGTATTATTTGGCAATAACCCTGAAGTATTCATTGGAGGGAAATTTGGCTCAGTATTGAAAAATATCAAACACTTGAGTTTTTTCCCTTCAAATATAATTTATTTCCCTGTTGATACTTTTGTGATAATTATTCCACACCCCACTCATAGCTTATTATTATTTGTTTATGATTTCAGAGCTATAGTCTTAGTTTTGATCAGAATTTTACATTGGTCTCTGCTAAGAGCAAATAAAGCCACCTTTTTTTATAAGAGGTCTCTAATTTCAAGGACTTCCTTATTTCAATGAATAGTTCAACACAATTTTGGAAACCTGGTGTCCTGTGAGGACTCAGTGCTCAAACCCCTTTTGATTTCAGATATTGCATATAAATGTGAATATGCTGAAGAAATATAAGCACTTGGGAAGCAATGCAATGATATTTGAAGATTTCTTATGTTATAATTTCTTAATACATAACCAATACAGAGGTGTTTCTGATCGTGCTGATGCAGAATAGCAGATATGGAAATCCTGTTTTGTCAGTTCTTCTTAACACAGCATTGTTCCCCCAGTATATAACTCTCTGCTCTAATTACTCCAGTTCTGAATGACTCAGTTTCCACATTTCCTTAAAAGATTACTCAGTCTGTTAAACAACATCAGGATGTTTTTTGCTGAGTGTCTGTCTCTGCACTCAGTTTTACCCAGTTATCCTAGTGATTGGTAGCAAACCTGAACAACTTTGCTCCTGTTTTATTCTCTGTGTTTTGATATCACCAGTGCCTTACATGAGCGTATTTATGGACCAGGATTATCTCACCTCTAACACTGATGTATTATTAGTTCATTATGTGTGAAGGTAAAAATTCTTGGGTCCTTACTAGATGAATGTTGTACTGCATATTTTTATCCATTATTCTTTCTTTTCTCTATCCCCTTTCAAATAATATCTTTTTTATAGGATTCCAAGCATCCCAGTGGAAACATACTCTGGATTGTTTTTCTCTCAGTTACTTTACCAATCTCTTTTCTACATCAAAGAATTCCTTGGTTTCTTTTTTTTTTAATCATTCTATTGCAAAGTCTTACAGACTTTTGTGCTATGCTGATGTGACGAGTAGCATGAGATACAGTCATGGAATAAAAGTGCTGGGATATTGAGTTGATGGAGGAAATGGAGTAAATGATGAAATGTTTTACTACTACCAATAAAGAGTCAGTGTTCAAGGAATTAGAGGGCTGATAGAATGCCAACCTCTGCATAAGGAATGAAACAAAAGCCATGACCAAAACCTATTTGTGGTTATTCAAGTTTCCATGGCTTGGTACCAATACTAACATGCAATTTTGAAATCCTGACAAAATTCAAATTCACTTATTTACATTCTGCCTTCCCATATTTCTTATTATTGTATAACACATTCTTGTTACTTCATTGCTGTGTAATGTCCTGTGATGCTGAGCAGGTGCTGCTGCTGTTTTGTGCTTGGGAATATGATCTAAATGAAATGTAAACCTGTAGTTCAGTGAATCACCTGTATCTCTAACCTTTGATTCCTTTTTATGTTGTTCATATTCATTCAGGCTAATATTATTTTAGCAATATAGTCCTAAATTAATTTGCATTCCCTTTTAACACTTACACATTTAGCCATAGAATAAAATTTGTCTCAGGTATTGTAATAAAGTCATGGTGTGTGGATACAGGGACAGACCTACTAAAAAAGCTTCAAGCATTTGATGCTTGGAAATAAAAATATAAAGAAAATAGGCACCTTTAGTAATTTTCATACTTCCTTGATCTAAGGAAATGTATCCCTCAGTTCTATGACTTAATCAAATAACTAAAGCAAGAATTTAACTGTAAATAAACGTTAAAATTAGAACATTTTTCATGTTTCAAGTGAATCTCTGGTCTTGTTTTTGTCAGCCAGGAACTTCATGTAATCAGAACTTGGCTTTTTAGGACTTCTCAAGTGTTTCTTAAGATCTCGTGTTTGGGTTTGTGTGAAAAAGTACACCAGCACATATCACATTTTGATTTCTAACCAAACCAACAGAGAAAACCTTAAGGAGAGATATCCTAAACTGTGTCCTTTCAATATATGTGGGCAATAACTTAGAGCTAGATATAGAAAGATTTAGGGAAAATTGAAGGGTATAAGTTCAAATATGAATTAGAAAAAAATCTCCGTTCTATTTAACAGCACAGACACACAAATTCTCCAAGTACCTTTGACTTCACAATAAACTCGTAATTCTCTCTTTGCACACACCCAGCTAAGGAACTCATGATCTATCCCAGGCTAGCTGCTGTGTGAGTGTCCAAAGGTATCCAAGCTGTAGGAACACAGCTTGTCTAAAACTGGCACTTTGAACCCAACCACAGAGCAATGTTGGCTGCTTTTCAAATCAAAGTGCCACAAGTTTCTATCTGCCCTTCTTACAAGGGAGGCTGCGATTGTAATACTGTCCTAAGATATGGGAAATTTAGTTGTTTGTGTATAGGAGTGGGTGGAAGTTGTGTCTTTATAGTCTGTGAAGATGACGAGCTACTGCCAGCATTGAAGGTTCTGCTGTGTTGGCTGTGGTGACAACTGAAGCAGCACTGAGCTCTCTGGGTGCTCAGGTCCTCTTTTAATTGACTGGGCAATTGTTTAGACTCTGAGATCTCAGGGCAGGAACCACCATATGTGCTTTGAATCATAAAATTTTGACCTTCCTGATATTTGTAGATGTCAGTGAGGAAAAGTGAAGATGGCTGAACCTTTTGCCTTTTTGTGTAACAAAGCAAGAAAAAAAGATATATTAGGAAGTGGAGGGGAGTTTCCTCCTATTTTTTGGCTATAGTGTTTTGAACAATCCCTTTTCTACCTTTACTCTAGAATTTGATAGATGGCTTCAATGTGACTGTAAACTTTCTTATTCCCTAATGAAACAGTATTTGAAAAAAAAACCTTTCAGCATCAGTGAGGTAGGAAAAAGCATTAAAATTCTGCCAGCATATGTTTAAGGGCCGAGTTTGACTGAAAAATTCCATTTCTTCTCAGCAAGGTTAACACTGAACAAAATCTATGCTACCATCTTAATAAATGCATATTCTTCACTTGCACTTTCCAAAACAGTGTGGATGAGACAGAATTTTTCAAAGCTAAAAGACCATTTTCAAAATTAAATACATTGGGTTTCTCTATGATAAATAACATCATGCAACCATAGAAATGTTGAGTGGTCTCATGAAATACAATCCATTTTGCTGCCTTGCCAGTAAGACTTACACAACTTTGCTTTTAAAAATAAAAGAGCAGAGGCTGAAATATTTATGATTCTTTAAATCATCAACTGTGCAGAAAAAGATTGTTCCTGAAAAATTTCCTATTAGCCCTGAATTTCACAAGGGCACTAGCCCTTCTATCACTTATTAATACTATAGTGCCTAAAGGCTCTAATTAGATATTAGAACACAGCGATAACAGGCATTGTAAATGTGCAAGACAAATCTTCCCTAAGGGGCTATAGTACAATATTATTTTATAAAACCCAAGTAATTTCTTAAAATAGCTTTATAGTTAAGGCAGACTATTACTAACTTTGGCCTAGATCCTGCAATGAAAACGTGCATTGTGACTCTCCATCCAGGAAGCGAAAGCAAGGAACCTCCTCTTTTAGTTAAAAGACCATTAAAAATGGAAGTTGCTGTTACAATGGGGATTTTTTTGTTCACTTCCAGCAAGAAACCCCCAATAGGATAGCTTGCAGTTGATGCTGAAAATCTACTCTAGAAGTTATTAGTCGGATCACAAGATACTACTGAGAGTGCTCCAAAGCCACCGAGTGCAGTCAATGACAGAGAAATACAAGCGACAACGTGCTCGTTGTCCTGGATGATGAAGTGTCTGACTATTGATCAAACCTTTGCTTTAGGTCATGCCCACAGCATTATGTGAGGTGTCTTGAGTCAGCTAACGGCATGGACCCTCCCTGGTCCCAGTGACTGGACTGTCCTGTCTCTTGGTCTACACTGAACCTCATTTCCCACAGCCATAGGTGCAAACAGCACTTGGCACACACGCTTCTCCAGAGCGCTAGCAAAGGTGGCTATTTTCAAAAGTAGATTCCCGACGCATACAGTGTTTCCAGCTCCCGATTTCCTGCCCTGTGCCTGGGGCTGGCCGCGCCACTTCGGTCGAGGCGCGTCCTTGGAGCATCGGCCCCGGAGCGCGGGCCCCGCGGCGGGCTGGCAGCTGCAGGGCACCGAGTGCGGGCACGGAGGGCAGGCAGTGATCGCAGGCACGGAGCGCAGGCAGCGATCGCAGGCACGGAG
>VZSR01000257.1:4025292-4139386 GCA_013398615.1 Brachypodius melanocephalos | reverse complement strand
TTCCCCTCCCCTTTCCTCACATAAAGGTTTTGCTGTTTGAGGACCTGTTTTTTGTGGACCCCAAGTATAGCATAGGAAGAGCAGAAGAGGACAACATTTGAGATGTGAGTATCAGAAAGTGATAATCGTAGATGTTTGGTATTTACTTTTATTTTTATGATTTAATGTGTACAAAATGAATGCCAACTGTTGCTCTTGTTAAATTAAAAGTTACCTGGCATATTCATATACTTGCTAGTCCTTATGGAGATCTAGCAGATACTCTGGTTCTGATGTCTTTGTTTCTTTTTCTGTTTAAAATAATGAGATTTACAGAAAAAGTACTTTTCTAACACTTTGCTTTAGCTTTCCCATCTATAATAAAAGAATGAAAAAATAAATTTCTAAGACTTAAAATGTGTGGGAAAAAACATATTAACGATCACTTATTGTTGTACTGTTCATAATTTTCTCTCCCTTCTGCACAATTAAAAGTTATAAATAACAATATAAAGTCAGCAAAATAGATTGATGAAGCAAAAAAATAACCCCAAGCTGAATAAATGTAATAAATTATAATGTTCTGCATTTAGAGTAAATGAAGTTACTGCTGTAAAGTACTTCATGATTATTGATTATCATTATAAATTTTTTCTAATAAACTATTATTTTTAAAACAATTCTAATTAATTCATTTGTGCCTATATTTAATAACAAGTCCATTAGTGCATTGATGTATGAAATTACCTTCATAACAACTTTACACAGCTGAACAGTAACATGCTGACTAGGACAACATCTCTATTTTAAATAAGTAATACAGCAGTATTGCTAATTGGATGGAATTACTTCATATGAAAATACCCTCCATATATTTTCATATATTTTTAATAAGACTAAGGGAGTTTGTTGCCTGACTCTCTGTGTAATTAAACTCTGTTTGAGTTTTTGTTTTCTGTAGGTACCTTTGAAGAACTCAGGTCAACTATTTTGGTGTTGTTCTTGTGACGACTTCACAAATGGAATACTTGGTTACTAAGCTATGTCGTAATGAAGAGGGATTAGATGCCAAGCTTCAGTTTGGAAGAGATTAGAGCAAATAATTTTTTAATGCTAGCTTTCCAAAGTACTTCTTTCGCTGAAGCAGAGTGATTGTTTTAAACAAATAAAATCCCTCAAGTAATCATTTATTTAATAGCACTTAAGTCAAGTTGGTTTGGTTTTTTTTCTCTGCAAGTTTCTGTCAAAGTGATGGTACTGAATTGCATGTTGAGCCAGTTATTCCATCTGATTAGTTAGTCTATTGGCCTTTTTGGTTGGCTAGTGTTTCCTTTTTGAAATAGGAATAGGTAATGCAGCTTTAGTGGGAAGAACTGTGGCAGTTGGGTTTCCTGGATGTTTCTCTTTTGTGTGAATTGTCAGTTAATAATACTGTTCTGCAATGAGTGAAGATGTGATAAATGGACTTTCAAAATGTTTATGGTTACACAGCTTTTCATCTTCTGCAGTCTGGACCATTAATAAAAATACACGTGGCTGTCCTGGACCAGACCAAGGAGCTGTGGAATATCCCAGCATCTTGTCTCTAGACTAAAAATTTTTAAAGCAGGTGCCTACAGTAGAGTAACGTTGTGATATTTTCCACAAGGGTCTTCTATTCTTCATCTCAGCTCAGAGTTGTAGTTCCTGTGCATTGATTTACCAGGATGGGTTGGTTTTCCACAGCCTGATCCAGCCCCAGTGCAGATCCTGTGACAGTTCCCTGCATTTGGAGCATCCCATGGCAAGAAGTACCACAGCTCAGCTGCCTGCTGGCAAGGAAACATCCTGCTTTTGTTCATTTCTGAATTCCAGCTTGAATTTAAGTCAGAGCTGATGTGATTCTCACACTTGGGAGAATGGACCAGGTTTGGTCCTCAGTAGAGCACTCTGTATCTCTCTGTTTTTCTCTTACTATCTGTTAGTCACTCTCAGTAAGCCTAAAGGTAAGGGGGTGATGAAATGTCAGGAATTAAAGTTAATTTTTTCTACTCATAGTATGCTTTCTCCTGTTTTCAACACTATGAAGAGAGAACAGTGATAAAACTTTTTATAACAAAATCATTATATTTAACTCAATCCATGGGAAAATGCTTTGGTCTTCTAGGAAAAATAAAAGAAGCTCTGTTCCTGCTTTTAACATTTTGGATTATTGAAAAATGAATAAAAGTTCAAAGTCAGCTTTCTCATTGGTTGGCCAAGTTTTCTTGTGTCAGACTGATAGATTTTCCTGTTTCCCTCTGTATTCCTGAACAATAAGAGCATCTTCAATTTTCCTTGTGTGTTGAGGCCAGTATTTTGTGCTTTGTTTAGTTGTTGGCACTGCAAATTGGAGAGGGAGATGGTCTGACCAAGAAAAAACCCTGCTAAATTGCAATAACAGGGAAAAAGGTTTTGGAGGAGGTAAATGGCTTCAGAAGATACAGAGTGCTGGTCATTGGTCCTTTTAAATTTCATTTTTCAGCTGCTGAAAGTAAGTTTCATTGGTTATTGAGGCTGGCACTGTATTTGTTCAGAAAGACTGAATAAATGAACTGCAGCATGACTTTGCTGATTGATAATACTGAGTTTTGCTTCACTTTTGTCTTTCACTGTGTCCTGTAGTTGTTATATGCTGAAAGGAGTTGAGTAGATTTTGTTACTGACTGGGTATGGGCCACAACACTGTTTATCCGAGACTGGAGGAAAATGAATGAAACTGGAAGTAGAAAAATTCTGATTTTGAGCCTGAATTTTGTGACTGGGGAGAAAACAAAGGTAGAAACATTGTATTTTATACAGGGCTGTACTTCTTAGCCAGTCTAGAAGTCTCTCTGTAGTGCTTCCTCCTTGGTATTGTCTCTCCCTGTTATTTCTGTCTCTCCCCATTTTCCTGATTTTCCTGCTGACTGTCTTGGGTGTGCTTTTTCGGGGAGAGGGTGTTTCAGTTTTGTTTTTTAAATTGTAAATGATGGGAGCCACCTTCCAGTAACTGAGGAGTAGGAGACCCCTCTCCTTGAGCCTTCAGCAGGCAAGCCTTTGCCATTTTTGACCATTCAGGGTGCCTGTTGTCTGCCAAAATAACCCTGAAAAACGAGATGTTTAGGGACAGACTTACAACATGCTTACACTCCATCAATTGGGTGCTTTTTACAGCAGGGCAAAATGCTTAAAATTTAGATTATTTCCTCCGTTTACCCATCTGCCTGCATGGTTTGGAGATTTACAGACTGCACAGAGGAGATCCTGCCCAGTCATCAGAGACAGATCGCTTCTGCCAAGGTCTTTGTACAGGTCTGCAGAAATGTGAGTCAGGGTTGAAAGCTGTCCTGCAGCACTGGAGGATGCTGTGGGGTCATGATGGGTTCCCCAACCCTGAGCAATTATAGGGGATTGTGTGCTCACTTTGAGCTTGCAAGTGTTGTGTTCAAGTAGTATTTTTTTTGTCTGTTTTTGTGTTGTATTTAATAGTGGTTACTCTGCAGAAAAAGACATATAGATCACTGAACAAGTAATGATTTATTAAGGTTAGTTTGCTAGTGTTTAAGAGAATAGGGGTGAAAATATTAGCTGATGTCTTGAACTTATGAATATTCCATTAACTGTCCAAGTCTTCTCTGCTTTTCTGTGATTTTTCTGTAAATTTAAGTGATCAGGAAGAAGAGTCCTGTAAAATCCAGATTAAATTCAGCATTGATACGTGCTAAGTGACGAGGGGTGTTTGGAACATTTTAGCTTTGCTTACACATTGATTGGCTGTGAACGAGGCACTCATTACCTGCAAGAGTGATGCTCTGGGGTCATGATACACCCTGTGAAAAGGAAAACTCAGAGTAGACAATGTGCATGACAGAATAAAACATCTCGTTCCTGCTGTGCAAGCCCACAGTGGTGCACCTGCATCTTGGACACTGATTCTGACACAACTCTGGTTCTTCCATGTCAAAATGGCATAAGAGGACAAGGAAAGGCGTAGAAATATGCAGAGTTGTGGGAAAGCTTGTGTGTGAGGAATGAGGAATAGCTGAGGGGCTTTTATCCTGAAAAGCTCTAAAGTGTGTTAAAAGTAAATAGGGAACATTATTCACTGTTTTCCATATTACAGGACTGAGGAGGCAACAAATCATTGACATTTCATAAGAAATTAAAAGGTAGGTTAGCTGCAGAGCTTCTTACTGTGGTTTTATATTCATGGATCTCCTCTTGACCACTGTTGGAGACAGGAGAGAGTTACAAGGATTCCTGTCTGACCTGCTCCTGATGGCTTCTTGCTGTATTTGTGCATGATCCAGGTGGAACACACAAAGTTCTCAGAAGACAAGTCAAGTGAAATGGTTACAGCTCTGTAGAGTAACACAGATCACTTGGCGAGCTGGGCTCGATAGATCAGCGTTCATTTTTACATGGCCAAGAATGTTGTCATACATCCAGAATAAAGAAAATAGTTTGCACTTGTGTGTTCCAGAAAAGAGTTCCAAAATCGTGTCATTGAAAAGCAGTTGATTATAATGGTGCATAATCAGTTAAACATCTGTTCCTGGAGTGATATTGCTAAAAGTGCAGTGATAATATCATCTTGGATCCAAAAGTGAGAAATAAAAAGCAGAATTAAGGAGTGTTACTTATGTTTGCTGCTACTGGGAAAAAGATGACCAGAAAAAGGTGTTACAGTTTAATATTAGGCATGATTTCAGAACTACAAAATCTGTGATGTATCCTTGAATGTATTCTCATAAATCTGTTTTACTTGTTTGAGGTTAGGAGATTATTTGATCTTGTCCCGAAAAAAAAAAAAAAAGATATTTTAATTTGGGAAATAATAACATACAGCTATTGAGAACTCAGAACAAATGAATTCAGAATAAGAATGCCAATGAAAATCTAAATGAGAGTAATTAACCTTCGGAAGACAGAGGAACTGTAATGGAAACCTTTTACCTTCTTAAATTGAGACTAAATATTGTAAACCTTCAACAAGTTAGTGGCTTGACATGTTTAGTGCTGGGAGGGCTTCTTAGCTTTGTGATCACATTGTCTCTTGGCATTAAAATAAATGACCTGGTGCAAATCTACTTCTAATATGTATTCCCATGTACTTACGTGAATATTACCAAACCCGTGATTTCAGTGGTTTTGGGCATGGACATAGAAACACCAAGACAATCTCTGCAGTGTTTCTTTCAGTATGGCAGAAGCTGCCACTCCAATGTAGTACGTGTAAACACGTGACTCTTTGTTTTTGGTACAGCAGTAGAATCCTGCTAGTATCAAAACAGTGTTGTTGACTGTACAGTTGTACACTGTGTGTTTGGAAGTGCTCAACACTGGATGGTGTCCAAGTGTCTTTTGGCTTGACACTGGCAAACGTGTTCACCAGGTGTACTTCGTCTGTGAATAGCTGTGCTTTGAATTCTGCCAAATACCCTGGCTCTAAGTTAACCCTTGAGATGTCAAACCCAGTGGTTTTAATGGTGTTTGTTTATTGTTTGATGGTGCACGACTAATTCAGTTTCTCCATTGGATTTAACCCTTGTCGCTTCACCTAAAACATACTGACCACAAAAAAAGGTATTAGCACGAGGAGTTGCAGTTTAAAGATAATCACTGTGCCTAGATTCTTCTGTAATGAACTGTATTTCTGCTTTCCCTGTCTGTTGCTGCCATTAGTTTTTTTTACTGAGTGGTGGGTGTTGGTAAAGGGGATGCTACTAAAACCCAGTGTAGCTCTAAGTCAGTGTATAGCAGCTTTATTGCAGAGATGAAAGTCATGAAGAGCTTTGTGATTTGAATGTTACCATCCTTTGATCTTTAAGTTGCTCGTTAAGTTTAATGTTTCAGTAGCTACTGTTTTGAAGGTCTTCTTCTGTACCTTGTATTTTAAATTTAAAAAAAAAAGGTTATTCCTGTAATTTGGCACTGTTACTTTCCTGTACTAGGAAATGTGACCTTTTAGCCGTATTAAAAAGATTTCCTCTTAGACTTTCTGAGTACTTCAAAAAATAATTTATGCCACAATGAAACTTGTATGTTATAATTTATAAACACAGGCTGAACAAGTTAGATGTCTGGTTTTTTCATATCACTTTCAATGAAGCTTACGGCTAGCTGGAGAACCTACAGTTCCATCGTGTGTGCCAAATTAGTGTATTTCACTTATTGAAATGACAACTGTTGAAAAGAACATATAAATCTCCCTGAAGATTCACTGGTAAATTCTGGTAAATTCTTAAGTAATCTAGGATTATTTTTGGATTATTGATGGATGATCTCTTGTGTAACAGGTATGAGCATATACAATATATTATACCAAAATTCTAGTGCCACAGGTGTAATCCAAGGTATTAAAGGAAAGGAGAAATCTTAATGCTGGCAGTTTTTTAATCGCAAATGCCTTCTAGACAATTAAATCACTGCTGTTTGAATTTGTAAAGTAAAAATACAAGGAGGGAGTTTCATGATGCAGCTGGATTTCAGTTTCCTGCTGTGTAAAACAGCCACTAATAATTTGGAATTAAATTGAGATATGTTGCATATGCTGGGGGAAAGGTTATGTTGAAAAATGAAAAAAATAAAACCCCCCCCAAACATTCATAACACTTGAAGCCAGCAAGCTTTTTTCTCCTCTGTAACTTAAAACTGGCTTTCTAAGGCAATGTGCAAACCATTATAAAAGTATTCAAGAGCAAAGTCCTTTGCCAGAATTCGGTAGCAGGATCTTGAAATGTTTTTATGGCATCCATGCTGCAGGCATTAAAGGAAGCTGCTGTTCACTTCCACTGTCCAGAGCTCTTCACTTCATGTGTAGTCTCTCCAGATGCTATCCTGATTCTCTGGTGTTGGTAAAAATTACTGCTGCCTGCTGCCCATTTCTGCAAACAGGTACCATTTTCACAGAAAAAGCTTTTTAATGGCACCATTAATGAGGCCTGTATGAAAATTGCTTGTGGTACAGCATGTATGATCAAAGATTGCAAGACTGACTTAATACAGTATGTATTTATACAGCATTTTGATGGAGTATGTGTCCAAATGTTATTGTCAATAAATCTTGATGACAGCCAAGCTGAGAAAATACAAACTGACAATAGGAGCTGGCACATGAGTAGCACAAGTTATACTTTGGGGATTTCTAATAAAATAAAAGGATATTGAATGATTTAAACAAGCTTTTTCTGAATTTAATTCTTCCCAGGACACATCAATTGTGTATTTAAGGACTTATATTATGAGCCTGGTGAGAGTGATAGTTGTGGTTTGTGGGATTTTTGTCAAGAACAGAGAAAGCAGAACATGTTCTGTGTTCTTTCAAGGTGACTAAGATCTTACTTTAATGAGTATAGAATGGGGAAACTTGCTCATACCAGTCTGACAGAAATACATCAATAGTTCCTTTTGTGCAAGATGATAGCATGGTACTTGATTCATTTTAATCATGTTTGTGAGAGAGGTAAATTCCCATTTTCCGTAGTGAGAAATCAGCTCTTTGTAATTGGTTCAGTATTCTAAGTCAAGATCCATTTTATAAAAGAATATTCCTTGCTTTGCTATTTTTAAAGATCCTCAAGACACATTTTTTAAGTTTACTGTAAGAAATGTGTAGTCTGTGACAGAAATGCAATATTACAGTATTTGCTTTCTGGTTTGAGTATTCTACACAATGGGCATATTGACTTAATATTTACCAAAATCTGTAGTCTTGTCTAAAGCTAAAATTACACTTTTATCTGTAGTATTTGTTGTTTAGAGAGTGTAGTTGAAAGCAAGTGAAAATTTTATCTTATTTATGATACAAATGTTCCATGTTGTACTTTGATAGCTAATTTTGTCATTTTTGCTTCTGTTGAGACACATGTTGATAGTGTTTATAAATGACATTCATATTTAGGAACAGTTTAAAATCCTCACAAAACAAAGCACCTTAGGGAGTCAGACTGTTGGTCCTCTAGACAAACATGCCTCTGAATTCTGTCATTTGAAAAGTATGAGTTTAGGTTGCAGGATTATTATTTTTGAGATGATAGGAGAAAAGAAAGAACTGAGGGAGCAGTGGCGATGCATAGCTTGTAGGAAAGCAGTAAACTGCTAAAAACCATGCAGATTCAGATGACCATTCTCATGCTTCAGGTAAATACTGGCTACCTCTTCAGTTGTCAGAGGTAGGGTTTAGTGATAATCTGCACTTCCTTTCCATTTTACTGCATTTTTACACCTACCTATCATGTCATTACCATTTTCTCCCATTACTGTGATACAAAGAAGAATGGTTGTGCTGGGTTTCTTGCATGTGCTGTAATGGAAATATCAAAGAATTTATTCTTTTTATGTGTAACAGGTCACAGATAATGTGATAAAATGGCAGTAGCTCCTGATGATAAACAAAAGCATCCCTGCATTGCTTTTCCAGGCCTGACTGAGGGGTGGATCTGTGGGGTTTGTGACACAGGTGTGAGAGGATGGGGTTTGGGGGAGGTCACTTGTCATGGGTTTTCAGTATTTCCAAGGCGTTCCAGCCAAGTATGGAAGCTCAGTAATCTGCAAGTTAATTAACTGAGCTTCTCCTGTGTTGATTGCCTGTACTTTCATCTGACATCCCCTGGGATGAGGGTGATGGTGACCAAAGGGAAGTGTTTACTTTTCCTCATCACGATGTAAAATATAGAAGCTGCAGTGATGATGTTTGATGGCAGGAGGGTACGGTGCCTTATTCTGCCTGGAGATTTTTCCTGGGGTAAAGCTGGCTGTTCACCTGGGATTTCCAGGTACCTGTTGCTCAGCATTAGGGCAGATGGTCAGCAGGTGTCTGACTGACCAGGGCATTTGTTCAGAACTCCAACACAGCCAGGGCTGTGGGTCTGTGGGGTGAAGGACCTGGTGATGAGTAGTGGGTGTCCATCCCAGAGAGGTTTCTGGAGTATTAAGTGCTGCTGTAGAACTCCTTTTGCATACTTTGGGTATGAAGGGGAATGTGTGGTTGTATTTAATTTCAGACTAGCTCTGGTCTTGCAGATTGAATGCTCCTCTCCTTCTGAAAGGCATTAGATGCATTCCTGTAGCAGAGCTTATATAAATATATATAATATATAATATACATAATAAATATATAATGATAAATAATAACAATTATATATAAATATATATTTAAATACATATATATTTATGTAACTTGATTTCACTCACAAGAAATCCCATCAGCATGCTTGGAGGCAGCATTGTGCCACAAACCAAAGGGGGGAATGAACAGGATTCCACTCAAAGCACGCTCATGTCTTGAACTCATCAAGACACCAGCATGGGGACAGCGTGGTGATTACCAAAAGACCAGAAATGGTGGAGATTTTGATACAAATGAAACACAATAAATTTTTAAAAACCAGTTGTCCAACAGCAAGAAATACCTCCATAAAATTCTGCCTCTAACTGTATGGGAGCAATGACATGGGGAGGTCTGGATTAAGCCCTCCTTACTCTTAGTTTCTCTTCCATAGTAGAAAGACCTTTGGGTTTTGTCTGGGAGCAAAGGGACTAGGCACATCTTCATAGCTCTGGCCAACTCACTGCCCTGTTACACGTACTTGGAAATTACTTGACATAGTTTTATATATTAGTTCAGAAACTGAGAGGGATTCTGTGTTATCTCTGTACACAACACTCCTTGGTGTTCTTGTGTGTTGGGTCTGGCTGAGGTGGAGTTTCTTTTCCCACAGCAGCCCTCCCAGTGCTGTGCTTTGCACTGGTGTCTGGAGAGGTGTGAAGAACCCCTCAGTGTTCTGGCTGCTGCTGAGCTGGGCTGGCACAGCATCCCCACTGTCTTCCTGACATTCCCCCCGTCAGGAGGCTGGGGATGGGAGAGATCCTGGGAGGGGACACAACTGGGACAGCTGAGCCAAAATAACTGAAGGGATAGTCTGGAATATGTGATATCAGCACAAATATAAAATCTGAGGAAAGAAGGAGAAAAGGGAGCATTTCTTACTGCCCTGTTTGCTTTCTGGAGCAACTGCTACCCTTGCTGAAGCCCTGCTTCCCAGGAAGTGGCTGAGCATCACTTGGTAGTGGGAAGTAGGGGATAAACCCTTTTTCCCCTGCCTCTTTGCTTCTGCATTTACAGACTTCCACTTTTGCTTCAGTAAAGTGCCTTATCCCAACCTAGATGAGTTGTTTTCCATCTTATTTTCTCTCCCCTGTCCAGCTGGAAAGGGGAGAGATCAAGCAGCTTGGTGAGCACCTGGTGTCCAGACAAGGTCAGTGCACCACATCTTGGTAGCCCTGTGTCTGTGTGTGCAGTATTTTTGTCTGTCTATGGCAAGACTGAGCTTCTGAAGGTGAGCTAATTCTTGTAGTCCTAGGGTGGAATAATTTTTGTAATTACTGGGATCACCTATGAAATGTTCACTGAAAAATAATTTTAAAGAAGAGCTAAGCACCACAGGCTTGCTTGGTAATTGTACCTTAGAATTTGTGTAACACACTTAAGAAAATTCCTTGTGCACTGCTTTGCTTTTCTGGAGTTCTTATTCAGTTCATGTGCTTGCTGGCCAGTCATTCTCATCTTCTGAAGAAGCTGGGATCACATCCCATTTCAGTAAAGTTTTGGGACCTTCTTGGTCAGCTTTGATGTCCATTCTTGCCTGTCTGAATCCAAGCTGGAAAAAATAGCTTCCTTCTCTGCACCAAAATGTTGATCTGGAGACGGAGGTTCTGATGAGGAAAATAAGCATAAGGGAAATGACAGTGATGTCTTCAGATGGTGAGTTATGAATTAAAAATTACAGGTGCAGTCCTCAGTGTCAGTTAAGGATAAGAATGTGATGGATGTGAACAAATCTGCTCTGGTGATTCAACTGTTTCTGCATGAAAAGTTGTCATTGTTGTTTATTTATGAAGTGCTGTGAAGGTGTGCTGGGTTTCATAAATGATCTGGGAAGTAGATGGGGAGGCCAAAGATGCCAAAATTATCAGGGATTTTTAAGTACTGCTTCAGTTTCAGTTCTGCAGTTCTTACAGAAGAATTAAAATCATAACTTTTTATATGTGATAGCTGTTGCTTTGCTGTATTGGATCAACATGGTTCTGAGTTTGCCTTTGTCATCTTATTCCATGAATAAGTTGATTGGTACAAGGTATTCAGTAGACTTTGAAAGCTATGCAGTAATACCAAGCCTTCAAATACATGTTAATTACAGTAATAATATTTTGCAAGTCTGGAGACCAGAAAAAAATGATTCCCAGAAGGAAACCAATAGTTCCAATGAACTAACCTTCAAAGAGAGAGTCCAAGTATAAAGAAATAAGAAACCTCTTTGATGCTGATATATCAAAATTACCTTGAGTTTTATTTTCATGTAGTTGTAAGAACATGGATTTTAACTGTGTATGTTAGGAGAGAAGAGAATTAAATGAAGAACGTATTTTAAATTACCTAAGTGGCAGGATGGCTTTTTACACATGAGTAATTATCATAAATCATTGTTTTTAAAAATATTTTTATTAGATACTTATGCATTGAACCCAGAAAAAGTAAGATTTTTATTTTATTTCTCAGGAGAGAAGAGGTAGGGCCAAATGTTGTCCTTGGCAAGCATAAAGATTGTCAAGATTTAGTCCACACTTGGTATTTGCAAACTGATCGCATTTTGCACTTGTATCTACAGAGTTCTGATAAAAAAATCACTATTTTTTTCTGTTGGGCACTCCTGGAATAAACCCCACAATTTTTACTTTAATTTCTTTGAATACATGCCTTTTGTAATGTAGCAATATTTCTCATTGTACAAAACAACAAAAACCATTTAAACAATTTTTACTAAATCAGTTCATTATGAAGGGCCAAGCTTCTGTTTTTTCCTTTTCTGCGCTGCAATAATATTTGAGTTTAAACAACAAAAAAAAAGGTAATCTGTTAATTCTTACACTTGGACTGCATAATGACTACTTATAGCCCTTCTTACCTTTATTTGACCCAAATGAACTGGAAAAACACAATGCTCCGAACTTTGGTGGCTGAATATAGACATCATCCCCAATATATTAATTATATTATAATAATATAATAAGCAAAGAGGAAATTATTGGATACATCGACATAAAGAGCAGACAAATGCCTTGACAGGATATAATCAGCAGTAAACTTCAGAGGGGGCTTTTAGTGAAATTGGAATGCAGTTGAAGTAAAGGAAGTGAAATTTAAGTATGGCACAGTATAACTTGTGAAAGATACTCTTTTCAAAAATGTTTACCACTGCAGTATAATAAATAAAACTGAGGGTAATATGCTGAGACAAAGTTTTTTTGATTGAAATAGAAATGCCTAGATGAAGCAGTAAGTTTAGTTGATATGAAAGAAAAATTGGCGTGCTTGTATAAACTGTATCTGAATGCAGGGAGTGACACCGTCAGAGCAGATAATATAATGCTTTAAAAGGAAATTTGGAAAAAGAAATGTACAATGAGAAAATGTGTTTACACTGGAGTAGATGAAGAGGGCTGTAGGTACATTAATTGATGCTTTGGAGTAACAAGTTTACCAAGGACAGACTTTAAGCAATGTGGGGCTTCTTTAATGTCTTTGAAGTCTGCAGTTCTTCACATGGTAGAAACAGATTTGTCAATGTACAATATTATCATTAAGATAATGCTTATATTTCTGTATTGTTTACTAGCAAAAGCAATCAGAAATGAATTTGAAATGTAAGGAAAATGCCAGAGAACCCTTATGAATGCTGATAGAATAGCTTATGCTGCTGATTTTGTTTTGATAATTTGCTAAGTGTAGACATATTAAACAAAGTTCATGCTCTTTTTATTTATTGGTGCCTGCCAGCTGCTGTTTATAATGCAACATGTGCTCGGGACAATATATGCAGGGTAATATTTATTTTGATTTTTTTGGCAGGTTCAGGTCAGCTGCACATTTTGTTATTTTACTTTTTCCTTCCCTCCACTTCCTTTAAGTCAGGAACCATAGCTTCCTGTAATGTGGCTTTCAGATATTCTCTAAGGAAATTAAATTTCTGGATTCAAAAGTTGCCCATCTCAAGTTCAAGAGCTCTTCTTTCTTCATGAAAACATATTTTTGAAACTATATAGCTTAGGAAAATTTTAATCAGCCTTATGAAAGTTCTTACTCTTTAGACATAGTAGGAAATCGGAAAGAATTTGAAGATAAAGGCACATTGTTGAAGTTTAGCAAACTGTCTCTAAAGGTTCATAATAACACTGCAGGATTTAGGAATTTAAATTCCTTTTATTATAGAATCAAAACCACCTGTAAGTATATAAAATACTTTGCCTAGTTTACAGACTTAACATTCCAAAGCAGTGTGGCCAAAAGTTCCACCTTTATTTTGAGCTTATGGAACTATTAGGAGCTTGATAGCCTAATCTGGGAGCAGATGAATGTTTAAAAGAACCAAGTCCACTTGGAATGCAAACTTAGTGGGGTGGTGGGTTTTTTTTTTTGTTTGTTTTTGTTTTTTGTTTGGTTTTTTTTTTTTTTTTTTGTTGTTGTTTTGTGGGTTTTTTTGCTTTTTGTGTGTTTTTTTTTTTTTTTGTTTGTTTGTTTTTTAAAGTTATGCTGCTTGTTAGAAAGTAAGACATTGGAATTTTCACTTCTTTAAGTGATAATGCATTTGGGACTGAATGAGGCTAGTTGTGGTTTGTAGTTATTTTTGCTACTCTTTCTTTCTGAACTATGCAGCTGCAAAATTATGGAATATAAACTATGTGGCCAGAAACTTTACTTGTCTCATGAATGTTACATGCCTTAGGCTAATACAGCTTATAAAATTTGATGGTGAATTTTAAGAAATGTAAATAAACTGATGTCACATGTACTGTGTAAGCTTGTTGATACAGACAATGTCATTTAAGTTATATTCAAGCTGAATAAGAAATTTGTTCATCTTATTCCTGCATGCCTCTTAAAGCCCACAATAATTATGTATATATTTTTTTTCAAAATTATGAAATAAATTGCTACCTAAAGCATGTAACTGCTGATTATTCAGTGGTTAGCTGATGATTTACAGATGGGAGTGAGATGATCCAGATTGCAGGCCAGGGAGCTTTTTATAGTTCTGGTATATCATTTGGATAAAATTGAAACCATGGATGCTTTAGAAGAAGGGTGATCAAGTAGTTAAAGTGAGGTACCTCTCATTAGGTTACTCCATCTGTTCTTTATTTGACTGAGATGAGTGTGGTGAAACTTGCTGGGGCGTTCATTAAAACATCTGTCTCTTGGGCATCTCTGCAGAGAATACCTAAATCTAAAAGGTGTGAGAAAGTGATAAAAAGTGAATTCACTTTTATAATTTCAGTCTAGTCCTGTTATTTGCCTCAGTGCCTCTGTCCTGGATCTTCCCCCCTTGCCCTCTTCTGGCTGGTGCCAGGAGCTCGCTTCCACATTTCACATAGAGATGATGAGAAACTTCCCTCAGGAGCTGAGCTGAGCTTGTCCTGGTGATGGTTCCCAAAGCTTATGTGTGGATATTCTGCACTGGTAAAATGAGAATATTATATCTCTGAGCAAAGGGTTTATTGTAGGGAGCAATTGCCTAGAAATGCGTAAAGAGATTTCTAAACTGATCTAGATTTCAGTGAGACTCTAGTATTAGATAGGTATTATTTAACATGATTGTGAGTGTCAGGCTCAGGTATGAAGACTAGTTTTTAAATCTCTTTAAAAAAAACCTCTTTTCAGTCTGTAAATGTATAAAACCGTAAATAATACCTAAGATAAAAGAGGTGTCTTGAAAAGTACAATGTCCAGAGCAGCCCTGTGATAGTTGCTTAATGTCACGTGCAAGAGAATGTTTTGAGTTGCTTTAATAATGTCACAAGCTTTGTAAACCTGTAAAATGGAAATAAATTGAAGAGAAAACAGCTCCAGGTTTGGCATTCTGAAAAACACTAATTCTTTATAGAGAGAATCAGTGTTTGTGGTGAAATCTATCAAATGTTGAAGACACTTGTGTTGCTGAGTCAGGTGGTGTTAACTGCATCCTCAATGGTTTTTATATTCTGTTGACATTCTCCAAATGAGGTTGGTGGTTGACTATTATTATTCAGCTCCAAGTCATTTCAGGAAGTTGTTATGTATTAGCTTGGTTATTTTATTAATATTATTCTTCTCCTCCCCTCTTTCTTCTCAGCTGAACTTAAGCAGATGCTATAGCTGTGCAAGTATCTGATTTCAGGCTCTAGGGCCAGCAGTATGTCCTTAAAATTCTGAAATTGGCTCTAGGAATAGCCTTTAAAAGGTTTACAAGAGTAACCATCTTATTTTGTAGTACAAGCCATAACTGGAAATGTGATTTCATCTACTTTAAGATAAATTTGCAGTCACACAAACTGTAGTAACAGTGATTTATCACAGCTGTAAAAGATTGGTTCAAGCTCAGAAACTTACCCAACAATGAATGTTTTCATGAGACTTATTGCCGAGGCAGGTATAGGGGAGGTTTTGTTTTTAATATCTCAGATGATTTAGCTGATCAGAGTGAGAGCAGAGTGGCAATTTATAATTGACAGACCAAGTTAAGTCTTTCTGCCTGGCAGCATGAGGTGTGGAGTAAAGGTCAATGAATGCCACCACAGTTTTTCATTGCTCTTGGAGCCAAGTATCTACGTGGAAGTCAATGTCAGAATTTCACCGAGTGACAACTGATTTAACCCTTCCTTCACCAGTTTCGGATGCAGCTCTGTCACTGCCGGGAGCTGTGACGCTTGTTAAATGGAATGGCTGGGTTCAGTTGTCGTCTTAATCTACAAGAATGGCTGTAAATTTTCAAAACTTCTGCCCTTCAAATATGTATGGAGATTATACATAAAGGAATTTTGACAGTCGAAATCTTTCTTTCAAACCCAGGTACTTAGAGCACGCTGTAAAGGTGCCAAGGAGTCCAGCAATCTTTTTGATTTATTCTCCACACTGTAGAGGGAGCTGAGCATACAGCAGACATCTGACATCTTGATGGAGTTCTGCAGATGTGTCCTGAGGCAGGAGTTGTTTGCTGATGCCTTTAAGTTTATGGTGAACTCTGTGCATCAGTAGCCAAACTTTCCTGTACTGGATTTTGAGTCTTGGTACACTGCATCTGCTAAATGGAAGTGATTTCAGGCTTTTTGACTTTGCAAAGTCAATACTCTCTGTGCCATGTTCTCGTTCTTTTAATCCTGTCTGATCAAATCCTGCCATGTTGTCCCTGAATTTATATCAAACCATACTGGTTACAACTAGGAATGCCCCTTAAAGGCTTAATGTAATATTCCGTAAGATTTGGCAACATAAAGAAGATATTGGTTTTCCAAAGAGACCTGCAAAACCCTTGTTCTCTGGCATTGACAGTGTTATTCTCTGAGGTGTATCCTCTGAGAAAATTCATGAGTATATCTCTCAAAGATTTTTTTCATGTTCAGTGGTGGCATGCAGTGAAAATGAACTCAGACTTTGCTTGGAGGTTTTCTGTCTCTGCTCAGATCTTCTTCCTGCCCATCCCTTGGGCACTGGGTATCCCTGGGAGGAGCCACTGCGTGCACTGCCCTTCTGCCCAGGTGGGTTTCACAGCTCAACCTGATGTTTGCATGTTCCACATGAACAGGAGAAGCACCAAGAGGGCTATCCCAGAGAGGTGAGGTGGTTGTGCTTCCCTGGAACCCAACTGATTTAATGGAATCTGTAAAATCAATATATGTTTGTGTGTTGGTTTTCATACTCAGTGATTCCATAAGAAGCTCAGTCTTAGGGGTGAAATTAGCTTTGCCTAAACAATGCAGCTGGAGTTTCCTTAAGCTGTCTGAAGTTGACTCATGGAGCTCAGCTAAGTCTTGCTCACAGTTTTTGTTCTCCTGGTATTTCTCAGCAGTGCAATTCTTATTCATCCCAGTGCTCAGGTTGGAATCAGTGAAGTGGGAGGGAGAGTTGCTTGCTCAGAGTTACAGTCTGAAGTGCCAGAAATTTGATTTTGTTGCCAACTCACCCAGAAGTCCAAAGCTACATGAATAATTCTCTTTCTGGTACTTCGATTCACTTTCTGTGGAATAATAATACTTAGAGAAATGGGTGTAATTTTAAGGGTAGGGAATATTCAGATGTGCTTTATAAAACAAAGAATATTAGAGCTTTCAGTGGTAGGGACCTAATGAAGTTCATCTCATTTTTGCTACTACTAGATCACCCTGCATTTTGTCTTTGATCATAGAGCCTGTATGAAAGTTTAAGTATTTTTTTTCCATTATTCCTTTGCTTCTGATCTAACTATTCTCAATACCTATTTTATTTTGCACTGGAAGAAGAGGGAGCTTGAAATTCTGTATTTATTCATGTCCTGTGCTGTTATCAAGAAAGCGTATTGCAAAATAAATAGAGTCTTGGTTCTGATCTGCTACAAGCAGTGAGAGAAGGCTTTACAATGAAAAATAACCTTTGAAACTTAGCATAATTCATAAAACAGTTTGCCATTTTAAATACCTGAAAAGCTGTTCCCTTAAAAAAGGTTAAGAAAATTCTGTTGGCCAAGGAAAATACCTTTCAGAGTAGGAAACAATATATTTATATATCCTCTAGTATGTGTATTGTAGTAATAAAAAAGGGCACAGAAGATACTGCCTTTTGCTTCTCTGCAGTTCTCTTTTGGTCTTGGCTATATGAAACTGGTTTAGGTAGTACTTAATGTCTAATTTTTTTTTCAATACATACAGCATGATAATGATCTTCAGATGCACATGTAACACAAAAGATAGCTGTTGTGTCATTCCTTGCTGTAGATGTAAGGCACATCAAAAACAATTAAAAATTCCACTTTTCTTGGCTCTTCTGAGTCCTAAAATAATGTCTGAGTATCTGCACAGTAGTGTCTGAAAGGTAACACATCCCCTCTCTAGGACTGGTCAGGCTGATGAAGGAAACATGTCTGAGTGGTGTATCTCCAGCATCCATAACTCTGAGATTATGTAAATTTATGGACAGAGTCTTTCTAGGTAGAAATGTGAAAATACCATCTAGATAACAGATTTTTCTCTTTATTTAGTATAGGATTCTTAAGGCATGCTTGAGTATCAGATTATTCAGCAGCAACAATATAGCTTTTAGTTAAGAAGTGCTTCAGGGCTGACAGTCTGAATATTTTGCTGTGAAAAGAGCCCCCAGGGAGCCATGGACACTCAAAATGAAGCTTGGTGAGAGCCCCAAATTCCTACTCTCCTTCTGACTTAGTGAGTGCCAGACTTTGAAGGGTAGGAAGGAGGCATTGCAGAAGGCATGACTCAAGGCTGGGTTTTTAGGGGGAAAAAAAGGCCTGATTTTTTAAGGATTCCTCCAGTGTGCCCAGATGGTACCCTTGGGTCAGATTTTTTTTTCTTCATGTGTTGTTGTTGGTGGTTTTGTGTCCACAGTGTTTGGAAACTCCTCGTTTTAAAGAAAATTGACTTTCAACTGACAGCTGACAACCAGGCTTCTCAGAGATGGAGACTTTCAAAAGTGCCAAATCCCTCAAAAACCAGTTCCAGAGCTGTCATCTTGCAATGAGATGCATTTTATGGGTATAGAAACATTTTTGAAATTAATGGAAAAGCAAATCAGAGCATGACACATTAGATAATATTCCTGTAGGTAGACAACTGATGTGGATGTGTTAAGCTTCACTTCAGGTATATTGTTCTTATGGGAGTGTGTGCTTATCTTGCCATGAAATGCTTTAAGGTAATCTATTGTTCTACATAAATATTCAAATTGGTTAGTCCAGAATCATACATAATTAAGACATTGAGCCATTCTTATTAATATTTTCCCTAATGTATGCTGAGTATGATTGATTTTACACAGGAGCAATCAGTTCAGATTGCTTGGTTTATGTCAGGGTCTTGGAATGAAAATGTCTCTCTTTAGTCTAAAAGTGCCTAATACAAAGATTACAACGAAGGGATGTATTTAAAGTATATATTGGGGTTTGTGTTACCATCTTGAAATAGGGTTTTCTTTGGTAATAAAATTCCTATTTTACCTAATGTTTAATACACAAACCTTTCAGAAAACTTGGTACAGAAGGACTTCTGATACTTTAACTATTCTGTGGCATTTACTGGGATCAGTTTGTGGCATCAGTTTCTATATTTCTGTGAGTGCCTTGCTGATATTCTATAAGAACTTGGCGTCTGGTGGAGGATAAGTAAACAAATTTTAGAGGAAGATACCTAACAAGCAAGGAATACCAAAACTAACTTCATTAAATACCAGAATCACAGCAGAAATAGATATTTAAAAAGTTCGAAGGAAAATTATATTGACTCTTTGTTCAGTCTTTGTAATAACACAGTGTGAGGATGAAACTGATGAAAACATCATTGAAATATTTAGGTTTAATGTTAGAAACCTTGTTTGATAATCCAGAGAGTGTATGTTACAGTTTATTTTTTTCCAATACAGGTTACGTTGGGTTTTTTTTGTTATCATCTGGCTGGCACTTGGTAGTCTTTAAGATATGTTACATGGTTTCAGTCAAAATTCAGTAACAGTGTGAGATATTTGTACTAGCAACTGGCTGTCTTAAATTCCATACATTAATCATCTCCTATGTCAACTCAGTGAGCACAAAGTGATACGTGTATGAGCAGCAAAGAAATACCAACTGCATGTGTTGCATGCAGAGCAGTTATAAATGAGAAAATGGCATTTCAGAATGGAAAAGAGATGGATGGGTACCCATGCTGATTTTGGCTGTTACAAGAGTCTTCTGTTGTGCCCTGTACTTACTTATGCTTTCTTGTCTTTGATGGATAATGGATCTTCCACGTTGGTACACCCAACCATCCATTACTCTAACAGGGGCTTGCCCAAAGAATGAATCTCTAAGGTATTTGTTTTAAGAATTATTTAAGGACAGAATCTCTTTTTTGTCATTCTTCTTCAAGCAGGTTGTGCTGATTTCCTGAAGAACAGAAGTTCAGTATTGCTTGTAGACCAGTTTAGTAAATAGCTTGTTAATTAGATGTGTACTAGAAAAGATAATCTATGTCTTACTTTTCTTCACTTGTTTTTCTTCATTTGTACTCATAGCTATGCTCTCTTTCCTACCCCTGGTTTTGTTTCTTTTGTGCCTTTTATTTCTTCAATTCTTTCTGAAGACAGTCTCTGTTTTTAAAAAAAATAAGTGCAACTGGTCTTACTTATCCTTTCATGTCCTTTCAGGCATCCCTGAAAGGTGCTATCACTCTCATTATTTATTCAAGGATCTGAAGACACTTCTGAAAAAAAGAATAAATTATTCTGTCATCATTAGTTTAGGAAAACTTTTAAAACCTCTGAAAGAAATGAATTGGGAAACCATTAGGAATAAGCGAGCTTCATTTAACATAGCTGTGATCGTTTCAGGACGTGATTCCCCGCAAAGGCTTTTGGAATTCCTTGTGGATATTGCTGCCAGAGTTTAATATTTTAAAAGCAAATGCATTCAGCTACAGTTATTGTATAACTAAATGTTTTAGGAGCCATTTGGCAGAAATGCAGACTGTGAGGTAAAGCTGAATATTTGCAATTGAGTATCAAAAAAAGGTGGTTGAGTGAGCTGAACGTTGACTAATATGAAAGAAACAGGTACAGAGCAAGGGAGGAAGAAGTTAGTTGTGTAATGCAAGTTGAATCAAATGATAGGTGTCTTTGTATTATTTATACCAGTGTTGTGAACAGTTGTGCTGAAAGCTTTATTTCAGAGAATGCAACTATAGCTAAAATGGAAAGGACATCAAATATTGAACAACACAGCCTTAGGAAGATAATTTTAAGTACCTGAGCTGATAGATAAAGCATTTGAGACTGAGATTAAAAAAAGACAGATCACAACTGAGACCGTCATTGACCACTTTAGCTTGGAAGCTGGGAAGCAGATGGACTCAAGATAATTGCTGTGGTACATTCATCACACAGGGTGAAAACTGCCTTCCCAAATGTCCTGGGAGAATTTTCTTAAAACTGTTTTTTTTTTTTTTTTTGAGGTAACCACATTTCCCTTCACCAGTGCAAAATTTCTGAGTGATAGGACACGAGGATATTGCTTAGCCTTAAAATTAATGCTTTTAACCAAGTAAATGGAGTCTTCTGCTTACAGTAATTAATTATTAATTGTCTAGTTAGGGACCTGTGTTGGGAAAAGCAGAAGGAGATGTTGAAAAAGCTGAAGGTCTGCATCCTTATGTTTGGAGTCCCTCAGTCTGACACTTACTGTGACAGTTCTCTTGCATGAATATCTGGTCTGTGCAGTAAGTTTAGAGCAGACGACTTCTGTGCTGTCTAAATTTCAGATTTTTAGGGATTGTTCAATCCGTTGTAGTCCGTTTTATAAATAGTGCTTGAGGCCAAAATAATCCACAACAGCTATTGTGGACTACGCAATACACAAAATTGTATTGTGGATAACATAATTACACAAAAGTGTCACTATTTTACCACTCTGATCTATTTGGGTCTGCTTTAGGCAGGGGATGAGCCTGGATGACCCCTGGAGGTCCCTTCCAATCCAGATGTTTGGGAGATTCAAATTATCTGCATCCTGCATTTCCTCCCTCAAATGGACACTAACCCAAATCTTACTGGTTGAAGCAAAATAGAAAAAAAACCAATTTAGATTTCCTAACCTAGCTCGTTAAATATATCCTTATGAGAAAAGATTTTCTTTTCAAATTCAGCTAGGAATTATATAATGATACCAGACCAGATTTTTTTTTCAGGCTTTCGGTTTTCATATATGTTACCCAATGATAATTTCATTGAATTATCAGAAGGTATACATTGTCATTTTAAAAAAATATTAGTGCAGATAGCTCTTTTGCAGAATACAATTACAGTCCCAGCAGAACTTGTAAGTTAAGCTGTAAACATAAAAACAATGAACCAATTTGTGGGAAAAACAAATCACTACAATGGAAACTTTTCAATATTTTTCTGGCTTTATAGTCAGAAATTGTCGTTGCTTAACTGTTTTAGCAACTGAGACAAAGTGAGCATCTTGAAGACAATTCTGAACATAGTTTTCAGAAACAATGTGGAAACTTTATAATGCTCTTTTAGAAATACATAAAAGATTAGCAAAACTGGGGAAAGCTACATGTTTCAGGGTTTAAAAGAAGAGCAGTGAGTTGAATAAGGAAAGTGCTGAGAAGTTCTTACAGAGGAAACAAAAGGTGATATAGAAACCATTTTGAAGTTGGGAACCTAAATGAACTTCTTATTCCCACTGCAGTGAGTGTAAAAATTCATGTCATGTAGGACTCTTGTCTGTCTGGTGGATGGTGAGCACCCTGAAATGCTCAATCTGCACATTTTTACACTGCACTGCTCTCTCAGCTGCTCTGCAGCTCCTGGTGGTGTTTGCACCATTGCTGCTGGTGAATTGTATAAAATTGTGAATGAGAGACAAACATAAGGATGTAATGTTCCCACAATGTCAACTGAGTTGAATGGAAAGCGTGTCAAAAGCTAATCCTCCTGGAAACAATCACTTCATTAAAGCCATTTGCATATTGCACAGGCTTGCTCAATGGAGGAGTTTTAGTTTTTTGATATTCTGTAGTAATTTCACTTTTCCCACTAAAAATGGATTTTGAATACATATTGATAGAAGGATGTGCAGTGAGTCAAAGGCAAAATCAAGAGCACCAGGGCATGCAGACCCACGCTGTCACCAGTTGGCTACATGTGCTTTTAGAAATAGTGTTTTATTGCAAACCCAGACATAAGGATTTCCTTTTCATTGTAGAAGGAGCTTTGAATGATTTCTCTCTTTCTCCAAAGAAAATGTTGACAGTAGGATCTTTGATCTTCAAAAACCAATGCACATGGCAAATTTAATCCACGTAAATAATTCTGCAAGATTCAGTAAGACCCATCACAGGAAGTTGAACACGCATAACTATCGCTCAAGTAAAGACCATGCACGTGGTAGGTGCAGTGATATAGTCCAAAAGTTCACTTGCATAAAGTTCTCTCTTCAAAAGATGTAATGAAAATGCTGTCTTATCGAAAGATCACGTGAGTTTTTTAATCTAACGTTTGAAAAACATTACATGCACTCAAGTTCAAGTCTTGTAAAAGCAAGGTTTATCTGGACAGCTGGATGGTGTTATAAGTGTCCATGTTGTAGTAAAATAGTAATGGTTTATCACATTTTTTATATCATATATTATGTTCAGTTCAATATTATGTGATTTTAGGAAATATCACTGCATAATTACAGTTTACTATTCCAGTGCTATATTGCTATTGCCAATCCTTTTCCTACAATTATCCACTCATGATGTGAGTTTTCCAGGTGCTGACTTTCTTGAATACAATTGATTAAACTTAGAGCACAGAATCCTGTATGACACTTTGGGTGTTCAGTGATCTTTAGAAATAACCTTTAGACCTCAAGTTCTTGTGGGGAAAAAAGAGTTTACTTAATAGGATCATCTAGTTCAGAATTTCTCCAGTGCTTGACCAAAGTCATAAAATAGACAAGCACATTTCTTTTCAGAAGTACTTGCAGTCCTATTAGTAATGCTTTGATTCCTACTGCTTCTTGTCCTGTTCAGTTAATTAATATCATTCTGTAGTGGAGTGGGCTTGTTCAAAAGCTGAAAACTCTTTAACTCCCCCACTGTTAGGAAATCATATTAAAATTTCTATTTGAGAGTGACCTTGCTGCTTCCTTTTGTTGATACTTAATACAACTAAACCAGTATTAGGGAGAGAATGAGTTGTGTGTCCAGCTAGTGATGATAATATTTTGTTTTACTGTTTGAATTGTGATGTTGCTTACAAAAAAAAGGCTCTTGAATATGATTTTACTTAATTAAATCAGTTGATGTGGTAATTAATATGAGAACTCTCTGGGTTTGGTATTTTGAATGTGACCTGGTATCATCCAAGAGTACTCTTGATGAGAAGCCACCAGTATGAACACCCAAGACAAAAAAATAAGAGTTTTGCCTTATACTTTAAATTACTGAAAGTGGAGCTATTGAACAGTGGTTTTCCATGAAAGCAATATTCTGTTTCCATGCTACAGTTTCTCCCACATTCCTTTAGATTTATGACAGACTATTATCATTAATTGGCACCTTTGCAAGGACTTTCATTTAAATAACTAATTATTTCATTTAAATAACTAATGACCTAAAAGGAAATTTCTTGATGCTCATGCTTTCTTTTGCTATCACCAGATAGTGTCAAGATCTGGAAACTGCCATGTGCTGCTGGTCCTGTACAAATTAGGATGCTGATGAGCACACTGTTACTGCCTCTTTGGCTAGAGCTGTTTTGGGGTTATTTCTGCCATGTGAACGTGCCAGGTACAATAGAAAGCAGTTTTTGAATATTTTTCTGTTTTCACTAATGCTTGGCATTGCTGCAAGTGAATGGCTTTAACAAAAGCTGTCATATGTGAAAGGTAATGATAAAACCAGCTGGAGATGGAGGTGCTGAGAGACTAGGTTTTACTGCTTTCTACAGGATTTTGGTATGATTCTTTTTAAGAATGCTGACCACACTCTTTGTTTAATTTGAAAAGACAATACACTGTGCCACAATCCCCTTCAGGAAGAGAGGTGTCACTTTGGGCCATTATATGCATCTTTACTCTGATCATTTAGCTTTATGCTCTTTTTTGATGTTCTCAAAGGCAGAAGGAGAGGCAGACACTATGAATTACTGTACACAGATACTGATATGTAATAAATTAATAAATACTCCCTGTATCTTCACAATTTTTCCTTCCTTGTGTTTGGGTATCAGACTATGTAGATGTCCACCACACTCTATTCATCTCATGATCTGTCAGTAGCGTTTTCAGTCCTTTTTCTCTTTTCACTTGTTCAATCAGTTTTTTTATTGTTCTGTGACTTCTCTCTTAGTCTGCCTGTATAGTTCTAAGATTATCTCTTGAAGTCCTAGGTGGTAGCTCAGCTGTGGTTTTCAGTTTGGAGAGGGGAAGGAAAAAGTGCAGTTAGTACCTGTGATAGCTCCATGTATCTCTCCATGTGTGGCACAAAAAGCAGGTATCCTTTTTTAAATTTATTTTTTTCTATTGCTGCCATGTTTGTGGACAAACTCCTTAATTTGTTTCTGTGGTGCCACTCTCAATGAATTATGGATGTTGTGGGGAATAAACAGTAGTCTGGTTTACCAAGAAGGATTTCAGAGCGTTAAAAAAGTTTAGAAAAACTTAAGTTTTTAGTTTTACACTGTAGGATTCCAATGCAAATAATTCCAGTCTTATTCTGATACTATAAAGAAATCAAATTCATTTTTCCTTACCAGCATTTCAGGGAATTTCCCAGTATGTCTGCTCACACTCCCTTTGTATCTAACCACATACCACATGTAAAGAGAGCAAACATCTTAAACTGCAATGTGCCAGCTGTTATCAGGCTTCCACAAAAAATGATTAACTACTGTTTGAACTTAAATTGTTATTTTGAAATAAAAGATACTTTGAGTCGCTTGATGTTAAGTTAGTATGTAAGAGAAACTGCAGAACTCTAAACACAGTTTCTGAACAGAACCCCAACACAGTTTTTCCAGGTGTACAATCTCAGTGGGCCAGGTTTTCTGTCTTTATTCAGATTCTCCTGGATGTGTGCCTAGCACACCTTTCTGCTTGAGAAGTGGAAAACTGAGCAGGGATTAAGAGGGAGTGCACAGCAGGGCAGGTGTGGTTGGGGGGTCTGGTTGGTGCTTCCTGTAGCACTTGAGTGTCCCTTCAGTTGTGCTCAGTGAGTGGGATTAAAGGAAGGATTTTGGACATTTCAATGTTCTAGACATGGTCTATCAGCCTAGACACAGGCCTGGGTCAAGTCTGTACCAGCTCTTGGGCTGCTCAGCAGAAAATCAGGTGAAAGTTGACATTTTACTGATTTTTCATGAAGTTTGGGGTGGGAGTTTTCTGCTAGTGGTTTTGTGTATTTTCCCCTGTGAATGTTATCAGAGGAAATACATATTTTCATTAATGGGTCACACTTCCTTCTGTGTTCACTGTGCATTTGGGAATAGCAGTCTTCATCTAAATGCCTTGTCCCCCACGAGTGTGGTTATCTGAGCTGTGCTTTCTCTGTGGATGCACTGCAGTGTGAGCTCACAGGCTTTGGCCTTACTAGGTGGGATGCAGCACCATCCCACTGGAGAACCCTCAGCTGTGGAATGTGTTTATTCTGTAATGTCATTGGCTTTGGAGGCTTACTAAAAGGATTCCTTCTCTCTGAGGGGCTGTAGGGAGTTGAAATTTGTTTGCATTGTGACTGAGAGCTCTTCATTTGACACCTTTTAAATACTATGGTGAGTTCTCTTACGCTGGGTATGTTTGTTGCACAGGGTCACCTCATCCTGTGCTTTCAACGGTTTCACAAAACCAAAAATCACAGTATCAGTTAAAGCAAACTGTGGCTTGTTTAATTCGAATGGAGGAATTGGAAGGAAAATCAGAGGGATTACTTTTATCCATTAGAACAACTTATTCTTTTGGGTGTGTCTGTACTGTAAAGGAAGGGTCTCCAGGAGAGAGGGGAAGCAATGGCTCATCAGCTGTCTGTGCTTCTCCATTTTTAGCATCTTCTTGGCATGATTTTGGTCCTGGTAGGTAAGTGAGGTTGGTTGCTTGGTTTGTTTCCAGTGCAGAGTGAAGGAAATTGTGTTCAGCCTGTGCTGCAGCCCACCAGGGAAGTCCATTTGTGCCGTGCATGGATTAAATGCTTTAGGGTGTCAGTGCAAGTCAAGAGAGGCTGTTTGAATGATCTCCCTCCAGAGCTGGAACAGTGCTGGAGGGCTCCACAGCGTCAGGAAAGAACAGATCTGGTGTTAATATCCTCTGAACAGCCTCCCTGGGGTGAACTGTCCCCTAGAGTGCCTTGGGAGAAGAAGAGACAGAAGATTTCAGAGGGTCAGCTGCAGTAACCAAATGGTTTGTAACATGTCTGATCAGCAGAGTGGTACTGACAACTAAATTGCTCCCCAGCACTATTTTAGTTGTATCCTGTCAGAGCTGGGACTGAAAGTACCTTGATTTGAATAAGCTTGAATCATTAATATATTGTACAAAGATAATTTGCCAACTGAACTTTAAAATAAATACTTATTAGAAGCTTCTCTGGGAAACTTCTTCCTTAACGAAACCAAAAAAATAAACAAAGGAAAGAAAATCTCTGCCACCACCAAAATAACCAAACGCCAAACTGACCAATCAACCCACCCAAAACCCCCCAAAACCCAAACCAAACTAAAAAAACTACTTAAAATTAATTTTGGTGGAACACTACTTGGATAGATTTTGTAAAATACATTCATTGAAATAAAGTGTGCTCATTTTCAGAATGTTTCTTCTGCTGGAATAAAATATTTAAAATGTGAGATTCTTAGCACATGGCTAGAAACTGATAATTATTTAAACCAGCTGCCTAGTTGCAGTGTAAAGTGAAATTCATCACTGTGATTCACTAGCACATCAGAAAAAAAAATCCCAAAAAGCAACCAAGTGAAAATGCTATGGATAGATAAAATGTGAGAAGTGCTTATTCACAGTGGGTGCGTGGTACTGGTTTATTTTTAAAAAATGCAACCTCTATTTGAAGTTTGATTAGAATAAGTGAGTCAGTTTCTGTTGGATCTGACAGTTATAATTTTGTTATCAGCTTTCCAAAATAAAATACATGAATAACACTTTTTTCATGTACTTATTCACCAAACCATTGCATCTGTAAGTACAAGAAAAGGATGCTCATCACTGCAAAAGTTCTGCAGGTCTTTAATTAGAAGCATTTCCCTGTAAGCAGATGACTATATTTGAGGAAAAAGAGAAACTTACCTATTTTGGCCATACTTGACACATTTCATATCCATTCTGTAACTTGGCTAAAGAAATAATGTACAAAAATTATTCAGTGTAATTTCAGCATCGAGAGTAAGAGCCACAGTTTTTCCTGACACTGATTATTTTAAAAGATTTTTCATTGTCTGTGGTTAAGCCTTATTTCTCTGTTAGGATTTTGAACATTGTGACCAAAACTTTCCTCCCTTCCATCCTCATCCCCACAGCAAATATTCTCAGAAGGGAAGGATGCTACAAGTGGCATCAAAAGTTTAGTACCTGATTCATTACTGTGTGAAAAACGATGTGATTTATGTTTCCCAGTGAAGTTGTTCATCTTATTCACAGAATTGATCTTCAGTTCAAATCAAATCCTTCCTGATAACAGCCTGTTGCAACTTCTTGTACATCACTAAAATTACGAAATTAATTAAAAACCGGCGGATTCTTCCCGTGTAGCAGCGCCACTCAGCTGAATGAAAATATTTGTATGAATTGTTAGAGAGGATATTGTTTTCCTTAGGGATCATACTGGAATGCTAGGATTCTCTAAAGCTGCATTTCTGAACAGAAAAAGAATCGTATTTTAACTATGATACCCATATTACTTTGTTTATAAAACCTGAATTTAAGTTGGCACTGTAGAGAAGAGGAAACCCTGAAGGAAACTTAGTTTTTGAAACCTGATCTCTGTGTGAAAGTGTCTGTGAAACTCTGGTATAAAGATTTGAAGGGTTTAATTTAGAAACTCAAATCTACACAGCTAAATTTTTCAGTTTTTTTGTTTTGTTTTGTTTTTTTTTTTTTAAATTTTGTGGTGTCATTTTTCAAGACTCAGTTTGTCTTTCACAAAAATGAATGAGATAGCAGTGTTGAAGAATCATGAGCTGTGTTTACTGAGCATTCAATTTATGAACTAAATGATCTGCTTAATCTTGTGATTTATTACTGGTTTGATAGTTCTCCTTAATTAATAGGAGTTTGTTTTATGTGAGTTAACGATGCTGGTTTCAATCTAGGAGTGTAGGGCTGTGGGACATGGAGGTGGAGTAGGAGACCACCTGAATTGTCCTGCATTTTTATGGAGTGCCAGCAAAGTTCAGACTGTCTTTTTTTCTGGGCAGAATGAATAGAAGGCTGGAAAAACAAATTGGCACAATGAAAATTTTTTAAAGACAGAAATATGCATATCTGACTTATCAAAAAAATCTCAAGTTTGCTAGTTAAAACTATAAAATCTCTTTTCAATTTTTTTTTTATCTACTATCTTATTGCAAACTGCATGTCTTATTTTAAATGTATTTTGGTGTAGTAGAGAAGTACAATGTTACATTAAAAGACTCATGTCTCAGGCAGTTGGAATTAGATTATTTCATAGGCAAATGTTTCTTATGCACATTGCATAATCATTAGATTGAAGACCCAATTCCTCCAGCTTCTAAAACAAACAATTTCTTTTATTGCAAAGTTTTTGAGGGGTAGCATCTCCAGAACAAGTGCATGTTCATACTGTATTGCTTCTGAAATAGCTGGGAACATGCAGACATGGAGAATCACTAAACCAGAAAGGATCACTTGTGAAATGCACAGTACATTATTGTAAAGAGGAAGAATAAACAACTTTTTCCATGGCCTGGATGCAGGACCAGTTTGCAAGTATGTGATGGTGGTGGTGCTTGATGGGTCTCACAGCTGAATTACTGAATTTCTACTATGCAGAGGTGGCAACAGGAAAACATTTTTGGACTTGTCTGTTTTTGTTTGTCTCTCTTATAGAAAATTAAATGCTTTGCCTGTATATGTGAGCTATCCATGGTATGATGACTTGTACCTGCCTGCCAGAGCAGCCCCTGCAAAGTGATTTTATTGTCCTCTAATCTACTGGAACAGTTTTTAACATGTCTTTTGCTTTACCAGCCTTTTTGCAGACTGGGAAGCCCAGCAAGTACCTTGGTGGTAATTTAGAATCTACTGCTAAACTGTGGGCATTGAGCAGTGTTGGAAATTTCGAGCCAGAATCAAAATTCATTTCTTGTCGTATTTCTTGACTGTCCTTTCATTTAATAAAGAAGAAACTATGCACTTCAGGAAATGGTATTCTTTATTTATGGGTGTGATGGGAAAATGCAAATGAAGCACTGAATTTTGTGATTACTATTTTACTGAGCAGTCACTTACTATAATTATACGTTTTAGACCAGTGGAATTACCGTGTTTTATTAACCAGATTGTTTCCTGACTTATTGTAGGATTCTGAGTAACAACAAGATCTTGTGGTTGAAGAATGGCTCTTTCTTCGGGCTGAGGTCCCTGGAGAGACTGTGAGTAACTGATCAGCCTTCAATTAAAAGTCTTTGTACTTTAAACATAGAAACAAACATCAGATAATGAGGTTGAGACGTTCTGAGCTGTGTTGCACAGTAGAATTTCTAGGCAGTCATCAGGATAAGAAACAGCATAAAAATGAGTGGATGGGGATGGACATGGAACATACAGGAAGGCACTGCCATCAGTTTGGAACTAAAATAAACAGCCAGTCAAAGCCTTGTACTACACTGTGTACACTATCACAGTGAAGACTGCTGCATGTAAGGGTAACACTAATTTTTCTGACGTGTGGTTTGGGTTATTTAACTCGTTGGTCTCCAATACTTCTATTTTAGATCTACACTAATTTTAATTTTTTCTATGTTTTTATTATAATATCAACAAATTGGACAGCATTTGTCACAGGAGCAAACAGTGACTTGTGATAAAGCTCCATGGCTATGTATTTCTAGTCAATATTTGAAGGGAGGGAGAGAAGCTCAGGAGCAGCTGACGAATTAGGAAGAAAATATTTTGAAACGTCAGTGGAAATAAATAAGAAGTAACAGCTGTACTATAATAACACAACTTTCTATATATATAGGTCAGTCATTTGAGAATAATTTTGAATAAGCCTAAAAGTCTATTTTCTGTATCTATAGACAACTTGTGGTACCAGTACATCTACAATGAGTAATTATGTCCTGCCTATCTTACAATTTCTCCTGCAGCTTAAGCTAAATTACTTTTATACTGCTTTTTAAAAGTAGCTTTATTGTCTAGAACTGTTGATATAAAATTGCTGCTACATTCATGAATGTATTCTGTGTGGTGTGACTATTTCCATATGCAAAGAAATTATGTATTAAAAACAACCTTAGCTAATATTTTTACTATGGATGTGTGTGATATGCATGCTGTTTATGGTTGTAGAATAAAGTGGGTAAGTACACCATACTCAGTTGTCTGAGTATCCTAAATGTGTTTTAAAAATAAACAACTTATTTCAAGGTCTAAAGCAATCCCTTAAGCACTTTGAAGGATTTGGGTGGAGTGACTGTCAGAACATTTATGCTAAGGAACATTTAGATTTTCTCTGCATGTAGTTATAGTTGTATCAAATACTTTCTTTAATGTTAAATATTAATGTGTTAAATTATATGGAATATTAAGTAGTATGGAATGGAGAGTGATGTATTATTTACTAACTGGTTTAATATTAGGATTAACAGTGATAGGAGGTTTGTAAAGAAGTCAATAAACATTTTAGACAAAACAATTTAGAACACAGAATAGAATTACAAATTTATTGCAAGAAGGGAAATTAGTAAATTAAATTCTCATGTAATGTAAGTAAATGTAAGTAATGTAGTGTTTAGAGCTAAAGGAAAACATTTCCTCTGAGGGTTTTTTAAGGTTTAATTTACATTGGGGAATTATACTGAGCATGTACTTTTAGGAATTGTATTAGTTGACTAGTGAGAGAAATTCTTCAACCTGAAAAGACATTATGAACATAACAAAGAACAGTGAGAAAACAGAAAAAGCACCTTAGGTGTGTAGCCTCAGGTACCATCACAGTCTAAACCATTTCATTTTCCTGTGCTGATTTTTCACAACAGTACAGATAAAATGAGTATCTTCTCCTCTGTGTATAGATCTGTTTGGCTGTGGTGTTAATCCAAAATCCCTGAGTGGTCCCTCAGTCAGAGACTGGAATTCAGGTGATGGCATTCTCATGATTCATTGCTCATTGCCCTGTTTCTGCTTCATTTGGGGCCACTCTGGCCCCATGTGCTTCTTATCAATATCTGTGAAATCCCAGTTTCAGCTGGAGGGGTGGGAACAGCTGGGATAGTCTGCTGGGAGGTGAGTGGGAATGAATTACAGCTGGATGAGTGCTCCCAGCCCTTGGACAAAGGTTTCCCCAGCTTTGCCTTTTAAACAGAACCTAATTCACAGCAATACTTCAGGTGCTCAGAATGGAGAACTATGGCAGCAACTGCTGCTCACTGTTCATATTTGTGACTTGCCAAAATGCACCAAGAACTTTGATTCCTTACCTAAAAAGAAGTACTGGAGCAGGAAAATCCAGCTTCCTTTAAAATGATGTTTCGTTTACAAGGTTAGGTGCTTAGGAACACGGGTGTGCTGCAGTTAAGAATTACTCATTTAATTTGACTTTGCACTCCATGTGGTATTGTTCAGACAAAAAATATAATGTGAATGCCACAGAGGAAAGAATCATCTAAGTCAATAATTTTTTTTTTTTTTTTTTTTTACGGTTACCATGAGATCATGAGCTAGAAGAGTGTAAGCTTACATGGAAAATGAAATCATTCAATGTCAAACTGGATAAAATTAGAGAAATAAAATTTCAGGTGGAATTGAATGACTTGTATATTCTAGAGTGCATAAACTCTCTTTTTGGGTAAAGAATGGTTTGAAGCCCTACTCCATTAAGTGAGTGACAACTTTCCCCTATTATTTTGTTTTTCAATGCATGTCACAACAGGAATTGGCATACAGAAGTGTCAGTCTTCTCAGGTTGTGGTGATTTCTCAAGATTACACTAGTGAGGTCCCTCACTGAGCAGTTGTCTCAAAGTGGGACTCTCATTCTGTCAAGCAAATCAAGAAAAGTTATTTATCCTCTAACTATCCATTCTAAGAGTAAGACAAAATTGAATTCTCTAAAACTAAGGCTGTTGTAGAATTCTATTATTTTACATGAATTTTTTTTAATGGTTTTTGGAAAATTGCAGGTTTTTTCAACCATAACATAAGAATAACCAGGTTACCATTTCAGATCCTCTCAAACTGTATTGCTGCTCTAGAAAACCTGATACTGGGTTTTCAGGAGATAGAGCCAACAAACCAGGGAAAAACATGTTTGAGGGTGCAGTTACTTCCTGTTTAATAATTTATAGATACTACTATATTTACTAGTAATCCATTAATATTAAAAAATAAAATGGTAATGATGTCTAGTAAAAATGGTGATCAGAAGCCATGTATGAAATACTCATATTTTTATTGGGCATTTAGTAAAAGGTCTTTGAAAAACGCTGCCTTTAAATACATGAAGCAAAAGTGTACTTTCAGCTTTCTGTATGTGTATGAACAGTGACTCAGGAGAGATCTGTAGAGGTGGCAATCCCTCTCCACGGTTACAGTTTTCTGAAATCAAGAATTGCTGCCGTGTGCTGGTTTGGAAAGGTTGGCTCACAGGTGTGACCTGGCATCTGGACCACGATGTGCCTCTGTGCCACTGAGCTTACACTGTAGTACTGACAAGGGGCACTAAGAAATGGAGATAATAACTTAAATGCTGTGAGAGAATAAAAGTTTTCTGTGCTGTCCAGTTATATGGTCCTTGAGTTGGAATAAAATCAGAAGTGCAGGTAAGAATATTAGCTTTTTCTGGAGGAAGCGTGGTAAAGGAACTGTTTGTTAAAATATGAAGAGCTGTGTGGAATTTAACCAGAAGAGATCTACAGGCTGTAAATTCTTTCAATGAGAATGCACACCTTGAACCCATTTCTGTGATACACCCTGTGGAGATGGCTGGCTTCACGTTCAGGATGCTGAGAATTCAGTTTGGATCTGAAGCTGAGGGCAGACTTGACAGCTTGTAATGGTTTCAGTGTCAGTGCCTTCCCTGTCTGCAGTCCATGTTCTGCCTTCCCAGAACAGCAGGAGTTATCACAGGCATTTCAGTAAGTTTTTCCTATGCTCAGGGTACCATAAAAGAAAGGCAAGCTGGGCTTTCCAAGCCATGAAGGAGTGAGGTGGCCCTTTCAAGTAAGTCTCAGCAGTCAAAAAAACTCTCATAAATGAATGTCAAAAAAAGTATTTTTCCCTAAAATCAATTTAATTCTACAAAATACATTTTCTATTCTCATTTACATTTTCTATTCTCATTTAGTAAAATATTTGGAGGGATCTGAACAAATGAATTGTCTCTGTAATTTGGTGGTGTAATTATTGCATATATGGGAACAATTTATCACATGGATAAATCTGTGACAGTTTCCTTCTTTGAGATTTATCTATCTGTCTATCTATCTATCTATCTATCTATCTATTTATTTATTTATTTATTTATTTTCTGGGCATGTGGTTAAGCATGCTCTTACCCAGAGAATCACAGACTAGTGCAGGTTACCCAGTTCCTTGCAGATCTCTTACAATGGCAGTATGTGGTATGGATGCTGCCACAAAGCACTGCCACCCCCTGCCTGTGCAGCAAAGTGATAGAATTAGTGCCAGCTGTGCCAGGGCTTTTCATGCCTGAGGACCTTTGGCCAGCCACAGTCCATGGGATGTTCCTGGGAACAAAGACCAAGGCGATTGAGCCAGGTGCTCCAGCTGTGCTGGACCTAAAGCCAAGATCCAGACTAGGAAAAGAAATCTTCTGCCCTCATGCTGGTGCCAGCTGGCACAAAACAATGTGTACTTGAGCTGTGATCCACACTGCTGGTTTCCTTACTGTGCACAGCAGCCAGGGCACCACAGCTGCCCCGACAGCCCCGAGCCATCTCCCCTCCCTGGGACAACCCGTCCTGGCTCCCCTGCCGTGGGCTCCTGGTGCTGTGGGATTGATTCTGTGCTTGGCATTGGCAGAAGTGGGTGTGTGAAGTTGCTCTCTCTCTCTCTTTCATTACCAAATATATTTTATAGGAGCATTATACCTCTGAGAGTGCTGCTCCTTTGTCCCAGTGACTGAACCTCTGATGGGTTCAGAAGCTGTTGGGAGGGAACCAGCAAATAAAAATAAAGAAACATACACAAACAGACCGTGGTTGCATAAGCAGTTTCCTTGGGAAATCAAGGATGAAAGATCACATAGCAAGATTACACATATTTTTCCCAGCTGAGCCAGAAGAAAAACCATGCCAGGCACTAATAAGCAGCAGTGAGTGTTTTACAGAAACTTTGTTACATTTTCAAGACAAATAGTACTGAAGTATCTCGAAGAATTTAACATTGAGTTTATTTTTTTGTTTTAATTTTTTTTTAGTGCTGTAGGTGAGTCTTACTCAACCAGGCCTCCCTTAAGATTGTGTGTATTTTGTAGTAGGTACTAAGTGCTGCTGTAGCATCAAGATCCAGTCATGTGTCAGTGCTGCACAGCCACGTGTTGTCCTCACTTATTATCAGACAAAAAATACTTCCAACAGATTTCAATGGGACATTCTGCAAATTTATGTTGTGGTGTGCAATGGAAGTAATAACACACTGAGCTGAGGGATGGAAAGGGCTAGAAAGACAAGTATAGAAAAAATAGGTTGTTACACTGTTGCCACAAAAATACGATATTTAGAATTTCTTTGGCGAAATTCAAGTGGTGGAAATGTAAAATATAAAGGTTTGACATTTTTTAACGTGCAGTTTACATTTTCTAAATTACTGTCCTGTACATTTTTTCCGTGCCTGTGCATTTGAAATGTGCATGTGCACACACACACACACACACAAAGAAACAGATGTTCTTCCTAGGTACTGTGGAGGATTGGAAATACTCTCAAAGAAACTGTTAACAATTTTACTTTCAGCACGTTGTGTTTGACATCTTTAAAGCTAGAAACTTCATAGATTAAATTTAGAATTGTGTTTTTTTTTTATTTTTGTAAAAATAGAAAAATGCTGGTTATTATGAACTCATAATATTTCAGATTGACAGCCAGGATCCAGCTGTGCAACGTTTTTGCCTTTTTTTTTTTTTTCTTCCCTTGAAGATTTTGCAGCTGAACAGTGTGCCCCTAACTTTGTGCAAGCACTTTTAACAGAAAATAAATTGATAAGCTTGGAGACCTCAAATGCCACTGAGCTGTGTGTTTAGAGAAATGCTGTGATGGTACTCAAGGAAAGGGCAATCTGAAAATCTGTTTCTTAGGGCTATTTGTTGTGTAAATAATCACAGTATAAATAAAACTATTCCGTTTTATCTAGGTTTTGTACTTGGAGAAATGTGGAGAAAGAAAACTCTCAAGCATCTGAAGTTTTCTTGCAACTTTTTCTTGCATTTGAAATCCTGCATGGATTTAGTAAAATCTCTAGGTCCAGTTGATAATGATAGCAAACTAGTTATTTCTTTATTCTCAAAGAACAAAAGTACAGGTCCTGCAACCATTATTTTTTTTTTTCTTCTTTAGTGATATGTCCAGGACACCTGAGGAAATCTAAGCAGTTTTCCATGTAAAATTTCTTAGTGTGTTGGCTTGTAATGGTTTACAAAACTCATTATGCTGCATTACTGTGTGAAGTGATTGATGATATTCTGGTAGATGCAGAAGGATGGGAATAGTCCTGGGGAAGGGTTTTTCTCCAGCAGCAAGGCTGTGGTTTGTGCCTGTACTCTAAACCAGACTGAAGACAATTCACGTTCCTCTTGGCAGTCATTGAACTTTGAGTTGCCCTTTTGGTTTCAGTGCCAGATAAACTCTTCATCTTTTTAATGATGATGATGCCAGGGTTTGCACGAGGCAGGAGGGTTCCCTTTGTCAGTCCTAAATGCAGCTGATGGAGCTGGCAGGTTGATGCTGATCGATGGGTGTGTTTGCCTGCAATATGGTCTGCACAGAGACACTTGTAAATACTGAGCTTAAAAAACAAGGTTCTGAAAATCCATGAATTACTGAAGGTAAGGTACCTGTTGATTCAGAGACATGTCTATTACAGATAATTGGTTTGGAGTGTTGGAGATACTGGGGAGATAAAGAGCTTTACAAATACTGGAAGGGAAAACAAACCCAGTGAATGTAGGCAATGGACAGGTCAGAAAGAGGAAAGAAAATAGTTATGCATATAATAATCATTTATCACCTAAAATTAGAACAGCTTTTTGTGAAATGAATGCTTCTTAAGGCGCATCCTGGAGCAAAAAGCAATTGCAAAAAGCAATTTCTACCAAAAAAATGAGCGTTGAGCTAGGAAATGGAACTGTGTTCTTCAGAGCTTAATACACACACCTCCTTAGCCATCTCATTTTTCATTGGTATGCTGCTGTATGCCACAGTCAGCTGCTGTAAGTTTTTTTCTAGGGTTTTTATCATATCTCTGGATCAGAATCAGATTCCTTACCCATCCTGGCACTCCTCCTCCATTTCCTCACACCAGTCTGTCTTTGTGGTCTCTGCAGCCCAGGGATTTTGCCTCTCTTTGTTGCTTGGTTCTCTGTCATTGTGGTAATTTTGGTCAAATTACTCAATAATGCCAATGTCAGATATATTCTGGTACAGACAGAAGATAGAGATGTTCACTTAAACTAATGCGCTCTTTAAATATCTGACTTCATGTACCTGTCAATGAAGATCGTAATGTATTGCTGAATTATTGAAAAATATTAAATGCGTGTCAAAAAAAGTATTTTTCCATAAAATCAATTTAGTTCTACAAAATACATTTTCTATAAAGTCATTTTAATATTGTAAAATTTTAATGGCATGGATTGGTGGGATTTGTATGAGTGTGATACAAGATTGAAAGGAGATATGAAAATGATCCTGGTAGCACTAGAGTACCTTCAGTTCCTTATGCCATTTTTTTTAGCATCAAATAAGAGATCCTCATTAACATTTACAATATTTGAATTATATCTGTAAATCACGCAAAACCACAAATTTAGCAATTGCAAATAAAATTTAATGTTACAATGAGAAGTCTCCCCTATCACTTAATTGGCTAGAATTATGTAATTATCTAATTATTTCTAACTCACTGTTGGAGTTGCACAGAGTTTTTACCCAACCGTATTTATTTATTGACAGATTTCTTTTGTCATTATCTGATTCTGGAAGATGTTATGTTTTAGGCATTGCATTCAATTAAAAATGAAGCTTTTTAGCTTCTATGTCTTTTACTTGACAACGGTCCTTCTTAATCATAAAGGACTTTGTCTAAATAGGGAATTTTATGCATGCTGTAAGTAATACAATATTTATATGTTGATGTTACCCAAGAGAGTCTTTTAAAAGAAGAAAAATCTGTGAAAGAAGGCTTTTATTTGAGAGAAGCGATTGGGAGTCAAGGACTTATTTTAGAGTTTTTTTAAAATTTTCATTCAATTTTTGTCTCATCACTTGATGTCTCTCGACCTCTCTGTGTTTTTTATCTGTATTGCTTATGTACTGTCTCCAAATTTATTAATACTGGGAGATCTCAGCTTATCAGGAGAGAGGAAATAAGAAAAAGTACGTTGATGTTTCTGTAATGCCAATTATTTTACATTTCTACCTTATGTGGAGTCATTTATGTGCACTCCTGCCCTGGCTGGGGAGAAACCTTAATGGGCACAAACACACAAGTGCAGATAGAGGATTCTGATGCTTGGTGAAAATACCTGCCTGGTTACAGAAGCAGAAGAAGCAACAGCAGACCTAAGGAACTTTGGAAAATACCACAGATCTGGACTTGGAAAAGCCCCTGTTGTTCCTCACTGTTGGCAAAGGAGCACAGGGTGAATTGCTTTTCCAAGGCAGGATCATCTTGCTGCAGGCAGGGTTTTGATGAATTGCACGGGAGGAGGGTATCCAGTTTGCTGTCATTGCATAGAAATTTTGGGATACCAGAGAAGGAGAAACAGAGGCAGGATCAGTGTCTCAAGTCAAATTCAGCAAACTTAATTAAAAATTGTCTTTCCATTTTAAATCGGTGGTCCTTAATGGATCTCTTTATTCTGTCCTATGGCTAACAGTAAGTTACACATTTATTAGTGCAAAAGCTGAGTGTTTTTTGACACTGCCCTTCCTAAAAGCAAGTAAAAAAAAAAAAAAAAAAAAAAAAAAAGACGAAAAAAACAACATCCCCAAACGGTCTAAATGCCAGAATCCATTATGTTCCAGTGTGTGGTATCAAAGAGAGGTTTAGTATTCTATCAGATATTGTAAAACTTTCGGTGTTCTTAATATGACTGTCAGAAACACAGGAGCTGGAAATTAAAAGTAAAATTACATTACTCTTTTTCTAAGAGGCTGAACACACTGTAAGTCTTAGAACCATGAAGTATCTATCAGAGCACTTGTAATGCAGTGTGACAGAAAAGTGATGCATTTTTTTCGTCCATTCATTTGTTATTTACCAGTACAAAGTCAGAATACAGACTATCAGACACCACATATATTGTAGTTTAGAGGATGAGACAACAGGAAAATACCCTGTATGTCTACTGCTGTAGAGATGCTATGCTGTAGTGTGCAAAAAAAAGAGCAGTAATTCTAGAAAAAGAGAAGTCTAGAATTCTAGGGAATTCTAGAAAAAAATCCTTTGGGATATTACAGTGCTGTTTAAAAATAGGAGTAATTAACTCTGAAAAACAGATTAGTAAACCAATCCATTGTTCTAGAGCAAGGCTCCAGAACCAAGCGTGATTCCCATCTTTCCTTTGTGCCTTCAGCCTCCTAAACTGGCAGATTCATTAGTCTGGTTCTGTGGTGTTCTTGTTTTCCCCTGGAAACACCACCAGCTGCTGGCAGGGATGGGATGTAGCAGCAGTGTTGGAGGTGTCAGTGCTTTGCCAGGCTGCATCCATGGACTTTGGAGTGTAACCATCTGCAAAACAGATTTCTGTTGGAAATGTGAGCGTGACAAAATAAAAACGTTCAGTAGGGGACAGAGCAGTTTCACAGGACCATTTTTATCATAGATACCATGTTCTATTTAAACTGCTTTATAGTCACAAAATATAGAATCTTTCCTGATTGACAAAGCTGAACTATACCACATAGGACTGATGCAAACTGTGTTTCTATAAAGGAACACAGACTGGTTGAAGCAGTAGGAAAAACAGAAATGTGGTTTTAAGGCGGTTTGTATGAAGTCAGAGAGAAGCTGATGATGGGAAGCCAAGCTGATAAAAATTAGTGTTAGATCATCAGCAACTGAGCTAATCTTGTGAAGGGAACTGTGATGTGAATTGGTAGCTGAATCCTTTCATTCAGTACGTGGTTTCGATTCCTCAGCTGCAGACTATTGGTGGAATAACCCTCTCAAACATCAGAAAATACCATATATTAGTTGTATTCAGATGCAGGGTGATCTTTCACATGTTTACTGTCAAGAAGACCACAAAGTTGCCTTGCCTGGTGGTATTGATACATAAAATGTGAGAGACCTCAAGTTCTGACTAGGAACATCTCAGCATCATAGTGGTGTTCGGTAAAAGTGAGTATCCAAAGAGAACCTCCAAACTCAATCCTTCCCTCCCAGAGAGTTTGCTGGGCCCTCCTGATAATTTCTCTTTTTGTGTCTCCACCTCTGACTGGATATCAATTGACAGACATTTCTCAATTGCTTACTTACAAGGACAACCCCCCCCCATGTATATGGGTTATTGTCTGCCAAAAGTGCATGTCTGTAGACTAGGCTGGGAGATCCCAGATGAAAACATGCTATTACTCATTCATATCATGCTGGTCTGTAAATGCTCCAAGGGTACCAATGACCCTGGGAGCTTGCTGCCCTCAGAACTTGTGGGGATGCCTGCAGAAAGCACAGCTTGTTCTCTTGATGCCTGAGCTTCGCCAATAATCTCTGAGAAGGCAAAAAAAAAAGAGAATAGAATTGAAAAGGAATGGAAAGAAGGGCTATGGTTTATGCCAGTTTAGTTTAAAGAAAGGAAAAAAAAAACCCCCGAAATGAGTTGTCTGAAGTAGTTAGGAAAGCTGATGTAATATAACAGCTGTGGGCAGTTTTTCTCCCCACTTCTTAATATAGACAGAATTGATTAGTTGGGTGTAGTGTAGTGCTGCGTGTGTCAAGTAGGTACAAAATGGTTGTTCTCACGAGAAAATTGCATGCAGACTTAGCACATGATAAGCTGTCTTGTGTTAACACAAATTGCCTCGTTCTTGAAATGGAAAGTGACTGGGAGAGCTGTAGAGGATGTTTGTGTAGTCTGAGCTGTGCACATATTCTGTGAAAAAAAAAATTACAAAATTCCCCTATGTGCTGCTTTAGAAAGCGTTTTCCTGAGGAAAATACAGAGAGCAACTTTGTGCTGAAATAGAATGTGTATTTTTATTTGCTTGTTAACTTGGAAAAATGAAATAAAATTGGTGTATGCAATGGTAGTGAGATTTATCTGGTAAAAATGAGTGGTTTAAGTTAAAAATAAACCACTTGAGTTAGCATAATGCAAGGAACTTGTTGAAGCATATGTAAAATGTTTTTATCATGCCTTTATAACCCAGGAAACTGCCAAAGGGGCAACTTGAACCTCTTAAAGTCAATTAATCTCTGTCTATGAAAAAATACGAAAGAGGCTAAATCAGGAATAACGTTAGCTGTAGGTGCCTGTAAAAGCCAAATTTATTAAAAAGCATACCCTCAGCCATAACTGTAACACTTCTGCCATGATGCTATCGTTAATGGCCAATGAAAGAAAGTTTTACAGCTAATGTATGTACTCAGACACATGGTACGTTTATTACTTTCACCAAGTGTGTTTTACCTTTTTTTTTTTTTACATTCAGTATTCCCATTTGTTTGTTCATGCAAAGTAAGTTAATACTTATTTAAAGACCTTGAAGACGTGCTTTTCAGCTGAAAGGGCAGTTTAAAGTACATTGTGTTCAGAACTTAACAGTGTTTTACGTACTGTGTCAGCAGCTAAGTTGAGAATTTGATGCTTTTTTCCCCTTTGTACCATTAATTGCTTTTAGGTATTTCTGAGAAGTGCAAGTGCCTCACCAGGGACACTTCTCCCATTTGATTGAAGTTTAAATACTGTATTAAGCTTTCCTACTGTACAGTTATGTGAACTCACAAAAATATTTAGGAATGCAAGACCAGAATGGGCTGCAGCCAGCCTGAACTTCCAGGGATAAAAAGAAAATTGGTTCAGCTCTCCCTCTCATCATAACCATAAACCAGCCAGTCCATTGACAGTTTTCCAGCACTCCATTAAGACCACTAGAACTTCAGTTCAATATAATGGCTCTGAAACTTCTAATGTGTCACAAAGGAAGAAATTTTAATGTAATTGGGTTTTTAAATTTTTCTTTTATGTGTCTTTGCCCCTGTAACCAATAAATGCTGACAGTTTCTTTAGCCATGACTGCCAGCAAGGTGCACCAACACAGGCACTGATTTTTCAGGATTAGAGCAGGTTATCAGTGTAAACTGTCCAATACACCCTCTCTTAACCTTTTTTAGTGAAACAGGAGGAGCAGGGGAAACTCCTGAAGCCTTGTTCTGCATCAAACAAGAAATAAATAAATGTTGCTGGTCCTGGAAGATGCCTGGGGAGGAGCCAGCTCTGGATATGCAAAAATTCATGTCACAGGCTGCAGTTTCTAACTCCAGGAAGCCATATTCATGCATAAACATCATCAAACTGAGCACATAATTTGAAGGCTGCCCCAAATCTTTATTTCTACTTTTTCTTATCTATGATCTAATTGTAGTCATAGCCTATTTTTATCCATATGATTTTATAGTACTGTTATCCTTTAACTCAGACTAATCCTTTTCTCTTTGTAGGGTTCACCATTTGTAAACAGTGATGTAATACTCACTTTCCTCATCTAAGCAAGCCAAAAATATGATAATCTCTTAGTGAGATCATGAAAATAACCATGAATTGTACATATCCTTAAAAAAAATTATGAGCACAATGCCTGAACTGTATATAAAAGCAAGGTTATTATCTGCAAAGATTTATTTTATACATAATGGCAATGTACTCTCTTTATAGTCTAAAAAATTAATCCAGTTAATTGTATACTCAGATAAGTAGAATTTCAGCTTAGTTTAGCATTCAGAAGTGATGTTGGTGTTGTGAAACTGATGCAGCCGAATATAGAAAAGATCTGCAGTAAATAAATATCCTTGGGAAATTCACTGTGCAAAGCTGCTTTCCCTGGTCTTGCATTCCAGGCCAGCGCTGACCAAATGGTTACTTCAAGAAGCCCACTGAAAATTTAAAGCTTCCTGCTGAGGACATTCAATCGATTCTTACTTTCCATCCTATTTTTATTTTTGTTGCCTCTATTTTCAGGCTGACTAATGCATGGATGGGGATGTTCTTTTCTTTTTGCCCTCCTGAGAACTGAGAATTCAGTAAATTGAACTTTTTATTTTCTTTTTTTTTTTTTTTTCCTAAGCCCAGTCATCTGCACAGAGGGTAAAATACAGACCTTTTCTTACAGCTCTTCTCTCCTGACTTCCTTGCATTCAGGTGTTTGAGTAGCAGTCTGTGATGATTACTTTGTAATTTATTTGTGTAAGTCAAATTAAATGTCTTTCACTTGGAACAGAAAGGAGACATTTCACTCATTTTTCCCTGTTGACCATGTTACTGCACAGCAGCTGCTCCCTGCTTTCATAGAGCTGTCTACTCATGTATTCAGGCTCTGTATTACTGTAAGATGAGAAAATTCATCTTAGCTAATAGCTCTGACATAACTTCTCCTTCATTCATTAATCTCCAACCTTTCTTGCTCAAATCTTTCCTTGCTCAAATCGGTGATAAGCAGTGACAATGAAAGGAAAAACAGAGAACAAAAGTAGAAAGATGGTATTATAAAATAGTAAGTATTAACACAGAGGTGGAGGATCAAGTAAGGGGTCACCAGTAGCATGTTGGATGGAAATTGTCTTTATGCAGAACTTCTTCCATTGTTCATCCTTACATAAGGAAATTTCTCATCTTCCCACCTCTGTATTGAGTTGCTGTGCTAATGGGTGCATGTCTTAATGTCTTGTTTTCTCATGTCTCTTCCCTTTGAAAAGTCCCAGAAGTTCTCTCTTTTTACGTGAATTGAGTCATTAAAAAAAAAAAAATCTGTCCTTTATTGTTGTATGTGTGTTCTTTCATCATTCTGTCTGCTTATTCTCACTGTGTTGAAGTAGTACACCACAGGCATTTTGTTTTTATGTCTAGCATTCTATAACTGAATAATTATTTAAATAGTTTCATAAGTGTGCATGAAATCCTATATTCTCACTTTTGGTCCATTTCCCCCATGATCTGTAAGAGCTTTTTCATATGACGATTCCTCAAAAAAAGAACCAGGATTCAATACTCTTGAAGGTAAGCTAAGCCAAGATTCATTTCTTCAGCCCACCTAATGTCTCTCAGGGTCACTTGTGGCTCTTCCATGTCTCTGTGCTGTTCCCCAGTGCTCCACTCTTTGTCACAGGAGCAGCCAGTGTCTCTTGAGAGAATACAGCTTGCCACTGGGCAGCTCTTTCAAAAAAAAGTAGGTGCAGGCTGGGAAATGAAACTCTGCCTGATACCTGCAAAGAATGTAGAGCCATAATTTATGGAGGCTGTGTGCTGGACACATGGAGCTGAGCTCTTGGGGGCTCTGGGCTCGTGCCAACCTACACAAAAGCTGGTACAGGTACGTCATTGCTGCTGCTGTTGCTGCAGCTCGTGGAACTCGGCGTGTGCCAGGCTTTCTTTTGCTCACTGAACCTGGGGGAATTCTTTTCTTTAAATGCTTGATGTTTCACAGTGAGGTTGAGGCTCAGTTGGCTAAATCTCTAGCGTTTTTAATGAACTGTAGAGCATTAGCTGGGTGATTTCTGTTTATTTATTTGAATGCTTGCATGTTTTAGAGTTTTTGCATATGTTGCTGTAGTGTGCTATTTAAGCCACTGGTGGTACACTATGAAGTCCCATTTATTGCCTCATTTTCTTGGTATGTTGCATCTAAAATCAGATGTGGATACTGTTTTCATTAACTCAGTTTAAGGAAAACTTACTATTTACAAAATTGCTGGGCAGTGTAAACAACATTTACACTATTTTGTGATCCTCAGTCAGACTTCCATGAAATGCAGATTTTCTGAAACCAAAGCTTTTCTAATGACCTATTAAGTCACTGTATAGTTCAACATCTAAAAGATGATATATGAAAAGCAAACCCTAATGAAGTGTGGTGAGCCAGCAAAAAGCAGATGGGATCATGCACCCGTCTTGCAGAATGCCTGAAAGAACCTTTTATACTGAATACAGATTGTACTGGCAAACTTTAGCAATGGGCTAATGTGACAAAAGTAAGCTGTGAGAGCAGCTGCTGCTCACTTCCTTACTTCAATCAGGCTGAAGTGAAACCAGAAATGGTCCTTCTCTTGTTTCAATATTGAGATGGTGCTAGAGTTCTAACTTAGAGCTACACCAGTGCACTGTTTGTATCAGATGCTAGGATAAATTCACATCAGATAAATGTGAACTGATAGATCAGAACAACACTGACAGTTTGGCAGTTTTGTTCTGTGTGGATTACCTTTCATTTCCCATTGGATTTTCAAAGCTCCTGTTTGAGGCAGAGAGTGTGGGTTCAAAGAAATTAAAAAAGAGATGGCGTGTGCACATATGTATAATAGCAGTGCCAATATTCCAGCAGTGAGCCTGAAGGAGGGCAGCCTCTCTGCTCCACCACTCACCCAGAAAGTTAGCAGAGCACTCAACCAGCCAATTACCCAGCAAGCTATCCACATCCTCCAGTGCTAACAGGCAGAGCAATTTGGTTCTGTTCTTTACTGACATTTCTCTTTTGCATGTCAGCTGTTTCGTGCTTTTTTGTATGTCGAATTCGGGATTGCATAAGCTTTATTTTCTGCCTTATTTGCTTGTTTCTTCCTAATCATATATTTATTTAATCTTATTATATTGCTGAAAAAAAATTTCTCAGTGTTAGTACTATTAAACTTAAGTATACCCATTTAGTTTTATCCTACCTAACTTTTGGATTACTTTTTTTTAATAGATAATTTGAACAATTATAAATTTGAGTACCTATTCTTGGTTTTCTTGGTTGAAAGGTGAGTACAGGTTGTAAATTTTTTTTGAGGAAAAAAAGACCTAATTTACTGCACCATAGAACTCTTTCTAAATATATTTTACATCCTATTTTTATGGCTGTTAGATAGAATTGTATATTGTATTTTCCTAGAATGGAATAGATATTGTCATTAAAATATTGTTGCCACTTCAGGCAAATGTAGCATTATATAGATTATTTGTACAAAATTTTTCTTTAAAATCTTCTAAAATGTGGACTTATTTCTCCAATGAAACACTTAAAAGGTTGAAAGTTTAATTTTGAGATTTTTTTTTTCTCTTGACATAAGCAGAAGTCTCTTCTTAGAGATTTATTCAGATTTGTACAGATTTGTTCTAATTCTGTGTTTTTAATCTCTGGTGTGAATAGTTTCATCAGATCTTTTGGTTTTTGCATGGTTCATTTTAGGTTAAGCCAGGGGTTAATTTCTTACAGAGATTGGTTAAAAAGCAGATGGGTTCTTTCTGAGGACAAATGTGCTTTGGCGAAGATTTAAAGAAATCATGCAAAATTGGGATTTGCGTCCATTCCCCTCTCCTCCCTCGACACTTACGTTAAGATTTGAAATATTCAGACTTGAAATCTGGCAGAAATTTGTCCCTGTGTTTCAGATGGGGTCTTGCACAGTTCAGGAATGTGTTTCCATTTGGCTGAGATGCAGGATTTGAAACAATATACATCACATTTGTGCAAAGGTTACATTAAACAGTGCCATCAGTGATCTAACAAAGTGCACTCGGTACATTATTTGTGTGTGTATCATATATAAACTGTGAAAATTCCCAGTAAAGTCTCTATCCCAGCGTCTTGCTGGATTCATATGGATAAAGAAAGTGAGAAAGGATTTCAAAGATATTTACAGGGCTCAGGACCATAATTAACATAGTCCAAGTGAATGAAATTATGGATGGAAGAATTTTAACTGCATTCCTTGGGGTCTGAGTATGAGACTCCTGATTACCAGGTCTGTGTTCATGATGATGGAGTTGTAATATCAGTGCCTTAGTATGCCTCAAAGTGACTGTCTAAAAGCTGTACAATGGGCTAAATATAAAGCAGTAAAAATGTTTCACCTGAAATGTTAATATCTTAGTGTCACTTAAAGGGTAATTTTGCAAAATCAAAAAAACCTTTGAATCTAGCCAATCAGGCCAAAAATAATTATTCTTAAAATGTATAGAAATGAGGAAAAAAGGTAAAACCCAGAAAAATAAAATGGTGGTGTATGTCAGATTTTGGTCTTGTGGAATGACAAAAGTTCCTGTTTCAGTCCTGAATGACCTATTAGAGCTTAGCAATACAAGCATTAATTGCTTAAATAATTATTTTACTGCAAGCAAGTCAGATTAGGTGATCACAGCAGAACTGATTGAAAAATGCTACACGTAAGCTGAGAGAAAAAAAATTGATAATTGGACTATAGAATTATCTGCCTTTTCATATTGATTTTACTTGATAAAAGACTGTTAAGAAATAATATTTTAAGGGTTACCATGGCTGTAGGCTATACAATGCCTAGACTATACCAGATATTTTCCTTATGGTGATATATCAAATATCAGATACTGACAAGTATCGAATATCCTCCCTTCTTTTTCTCAGAAATCCAGATGTCATAATGGGCATTGCTCTTATTGTTTCCAGAATGCTTCAGTGTAGTTGTCAACTTGATGGTCTTTGTGCATGTTAGATGTGGGCATGAGCATGTCAATAAATTTAGTACAATCCTATGGAATTCTTAATAATAGACTAGAATATGAAGCAAAGCAATCTTACACTGAGTCAGAGTTTGAGGTGTGTTATTGAACAAACTTAAATTGGTCCAATTTGCATTTTGCCTGTCTTCCCTGCTGCTGCTAAGTTGCATGCTTTTGAGACTGGTATTTATTGCGTATGGTCAATCTCTATGAAGCTGTAAGATACTGTGAGCATGAAAATTTATAGGCAGATTAATGGTACCCATTATTAATCTCTAACTAAGCCTGACATGGCACAGATGTCGTCATTTGTTAAAAAAGTATTCTGTCTTCCTGAGGCCAATAGTGAGATAATTATCTGAGGATACAGAGAACTTTCTTGACAAACAGTTCTGAGGAATGAAAGTCAAACAGAGAACTCGAAATATTTTACTAATACTAGCTTTGGATTTATTATAATAAGCTTGACAGGGTTAGAAATGGATGTATAGGAAGACTGCCTATTTTATCAGGGTTTGCAGAGCAATACCTTTTGAGCTTCTCAGCTGCACTGAAGTGTCACAGCCCTGAGCCAAGCAGCACAATAACTGATATGAGTTATCACAACATGTGTGTGTGATCTTTGTAGATGGTAATATTGACACTTACAGCTCTCTGAATAAGATCCCTGCTTCTAAAAAAGGTTATTTGAAATGGTAAAAAAATAAGATAAATATAGGAGAAGGAGAAATGGAGTATGATGTTAAGTAAAGATCAAGATGGAGAGAACAGGGGTGGAAAATTTCTGTTGGTACTGCAGGGGACATGAGTTGTGAGGATGCAAATACAGAATACATGTGACCAAGGGCTGGGATGGTGACACTGGCGCAGGGAGGGTGGAGAGTACCAAGCAGGTGCTGAAAAAGGAGGAAAATTCCTTGTTCTGTGCCTGCTCAAACCATCAGGTTTGTGGTGTTTCTTGGGCAGGGTTGGCTGGACCTGGCCGAGGACACTGGTGGACACCTGTGTTTAGGTGTGTGTTTTGTGTTCCTGATCCCTGGAATGGCAGCTGAATACTGCAGAGGGAGCCACGTGCTCCTCACAGTGAGGAGGAAGAAGGAATAATTCACGTTGCTCAAAAATCACATGCTTCAGAGAGACATTGCAGGGCACTGGAGGGGGAAACTGGCAATGAGTGAATGGCTTGTGTTGTACTGGAAAAAAATATTTAGGAGTGTCTGGGGGCAAAAAATTAAGCTAAGAACTAATTCTTCTGCAGGACAATGCTTAAACAATTTGCCGCTCTGTTGCAAAACGTTTCTCTGGCATTACTATTCCAGAGGTATGTATTATATACTGAAACCTGTAACTCAGCCCTCCCTCAGTGTGGGACCAGCTTGGGTGGGATGTTGGGGGTTTGCTGATGGCTGCTTGTCTTCTGTGTAACATCTGTGATCTTTGCCAGGCAGAGGGAGAAATGTAGGAACCCCTGGAAAGTCAAATGGGTCCTTCTGACCGCGGAAGGAAACGAAAAGAGCAGCAAAAACCCCTCTACCTTTCCAGTAAAAATAAAGTAATAGAATGGGAGATGCCAACATCACCCCGTTTCTGAGACATTCCCATTATGCCTGCTCTTAGAGAGATGTCTCCACCTTTGAAATACAACAGCCTCTAGCAGATCTGAGTTTAACCTGCACCAGAAAAGCTGATCATAAAGGAAAAAATGAATTAATTCTTAAACAGTGAGTAGATCCTGCTGAAGTTGTGAGATCCTACAGAAGTCCAAAGCTGAGTCTTCCATGTCCAAGCCTTCAACTTAATACAGAGAGGGTTCCTCTTTCCCTTCCCTAATCCTCTTCTCAATTTTTTGCCTTATTATCCTTTGCAGCTAAGGAGCCATTCAAGGTGCTCCTCATCGATGTCTTGCTGATTGTAAAAAAGGGACATGATTTCATCCCTTTTTGGGGCAAGAAAGTGCAGAAATTCAGAATTGGAAAAGAGCAGTGGTTGTGAATATGAATTACAACAGAAATATTGATTTGGTTTTCATTTGTTCAGACCTTTCTTAGAATGAAAGGCTTCTGCAGCAGCTCTGCTTTGGTGTTTAAAAAGGAGGTTTCTATCTCCCTTGAAAAGAAAGTCAGTTTTAAAAAAGGTTTTTCTTTCCTATTTTTGTTTTGGCTTTTTTGTCCTTTTTATTTTTTGTTTCCTTTTTAAGAGTTCTGGCTATTGAACTGTAACATTGGCCACATGTGCATTAAAACTATAAAGTTCTTATGAATCTTTAATGAGGAAATGTTCATGTGTGTACAAAGTAGATGGTTTTAACGGAGGCACCTCAGTCACTTTTGATTTTGTTCCCTCACCATCCCCCAAATACCTCAAGGGCTCCGTTCTGCATTCCTTACACATTTTGCTTGCTCCGGAAAGACTCACAGTCACGTTAATTGAAAGACCATCACCTCCTTCCTCCCCCCAAAACCCACACAACAAAACCAAAACTCTGTTGCAAAATCATTTTGATCTCAGAAAAGAGGATTTTTTTTTTTCTCCTTGATTGTTTTCAGAAGTTTTTAATATGGGCTGGGGAACAGAATTATTATGACTGCAAAGAGGGAAACCTTTTGGGAGTGTTTGGGTGCTGTGGTGGATCTGGTCAGTAAGGTTGTGATGTTCTGTCAGAGTTGCTGCTGTGATTGGGGCAGGGGGGAAAGTGAGGGCAGTGTCAGAGCAGAAAAGAGGGTCTTGGGTCTCACCTCCATGGCATGGCAGACCAGGATCATCCCTGTGGACTCCTCATGTAGCAGCCACCTGGTTCTGGTGCACTACTGGAAATAACAAAGGTCAATGACATTAAGAACGATGTATGATAAAATGCTTACCTTGCAGGAGAATCTCAAAACCTGCTAAACGTGCCTTAGTTGTGAGTTCAGTAAAATGTTGATGAAAGGTTTATCCTTGCTTTCAGGTGTGTGGGGTGACAGCAGTCAACAACAATAGGACTGTATAAATTCCCATTCTTTCTATTAATTTGCTTTCTCAGGAAGGTTGTCCTTGCTTCCTTGTCTATATTTTAAGGGGTTATTCACCTTAAAATATGTTTCTGCTTTTAAGAAAAGGAAACTGAAGAGAGGAATTAATGTTTTGAAATGGAACAAGAAACATGTTTTAGTTTGTAAGGCTTTTTGTCCTAAATAAGGCTTCACAGTAATAAACCTAATAGTGTTTGTGAAGATGGGAATATAATACAATGGAATGTAAGAAAAAAAAAAAAAAACCACTTAATTTTTCTTTTAGCACCAGAGAGGACAAGAAATGATTGTTTCACAACCAAAAATAATTTGCTTATCAGAGTACCACTGTGAATTATTCCCAGTGTCTCAAAATGAACCCTGACAGTGGAATTGCTCCTCTATCACTATTTTTGAAATCAGACTCTGGAATTTGAGGCCAACTGTGTACAGTTTCCAACTTGAGGGTTTTAAGAGGGGATACAATACAAGGAGCAATACAGCTTATGAGCATCCTGGGGTTACAGGTCTCCCATTTTGGTAGAGCAGGTATCTATGGAGTGATGATGGGGGCAAGCAGGCCAGTTCTGTTACTGTGACCATGGGAGGAGGAGCTCTGCAGGGACCTGCTGACCCCAGGGTTTTGTCATGTATGGGTATGGAGAGATGCAAGATTTCCATTGACAGAGTCTGCTGTTCATTATTAAACTTGCAAATACAATTCCCAGAAATACATACACTTAAAATGTTGTCGTTGGGCTAATTTTTAAATTTAATTTGCTTGTAAGTTTATTTTGATGAAATTTATGTAAAGCTAGGATTGATAAGGCCTGGATTGACTACAACTTAAAGAATTCAGTACTTTGCATGAAGTTGCAGGATTTAAAAGAGGATAAACATGGAGCTCAGCATGTCACAACACTGGCCGTGGATAAGCAGCATGACACCACAAAGTAATGTATTGTGCCAGCTGGAAGTACTGGCAGATAACTTAATTCAGTCATCAAATTGTAACTGAGGCTAACTGTGGAAAAACCACCAGGGCCATGCAGCTGCTGCTGTCTGTGGAAATTTGTCATATGTCAGTAGGTTTAACTATTTTGAAATGGCAGAGTTTGGCGTGTCACAAACTCTCTGAACTGTGTGTTGTGCTGGTTTGTTTGCAGTGTTTTACATTTGTTGAAATATAACTCAGTTCAGGAAAGACTTGATATTCCATGTGATCCTCCATAAAGGTCTGAGAAAGTTTCTTTTTTTACAAAACTTCATTTTCTTTTGCTAGTGCATACTTGGCCACCCAGAAGATAAAGTCCATCCTGTACAATTAATAAAAGTAGCTTTGCTTACGGTTTTAAGGGTTTTTGAGGGAAATATTAATTTTTGTTGCTATGCTAGACAGAAGGTTTTTGCTCAGTGTCCTGTCTCTCTCACATCATCAAATGTTTAATGTATGGAGCTGTCTGCAATAAGAATATAAAGCTTGTGAAATCCTTCATTATAGCATGCTAAGGCTGTAATTCTAAATATTTTCAGCTTAGTGGGTGGCTTTATATTCAATTTGGGTTTTTTGTTATTTATTAGCCACACAGCTATGTGGGTATTAACTGGCATGATAGTGAACCCTTCTGCATTGCCTTTGCAAAAAGGCATTTGAGCAGTTAACTGACCAAGAGAGTTTCTCCTCTCCATATGTGCTCTATTACAGTGCATTTTATTAGGTGAAAATTTTTAAAAAGACCCTATCTTAAGAACGAATTAGCTTTGGATTTTTTTTTTCTTTTAAAGTGTTGTGGTGGTGCTCCTAATTCAAGGCAACAAAATCAGGAATTTGTGAACCACAGTAACAGGAAGTTAAATGTTTTTCCATTCAGGCAGCTGTTTAGCTGTTCAAAACATTGCAACCAAACATGTATTTAAAAGTTAATTGTATAAGTTTTGGTTATATGAGCACTAAAACTGCCTGGCTACAGCTTTCAGGTACACATCTAGTAAAATAATACAAAATTAATAATAGCATGCATTGTATAAATGACAGAGAATGTAATACATAAAACACAATATGTTAATATTGTCTGTAAATACCTGTGAGGATATGGTTTTATAGATAAAATGCACCAGCCCACCATTTCCCTTTCTCCTGCCATTTCCCTTTCCCTGGTTTCCCGACAGAAGCAAGATTTCCATTGACAGAGTCTGCTGTTCATTATTAAACTTGCAAATACAATTCCCAGAAATACATACACTTAAAATGTTGTCGTTGGGCTATTTTTTTTTTTTTTCTGTTGAGCATTTTCTCACAAGGAAATTCACCAATCATGATGCAATAAAATTCCCTTTCTTGGGCACCCATGGGTAAATTCCTACCAGACATTAGGAGAGATGTTCACTTACAAGCAAACCCAACCTCCTGCAAAATATTCTGAATGACAGAAACAGCTGTGTACGAGTCAGGCAGGAATGCATTGTTCAAGTGGGGAATTTTAAATTAGTCCTAGCCAGCTATATGTACAGACCCACAAAAGAATGTAATTGGAGAAGCATATGGGAAGAGAGGGTGTGACAAAGTGTGCACCACCTCTGTGCTCCCAGCCTCCCTCTTTTATCCCTCACTGCATCCACCTTCTAATTGGAGTCCCAGGGGAGAAAAAGTCAAAGGTTTTGCAGCTTGAAAATGAGAAAAATCTGCTGGTATTACTTCACATAATAGTGAAATTAACACTTTGGATGGGTTTTGCACTGCACAATCTTTTGTTATGTTGTTTTACCGGTCACATTTAATTTGGAAGTAATGGAAAAGATTCTGTCCTAAATTAGGAGAGGAAAAGAAGGAAAAGTCTCTTGGCAGAACCTCAGACCTGAACAAGTGTGTGCCTGTTTTCCTGTAGTCATCAATGGGTGATGAGTATAATGCAGATTCAGTTTTAGTTAAAGTTGCTGAAAGATTCTTCTGCTCCAGCCATACTCAAACCATAGGAAAGCATTATCTGCTGAAGCAATGTATATCATCTGTTCTTTTGCTGATTCTTTTTTGTTGCAGCCAGCTCTCCTAGTGTCATGTATTCCAAATCAGATGTATAGTTGCCATGTTAACAATTAAATATTTGTCCTTTACTTTTCTTCTGCTTGATCTTTAAAGAAAACTAAACTTCTGGCATTAATAAGGACTACTGTAATGCCAGCTTTATTCTAACAATTTTATTTTGCATTGCTGCTAAATATAGGTATTCCTTATTGATTCCCTTGAGGAATATTCCTCTGTTGATGCACTAAAGAACACTTTGGCATTCACGTTAATTTTCATTGGTAATTAATGATGTCAATCTCAAAAAATACTTCCCACATATAATTGGAAGGTTTATTGAGATAGTCCTGGTTATGTAAGTTAATATATCATTAATAGTATTTTATATGGGAAAACGGATTGAATTTTATGTTCATTTCCTCAATTTATGAAATCTGTCATGTTACCTTGCAGCTGGAGGGGGAACCTCCCACCTCCTATTCCCTCAAGAAACTGTGTTAGTGTACTTCCATCCCTTGAGAAAGCTGTATCTTAAAAAAACCAAGTAATTTTAGGGAAGAGGATTTGTGTTTTTCAAAACAGAGAAAAAAAAGGCACCAAGTATTGCTTTAAGGTATATTCCCCACTTCTGTAAGGAAACAGTGTAACAATCACTCTGTTCACTGGGATGGTGTCTTATCTATAATGGAAATTCTTACTTTTAACATAAAAGATGTATTCTGCTTCCTGAATTTCCAGAATATATTACTTCAAATGCATACTATGAATATTTAAGTAAATGAGAAAATAGTTGTTCCTGTCTTTCAGCCTTTTCCGTTTTCAATATTTTCATGAGGCTTTTGTCAATTGAATTCCTTTTCCTTCTTTGGGACTCCTGGAGAATTTGTTGATTCCTGAAAATGCTTCTCCCTTTAAATATGGACAACTTCTGTTTATCTGTGAATGGAGAATCTGAGTTGCAGATTCTTTCTGCAGTGCCCAGCAGTTTGATCAGAGCAGTGTACACATGCATGGCTTTGACACGGCTTTGATGCAGAAGCAGCATCAGTTTTGTGTGCCACGAGGCTGGAGTTCAAAATGTGTGCTGGACCCACCTGTGACTGACCTGGGAGCTCTCAGAAATGTGAGGCAATAAATTTTTAGGTGAGTGACAACAAAGTAAATGCACACAGGCTTGAGTACAATACTGCACACAGGCTCCTCTGAAAACCAGTGTCCTGGGAAGAACATTACAAGGACAATCCAATCCAACCTGATGGGATTGGATTTCTTTGTATGAACTATTCACTTATTAACCAAAATTTCCTATCACGTAGGCTCTGCTGTCCCCTTTGCCCTGGATTAGAGACTGCACTGGATTTGATGAGCCATGGCGGTCAGATGGATGTTTACAGGAGAGGGGATGGGATGTGGCAGCCTATTAAAACTCATCCTTTCTTAGAGGTGATTTTTGCTTGATAGCAAGTCTGTCTGTTCTAGTGAATGTTTGCCCAGGAAATCTTCCAGTGAGACCAAGCTGCAGTTTACTTTTAAAATATGTCACAGATTCTCTTTTTCATATTGAAGGGAATTTCTGGTGTTTTCCAAAAATGTATGTAAAGTTTTGCGTATTTTACAGTCCATGAGCTGATAGACAGTTTAGGACTGTAAGTATAATAAATACAGGACTATCCTGTATTTCTTGAAATATTGCAACTGATGGAGATGTCATAGTTAGTCTTGAATACTCATGATGGTTTCAATGTATTTTTTTTCTCAGTTGACCCAAATGGAAGAAGAGCAAGTAGGTTACTAGTTAAGGTACAGGGTTGTTTTCTCTGTGGTGTGCTTGTACAGTGGTAAAGCAGTGGAGATGCATATTTAAATGGTCCCTTAAAAAGCTTGGATTGAAATACACTCCTGAGAACAGTTAACAAGATTGCTTTAAAAAGAAGTAATTGCATTCATATAAAATTAGTATTTTAAAACTTTAAAAGTAGAGGAAGACAAAGCAATGGTGAGATTATATCGTCTGTTTTATGGTCATTACTGCTTTTACAAGTTAAAACAATATCAACGTAAAAAAATTTAAGATGTGATTTGTGGCTTTCCCCTCCACCCAATGGGTAAAATTCAGCCAGTATTTTGTTTCATGCAAATTGACATGTAGCACAGTTGTATCGTATTTAGTGTAGCTTTATCCATTTTTATGTCAAATACCATTGCCACAGCTGCCATAACTGGGGACTGGGCAGCTGTGTGGAAAACTTTGGAGGTGACCAAAGCCTCAGTGAGCACTTTGGAAGAGATGGGCAACATCTCATGGCTGTGTAATCTTTTTCTGGTAGGGAAAGCTCTGGCTCTGTGCACTGGATGGTCATGTGCTCTGTTTTTGGTGTGTGTCTGTGCAGCAGTTCAGGGGTCAGGTTTGTGCCCAGGCTGAGCTCTGTGCAAGCCAAGCCCAGCAGGGCTCAGGTGTCCCCGCAGCCTCAGCTCCCCCAGGGGCACTCGCAGGTGTCGGAACATTTGTGACAAAATAACATTCCAGACAATGGCATGGTCAGCCTAAAATAATTGATGTGTTTCTTCTCTGCCTTCTGTTTTTTCACTTCTCTCATCTTTTTGAAATTTTCAGCAACTATTTGTATTCCCTGATTAGCCATTAGGAAAAGAAAAAATGATAGAAGTAGACCTTAAATACAGCACTCAGTGTGGCAATAATCTCACCAATGATAGCTGCATTGAAGGCAGCTATCACTGAGCCTAAAACAGAACTATAAATTTATTCTGGAGCTAAACTTTAAGAGACTGAAACATTTTTTTTTTTTTTTTTTGCCATTCACTAGCTCTAATCTTATTGTGGTGTAGTAGATGCCAGGTTTTCCATTGTGTCAGGAAATTGTGTATACTTGGGTTGTTAAAGTAAAGAAGAAAAACTGTGTGGGAAATAATTCTTGATAGTATGTAATATGGAAAGTATTACAAAAGTGCTATTAGACTGATTTGTGCTTCCTGACCTTTATACAACTTTGTATCCCATTTCCTGGTAGTGACAGATATGAATTCATTATGCTCTATGGTAATATAGAATGTTTGGCTTTTGAATTTTCATCTTTTGACTGTGGTTCAGACTTATTGTATCTCACTGATTTATCTCATTTAAAGCTGACAACCTGATGCTAGCTGGGTAATGCTTATTTACCTTCTCCTCTTAAGCCATTTTCTACATTGAAAACTCTTCCTTCACTTCCAGTTCCACTCCTCTTTTGGATTCAACTCCTTTCGCTTCGGACAATAATTTTATGCCTGCACGTTTTCAGAAAAAGTGAAGGGCAGCTGCTAGTTTCCCTATATGGATGCAGCCTTTCAATTGAGATTGTTTTTTTCTGTATCTTGGCTTTAATAACCTTCAGCACATTGTTTTTCAGGTAATATGAGGAACTACACAGTCCAGTGGTTCATGCAACATGCTTTGTGTTTCTTCCTTTTTAAAAACTTGAGTAAACAGTAGTTTCCCTACCACCATGATTTTCATCTCTACTGTATAATTAAGATTTAAAATTTGCCTTTGGTTTTTCTAAAGTAAAAAATTAATTATATTTGAATTTTTTTTTTCTCCTGCAAATACAGCAGAGATATAAAAGGTTGAGGGCAGTGTTGTTTTTTTGCACTGAATGCCAGAGGTGTCGTGGCTTGTCTTGAGTCTTTTTCAGCCACATCTGAATGGGAGTTAATGGAGAAACCTTTACCAGTGTTTTATTTTGTTTAATAATAGTTATAATATTTGTAGTACAATCCTGGATGTCTCAACGCTGTGCATGGTGGCTATTAAGAATACCAGCGAAATATTGATTTTCTACTATGTAAAATGATAGTTTTCAATGAGAAAATGGTGTACAAAAATCATTCTGCTATGTAAATGTACACAAATATAGAAAATTCTTAAGTCCACAAACAAGCTGAGAAACACCATGGAGTTAGGAAATAGCAGTAACATCTGTAAATATCTGTGAATAAGATCATATATCTGTGTCACAATATCTGTGACAACAGGAGACATTGCATTAGATGTGCCATATATCCACTCTATTGCCTATTAGGTTTAGCATTTAACTTTGTACTGATTTAAATGTATTTATTAAAATAATTTAGCATTTAGTGCTTTATAAATTATACATTTTTTATTTATTAATTTTATTAATAAACTAATATTTTGATGCGTGTGATTGGATCATGTTGAAAAAGAAAGAAAGAGAAGCCAGACTGTGTTGCCTATGACTAAAAGTAATGCCTAGAGGTAGTAATTAATTTGGAACCCAGCTAATGTGATTAAGGCATGAAAATACTTTCTCTCAAATTATCTTTTCTGGTAAGTAATGGGCATGGCCTGATTAAATAAAAAGAAGTGAGAACATCTGTAAAAATTTCAGAGGTCTGCAGGGTGTAACCTTCTCTTTATGGGAACCTACAAAAATGCCTGGAACCACAATACTTTGAATACTTTTGGTACGTTTTGGTAGTGTTACTGTGAAAACAACCACTGACTAGTCAATAGATATATGTCAAGCTTGCTATGTAAATGTTCAGTTCTCCATTATAGAATATCCTGATTGGCTCTTTCAAATTAAGTAAAATTAAGAAGATGTGCGTAATGTGGTGTTCTGTTTGATAATGTAGACTTTTGTTTTAGGCATTTGGTTCTTAGCTGTACTGCACTATTGTGTATCATTCTAGAAAAGAGATCCAGGCCTTAAATTGTGCCTGCCTAGGCAGGGTCACTCCAGGCACCAGCTGTGTAAATCACTTTCTGGTCCTGATGTGGCTCCAACCTGCAGCTTGCTAAGGTTTTGTACACAGCAGAATTACTGCTTATGGGTGCATGACTTCAGATTTCTCAGCTCATAGAGATGAGACGTTGTCATTGAAAACATTTCAATTTCGTACTTTCTTATCAATCAGTATTTAACCTTTTGTCTCTCCTAACTAGCCTAAATCCTGGATCTGTTTTGATGTTACTGGCATGTTTGTGCAGAACAATTCCACTACTTTGACCATTTACACAAAACTCAGAGGTGTGTAAGTGTATATCTGGTTTGTGCTCGTGGTGGTGAGGTCTGAGTGGAAGGGGCACAGAAAAGGCAATCACGGGTCTGTGTGATAAAACAAAAAATGCTGGCTTTCTTTTGGTCTCTGGCTGAGTAAAAGTGTAGAAGGCTCTTCAGAGGGCAGTGTCAGTAAGGAGCACAGAGGATGCCATCTAAAGAGATTACTGATTAAAGTGGAAATAGGTTGAACTCCCTTTCCCTCATGGCTGGCTGGAAAGAAACAATGGATGTTGCCTTTTGTGCCAGTAGGTTTATTTTAATGGGATCAATTTTATCAACGTGAAATTGAATTCAGTTGATGATGACAGTCTCTTGCTCTCAGCTGAAAGCCCATAAATGGCTGTGAAAGACAGCAATATAAAATTTAGATAATTTCTGCTGCTCTTCTATTATGATAAAGTATGTACAATTGATCATATTTTCTATATATTTGTATATAAATAGATTATTATTCAGTCTTTTAAAAATAATTAAAAATACTTGGAAAATAAAAGGTCATGTTATCCCTTCATAGCTGTTTAATTAATTGGCCTGTAGCAGTTTGTTCCCTAGACACTGCTGCTGCATGACTGAGGCACTGAAGCCTACTCCTTCCAATAAAACATCTGAATTAAACAGCATTAATTTACTGCCCTTCAATTACTGTGATGAACCTATTTGCTTCTTTTTCTATGTCACGCTGATAATTGTTACAGGACTGTTGTATAAATACTCCATATTACAGATTTTTAAAATAGAGGAGCAAGTCTCTGTACAAAAATAATGAACGGTGGTCTTAGAAACAAAAAGAAAATAAGCTCAAGGGAAATCATGACGGCAGAGTTGCTGTGCTGGGGTCTCTGGTTGCTTTTGTTTCCTCATGTGTTGTATTAGGTAAGGGTTATGTTTTCCCAAGCCATCTACAAGTTCGATCTGTACAAGCATCAACACAAAGATGCTAATTCAAAGAATTTACTGTTGTACCAATGTATCTGTCTGAGATACAAATTTTTTTTTTGATTTTGTAAGATTTGTTTGAACAGATGAATTTAAAGAGGTTCTTGGTGTAGGAAGGAAAAAAAAAGAAATCGAAACCCTTGTTTCAGTTTCATCATGTGTTTACAGCTCCTGTGCTTATGTGCCCAAAATCTTGTAATTTTGACTGTATTTTATATTGAATAAATATGCAACTTAGTTGGGAATATCCATTAAATATTTGCAGTAGTGTCTTAACTGATGGGTAACATCTATTACCTCCTTGCTGAGTTAGGCTAGTTAGCTGTTTCTCGTATTGAGGAAGTATCCATTTTTATAATTACATTTGGATTTATTTATTGTATGTTTAATTTATAATTACATATATGTGTGTTTGTGTGAATATATACACTGATGGTGCTTCCTTATTCGTGTTAGATATGGGGGTATAGTTTGGAGATACCTATCAACTTTTTGCTTATATTTTCAATTTTGTATTAACCAGCAGAACTAGTTTTAATGCTAGTTTCAACTTTCTGCCATGAAATCTTTTCAGCTTAGGAAAAAAACCCCAAAAAACAAAACCCACCAAATTAAAAATTCTAATAATTTCCTTTAAAGACTTAAAATGAAAGCCTGGAAAAGAGAAGGCTCTGGAGAATTCTTAGAGGATCTTCCAGTACCTAAAGGGGCATGCAAGAAAGCTGGAGAGGGAATTCTTACAAGGGCATGTACTGATAGAACATAGGAAAATAGCTTTAAACTTAAAGAGGGCAGGTTATATAAAAGGAGGAAATTCTTCATTTTGTGGCTGGTGAGGCCCTAACACAGGTTGCACAGAGAAGTTGTGGATGCTCCATCCCTGAAAGTATTCAAGGCCAGGTTGGATGGGACTTGGAGCAACCAGATCTAGTGATGGATGTCCCTGCTTGTGGCAGGGTGGTTGGAATGAGATAGTCTTTAGGGTACCTTCCAACCCAAACCATTCTATGAAATACAGATTTTTTCATTCTAATATTGAAATAGCAGAGCTGTTCAGCCCGTTTGTGGAGAATCTGCTGTAAGGTAAATGTGCATGTCATGTACTCTGCAATATAACAAGGCAGTTAAATATTAACAATTATTTCTGAGCTTTTTTCTGGTTTTAGAGATACTTTTTTGCACAACAGAGGCAATTTATAACCTTAAGACTTTACTTTGTGCAAGTCAGGAAATGCTGTTGAATACATCACACATATAAGTGTGACTAATTTATTTCTAATTTGATGAAGAGTCGCTTAATTCTGGAGTGGATAACTTCAATGCCAGGGATTTAGGAAGTCCATAAGGAAGATAACAAATACCTGGCTGAGGAGAATATTTAGAAGGTTGGAGACAATTGAGATCTTACATATTGGAAATAGGTGTCAGTCTCCTAAATGAGAATGAGAGTGCATCAGCATCTCCATTTTTCCTTTGGAAAAAGCCGTGCATTAAAGGCCACAAATGGAGGAAGTACCTTTCCTGCATGAAGGGAGATTGTCAAAATAGTAAATGGCATTATTTCTGAATAATCAAAGTGTTTGTACTCCATGCAAGCAGACTTTTGAGGAATCTTGTACAGATTGTGGGTACCAAGGAATTTGAATATTTCCTCACTTTTCACAGTGATTGAAATCCAGATGTGATTGTCACCAAAATATGTCAACACTTGGTATTTCATTTGCTAGTGTCAAACTAGCAAATTTAGGTCAAATTTAGGTCACTGTTTTTGGTATCCCTTGCCAGTAGGTTACAAAACATGCTTTCCTCAAAACTGATAAAGCCTCTCTTATCTATGAACCTGGTACCTGAGGGCTGGAGAAGCTGCTTTTGCAGCTTCATGTTTATGGGAGGTCTGAAATGCTGATGACTGTTGTGGTGGGGCAATGTAGAGGTTTTGGCTTTTCCTCTGCTGGGATCAAGGTTAAGACAAGGGAAATGTAGATGTGGAGTTCAGACTTGGATGTTTATTATTTCTTATCTACGTCCTTATCACAGTCTTCACGAGGCGTGAGCTCCAACTGGCAAGTTAGAAAACAAAGTTAAAATGGAGATGTTCTCTGTCTCTACCAGGTCTTTTCAAGGACAACCTGTGCAATTATAAATTATTTTTATTTTAAAACCAAAAACTAAAAATCTGCGATCTGCAAGGCAGGCTCCATCAACCAGTTACAGAAAACCAGCTAAACCCATGAAGAAGCAGGAAGAAGAAGGTGAAGAAGAAAGATTTAGACAATGCCTTAAGTCCTCTGTCTTGACTCACACACATTACTATATACTAAAATCCCGAAATACAGATTTCCAGAATTTCAACAGGGCAACATAGCTGCTACCCTGCTTTGGCTGCTGCCGCGCTTCTGACCTGCCAGGACCCCTGACAAAAGTCAAAGCAGCCCTGCCCTGTCTCAGCCTGCTGTGTCAGCATTCTGTCTGGGTGATGCCCGTGTCAGGCCACGCCGCTGTCTCCTCCCAGGGATTACGCGATGATGATGAAATACCTGCGGTGCGTCCAGCTCGTGGGAGAGAACATCGGGGCGGTGTCACACTGTTCCTCACAAGCATTTATTACGACTTTCCACTACTGGCCACTGTTGGCTACAGGACTCTTGGCTGGATGGGCTTTTAGTCTGGTCTGGTAGTTCTAATGTGTAGGAAGCCAAAGAGCTCGCTCGAGGCTCTGGCTGCAGCCAGGCTTTAAAGCCTCAGCATTTGCCTTCGTAGATCAAACCCACAAGGTCCTGAAAAAGCAGCAGGAGTCTTGCTGGCAAATCTAATAATATCTTTCAGAAAACTGTGTCCAGCATGCCAAATGCTATAAATATGCTGTAAATACGAGGTTCCCACTCCTCTGTCCTTTCCTTTTGGTTTTTTTCAAATGTCACTGTTGCTCACAAAGAGAATGAAAATGAGTGAGAGCACAATGGAACAAATTGCAGTTCTAGAGGAACATGCTCATCTGGGACCAGCAGGCTGAATTTTCAAAATAGAAATACAGACAAATGATCTCTAATGAAAAAATGACATTAAAATAATATTGTCACTTTAGGATTTTCTGTTTTCTACGAGAGGTTGGGTTTTTTAAAATATATATTTTAAATTTTTTTTTTTAAATGTGGAAATGCCCAATTCTCGCATTTCATTCGGTGTTTTAAATGCAGTTGACAGTTTATGCCTGGCCCAGTTCGTAGAAAACTCATGCATCAATAATGTGAGATTTTCATGCACTTGGAAAAATGCATTCTATGTGCTTCCAACAGAAAGCAGCCTCTTTAGTATGTGCAATATGTTCATTAAATACCTTTCCCTGTTTATACAAGTGCTCATGTCTCCATTATTCATTCAAGCAGAAACTAATACAAAATGTGGCACATCTGCTGTAGCACGTAAAAGTAACTGTAGAAAAGAAAAAGAAAAGACTTTTACTTGGGAGGAGGTAATTCTGCTCACTAAAGAGGAATTCTGCTGCATTTTTTTTCCCATTGCTGGAATATCATCTAATTTCTGATGGATATCAGGTGACATCAGAGTCCTACATTTGTTTTAAAAATGGGGAGGGGTATGTTCTCTAATTCAAAGCTGAAAATTTTTGTGTTAATGCATTGGTGATGCTTTCAGTGGGAGGGGTGGCTGAACTCAGGGGCTCTCTGGGGCTCAGTGCTGTACCCTTACTAAGGCACTTGGCAGTGTTTTCTTTTGAACCAGGTAGTGTTTATTTTATGCTTGCAAAAAAGAACAGCTTTGAGAATCAAAACTGACCAAGGCATTTGCCTAAATTGAAATGTTTGCTCCACATTGTGCAACGACGGCCGTTCCCTGTCACAAGACATCTGCTTGCTGGGCTCTCAGCTGCTCTCCGTCTCTCCTATTTCCTTCAAAACTACTAAGAAACTGATTTCTTTTGTTAGTGTTGATTGAAAAAGTAATAGCAAGCCTCCAGTTTTTGTGAAATTGAAATGTTTTCTGGCCCTTCTTGTTATTACAATATTGGTTATCGCTACTGAGAAGTTTCCCAAGTGCAGTGTCCACCCAGATATGTGTTTTATTAAAGTAGTGACGTCTGCTTTCGTACTCACAGAAATGCTGGAGTGTAATTTTGCAGATACTCTTTTAAAGTTTGAGAATGAGGACTTTGATCTTTCTGCATGCTTAGAAAGATGGCTGCATTTTAGAGGAATACTTCTCCATCCCGGTTTTATGAGGTGGCATCTTGGTCTCTGTGTGCTGGAGGGATCTGGAAAGATCTGAGTGATTTGGAAATTGATGCTGGCTCCTTGATACTGGGGAAAATGTTATAATTCCCAGAGAGTTAATTTGGGAGGGCCCTGGATACCAAAGGATGCAGGGATCATGTACAAATAAGTGTATGTCCAGCCTCTCACCAAAAGGCTTTTTTTAAGGATTTGCTGCAGGTCTAGAGCAGTGAAAGAGCCTTCTTGCTGGAGTAGACAGTTCTTTGCATTAACTCGTGCTGCAGCAATTGCTATAGGCATGTAGATAAACCAGTGAAGCCTTGCAGAATCTTTGAGCCATGATTTATTCTTGTCTTTTTGGGGGATATAATTAGTTAAATTGAGAAACTCATTGTGTAAATGCAGCTTTAAAATAACACTCTGCTTTGCCGTTCCATTATGTATATCTGCTGTCAACAGTTTATTTTTTTTAATGGGAGTTTCTGAAAAGTTTGGAAGTTTTCTAAATCCTGATACTTTAATGGAGATTGTAGATGAAATATAATCCTCATCTATTCATAACCAGTCAAAAATAAACAATTTTTTCAAGCCATTAGAGCATACAGAGGAAAAGTTCATGAACCAATCATTTGGGGCTTTTGGCAGACCATACGGAACTTTTCTAACAGCTATTTATAAGGTCCTAATGTGTTTATTTTCACAATAAATCTGACTTATTGCTGAATGTGTTGGTTTCATAGTAAAATAAACACTGAAGATTACAAACACATCCTTTTGTGAAGTCTTCTGAAAGTCCAAGGCTTAATTTAATAAATGTGATATTCTCTATATTGGCTGGGAAATGTGTGCCGACTCAGAAAAAAAAAAAAAAAGAGGGCAAAAAAAGAACAGGCCAGACCCTTGCTTTAAATTACAAAATCTATTGTCATCAAGTTTACATTATAGCTGAGCCATTTGACGTGTAAAAAGTATTAATAATTGATAGGTTGATAGAAATAAGAAATAAGAACAAGCAAAAGAGGGAAAAGTTGTGCCTCAGTGCTGTTGCTGAAGGGCTGAATGGAAAATGGAAAAATACTGTCTCTTTCTAAATACACAAACTTAATTTACAGATTGTTTAAATTTGCTTAGCTTAATTCTCTAAATTAGTAACAAAGTTACATGTAGTTAGGCTGCTTTAAAGTGCTCTGAAAGTATTTGCATTGTGGTTTTTACTGGTTTAATTAGAAGAGTTTATGTCATTGTGCTGTAAATCAAAGTACTTGTGCAATTTCTCCAATATTTTTCCCCTTGCCAGTACCTGAGGTGAGCATCCTACTCTACTAAAGTTAGTGGTTCTGTTAGCCATGCTGTTGAGTCATATTTTAGCACATATATATAGTAAAATTATGGAATCTTCAGAAAAGAACAATCAGTCATCAAAACGCCTTTCTTTTCTTAAAATGTGTCTTCAGAAACCCTGCCTGATGTGTATGTGAGTGTCCTCGTGAGGCATATAATTCCTGATTCTTTCAGTGGTTCTTACTAAGCTCTTGACCTTAGTGATACGTTCCGGTAATGAGACTGTGGGTTAATTGCATATTGTGTTGGAGGACTTCTTCTGACAGCTTTAAATGTGTTGCTTTTGTACTTCATTAGACACTCCCATGTTCTTGTAAGATGAAAGTGTATCCCTGCCAAATCAAGTAGACTTTTGTGTTGGTTTCATTATCTGTTTGTCGCTAAATGAACTTCATCTTTTCTTCATGGTAAAGTCCCTTCAGACTTCATCCAAATGCTTTAGGTTCCACATAATGCAGAGCTCCTTTATGTAAGTTTTGTTGTGCTTCGTGTATGTCCAGTTGCAAGGGTGGGAATTGAACTTGGCTGTGATTTGGTGTAATGCTGAGCATCCAGTGTCAGAGCGCTTTATGTAACATAGCATTGCTTCCATATATCATTTATTTTCAAAAGAACTTGAATTGTGGCCACAGAATGTGCTTTACGTGCTTTGTTCTCAGATAGAAGCCTGCAGGATCTCAAACAATTAAAAAGAAGTTGTCATTCCAGTTGCTGTAGCACTGGTGCTTTGGGGACATTTTGGGAACAGTTCCAAGGGACATGCCTGGGAGGGTGGACCTGGATAGCAGATTGTTTTTAAGAAAACATCCTTCTTCTTGGGTGATTTTATGCAAAAGAAGAAAGAGACCATTGAAATCCATTAAAAATACTTGGTATTTTTTGAAACGGTTTTTAAACCTTAGAAAAAAAAAATGGACCAGCTGGACTAAGGATCTTTATACACTGCACAGTAGTTATCTGTTTTCTGAGTGACACAGTGGACATTTATAAATGCCAGAAATGTTGGCCTGTGCCAGGTTTGGGGTTGTTGAGTTTTTGTTTTGGTGGGCTTTATTCAGCAATGGGACAGCCTTTTTCTGCTACTCAGAAGGCTGCAGATTTCTGATATTTCTGTCAGGAATCACTGTCCTGTAGAGCTTTTATGAATATTTTGTCTTCCCAGAGAATTATTTAAGCTGTGTTTGATTAGTTCAAAAGACGAAAAAGGTTATAACAATAAACATGGTCATCACATTCTCGATTTTTCTGAAAGTAATTAAGACTCTGCTGGCATGAGTTCACACTCTGGTAGCCTATAAATCTTGTGCAGATCCTTAGCACTGGTGTCACTCATACATTAGTTAAGTCAGAGTGAACAGATAAGTTGGGAAGGAGGTTTTTGGTGTAATCAGTATCATGAAGACACTGTGCCCAGAGAAATGCTCACAGTTTATAGAATTAGCTTACAATGAACTCCAACATCAAGGCAGTCTGCGGCACTTTCATTTATGTAAATCAAGTTTTATTTAAGTTTTGTTTCAGCTTCTACTTTTTATTTCTGTTGTGTTTGAAATAGTTGTAAGACAAGAATTTCTTTGACTTCATACTGGTCTCTCAGAGGTCAGTGACAAAACTTGGATGAATTTTATTCTGATCTCTTTAGTGCAGGGAGCATAACATCTGTGGCTGATCCTGTAAATGACTTTATACGAGTGAGCTTATGGCCTGTCATTCTGTATATATCCAGCATAGGAAAAAATGTGTTTGCATAGCACAAAAGAGCTCCAGCCTTTACTGGGGCCTTCTGGAGTTTTCTGTATTTTCTTTTGTTGTTGTTGTTGTTCCTGGAAACAAGTCATTCAGCCAAAAATAGACAAAAGTACAAGAATACTTTTGGTTCTAGTTGATGCAACCCTGGATATGAGCTTCTGTATTTTATTTAACATGTAAATGGTCAGATTTATCAACTTAGTGGAAGGTAGCAGTACTTGGTCATGGCTTGTGGTTCTAGAGCCCTGTGGTCCTAGATAGTTGAGATGTACAAGACTATCCTGCCCCAGCCTGTTGGTGAATCAAGAGTAACAACTTACTCCAAATGGTGACCAAATTTCTAGATGAATTGCAGTACTGTAACTTCTGACAAGCTCCAACAATGAAGATACAGTCAAATAACAAAAGTGGCAAATTAATCACAGATACAAATGTTTAAATTCTAGTATCTTGCCATGAAACTGTTCAAATCCCCTACTGAAACATGTTCACAATTCAGTCTCTCAGAATCTGCTGGTGTATGAAAATTGCTTTTTTGAATGACCTCATTCTCTTTTGTTCTCTGCACTTGTAGGTACTGTGTCAGGGAAGAATTTTAATTGATGCCACCTATATAATGTGGCTTTGGATCAGTCACCCACCCATTGCATAGGCTCAAAGTTAGAGTGACAGTATTTAGCTCAACTCTACACAAGAGGAGCCTTCATTCAAAACAAAGCCAAAAAACCCTACCTGTCAACTGTCAACATTTCCAACACTCACATTTTTTAATAGCAGCGTTCACCAAGCCAACACTTAAAAGCAGTAAAATGAACAGTTAAATACACAATAAATTTTCTATTTCATAAATAAAAAGCGTGTTGTCATAATCAGTTATGGAGAAACACATACATGATTGCAATTAAAACTCCTAAATTTGTATAATGATGGTGGGTTTTGCTGGATTTTTAACTTGCAGATTTTGACTTTATCTGCAAAATATTTTTGAAGCCTGCATAAAAATAATTCTGTTATCACTTTCTTTGTTGACTGTTCATGTTTTGATAAATAATTTACATTTCTATTTCTTGAAAACCATATAGTATATTGTAAGTTATCAGGAGTGTCAATATAATGTTACAATAATATTGAGCTTGTATTTTTTATTAACACATGTTTATAAATCTACTTTTTTTTATATTTTCAGGATATGTAGGGAATGTGTTTTTTGAGGTTTGCAGTTAGAGAGGGAAATAAGCTGCTCATTTTTTGGTCCTCTTTGGAATAGATGTCTGCATATGCTTTTGTTTTTGGTATGCTGACAATTTCAAAATTAAGATATTTTTAACATACTTTTCTTGAGCTGAAAAACTTACTTTCAAAGTAAGTGAAAGAGTCTTAAATGCTCTCTACTCTTTTGATTATTATATGAATTCTATTTTTCTTGAGTTCAGGATGATTGAAATACTGTGTAATGTTTATCTTATTTCATACACTGTTTGGCAGGAATGTGTTGGTGTAGTTACTTTCACAAAGTCAAAATCAGCTTTTTACCTTCTCATGCTTAAACGTGCTCAAAACAGAGACCAGCGAGTGATGAAATTCGGGCCTATGTGCTTGCCTTAATATATGTCTTTTCAAGTCAAAAAACTGCTGAAAAAATTTCACAGCAAGATTGTTTTCCTTTTAGGACAGTACTCTTGTTAATGAGTCCATGCCCAAACAATAGCAATGTTTCTTTTCTTTGTGTTCTTAATTGCGTTGCTTAGGTAATAGCATAATTACTTCAGCATTGTATTTGATTTTCACACAATTTTTCGTAATTGACATTTTAAAAACAAATTATCTTTAGTTTCTTGACGCAAAAAATACTATATATTGATGGATGAGCATGTAATCTGTGTGAAAAATGTTTTGTTAAATCATTAACACTAGGCTGTTTGTCTGTTGGATCAACGACCTTTTGATGGCAACAGAGATTTCACTGTAATGGTTTTTAATATTCTTCTTTTCCCATTAGGGCAAGGAGCACCAGTTTTAAAGCAGCCCCTCTTTCACTTTGATATGAATAGATAAATTGTCAGAGCTGCCAACAAGAATGCTTCCTACTGCAGGGTGCGTTGTAAGCAACACTGCATGCAGTGTTCCTGCTGGTAAACACAAACTGTGCACAGTCAGTGCTGCAGCTTCCTTCTCATCCCTCAGCTGAATTTAATGAGCTGAACACTGATGGGATTTTGGAGAATTGGGTTAGTGTGTGCTGAGTGGGAGACAGATACGGGGTGACATTTTTTTCTGAGTTGCCCTTTCCCACCACTTATCAGCAGAGGGGAAGGGATAAGAGTGGGATATGAGGATAGTGTATATTGTTCCAGAGGAAAGCACTGTTCTTCAGAATTAACCCTTTTAAAAATGCTCTATATGGGGAAAAAAAAAAAGGAAAATCATATTTAGCCTCATGTTCCGTGTCTTTATGAAATTATAAATAGGTCTTTGAAGTATTGCCTGCAGTGTTCCTTATGGGTATTGCACTGTGCCATTAGTTAGAAATCGGAGTTGCAATCCAAACACATAGCTTTGCTCTCTGCATTGGAAGGGAGAAAGTGTCACATTAATTATGCTCTCTGCTCTGCTTTCCCACTCCTGTCTTGCTTGGGTTTTCATGATGGATTGAAGAGAAAGTTGATTCTTGTCTTGGCCTATTTCAAACCATCTGAAAACAGCTAAAAACAAACTAAACCCCAGCCAAATGGGTAGTAGATAATACATACAGCCCTTAAACAGAAAATTTAGCAGCTTGCTAGCTGAGGAAGTTGCTAAGACTCCCATCAGCAACCAGATACAGTAGATTTAGTGCTTCTCACCACTGTCATGTGTAGAACAGATACTTGGTTTTCAAAATTTAATTCCCAACTATTCTTTGGAGGCCTAAGCTCTGTATGCAGTGCACAGGGAGAATTAATTCTGCAAGAAGAGAATCCAAACCAGCCATCATGGCTGAGGGACTGAACAAGCATGAGCATTACAGAAGGGCTGAAACCTTATGTTCTTATTTTTTTTTTTCCCCTGGGACTGAGGTTTGCAACCTAATACTTCTACTGAAACCATTCCTCTTTGTAGGCACAACTGACTCCATATTTTATTTGAAATGTGGTCATAAAAGAAAGTACCTGTGCCTTCTGTGCTGGCCTGCTGGCTGGAGGAGGAGAAGGACTCAGGTTCAGCCCCTTCAGCCTGAGCACATCACACATTCACTTGCCTCTGTGGGAAAGCCCTTAACCAGGATGTGGATCTTGTTGAAGTGGAGCTGTGCCAATATGTATTCAACTGTTGAAGATTTATGGGGCCAGAAAGAAAAGAACAGAAGCAGACAAGTGCCAAGGGTATTTCTTCAACAAGGAGATAATGGGTTTTGCTGTAAGCAATTGTTTTAGGGAACAGAGACCCCAGCCAGTTTCTTCACCTCCTGTGGGTTTCAGATGTAGTTATCTATCCCTTCTGGGAGAGGATGGTACCAAAACAGCGTCTTCTGTTTCTCCAGCTGTAATTAGTTCTTGTAGGAATGATGGAAGGCAATATTTCGCCATTCCCTTGGATGCTGGGCTGTGCTTTGCTTTCATGGCTTTGCTGAAGGGATCTTCTTAGCCTGCCTGGCCCTGCAGAGAGCCATGGTGTCTGCAGGTCTTGCCTGGGAATCCCAAAAGGGATTCTGTGTGTCCCCAAGCTCTGAGGTGTTGGGCATGCCCATCACCCTTTTTGAAGTTTGGGGAGTTGAAAAGTTGAGGCTGAAGTCTCTGCAGCCATCAGACACGTAGGAGGGGAAGTGGGGGCTGGGAATTGCACTGTGGACTCAGTACCAATGCCCCACTCAAGTTTTACTTTAGTTGGTCTAAGTGCTTTTTTGGACCCAGGCCAACACTTTCCCTGCCGTGCTCCGGGTGACCGGTGTATATTGTCGTGGCCCTGCTGGGCATTAAGTAATTTCTGAGTTTGATATGCTTCAAGTACTTGAAAGTGTTGGGAATTATTTCTGCCATTCAGGGCAATTGATTCGAGGAAGAGATTATCCAGTCCTGCTCTTTGTTTCAGAGACGTTTGTGTGCCGCTTTGTAGATGCTTTACACGGCTTGACTGGCTGTGCCCCAGCGTTCTTTGCAGATACTGCTTGTATCTATATAACAAATATTTTTTGTCTCAGTATTGGCTAAATGAAAATAGCCTAGAAAAGGAAGAATCTCTAAATAACACGTGCATGGATCTCTATGCCAACTGTTGCTAATCTGTTGAGGTGACCTACTCCCCAGCAAGCCAGCTTTATTTCAGGCCATCTCTTAGGGAGATTTGCTGTATTTTTTTTAATTAAATGGTTGGATTCTGCTAGTGTACAAATAGTTATAGAGAACTTTAATTCACCTAGAATTGAAATCAGCATCACAGAGGTAGTGTTCAGCTGAAAACGTTTGAGATAAATGTCTCCTAAAGAGAGAAATATTTTAGTGGCTTTGAATAAGAAGGAGACATGGCAGGGTCCAGGGTCAAGTTTAATTTTTTTTGCAGTGAAATAGCCACAATGAAAGATGATTTTGCAGAAGAGCAGTTGAGAGGCTTGTGTACCACAACACAAACTGCATACTGAGTGGTAAATATTGTTTCAAGTAAAAGAACATAGTTTTGTTATTAGATCAACAGAGAATAATAAAAGCTACACTGCTTTGTAATTTTTCCATTGATGGATGTTGTTTTTTTGGCCGTGCTATTGGAAACTCTGGAAGAATAAGAAAAGTGTAGCCCTGCTGATGTTCAGTAATACAAAGCTTAGTTTATGAAGGACTAGTGAGGCCTCAGCTGTGCAAGTTTCCTTCATGAAGAGATGCAGGAGATACTTGAAATATAAGATCTAATTTGACTTGTTCATTAATTATTGTTCACATATTTACTACTACTGTTATTCTCATTGTGTCTAATTATTAAAATTGTATATATTATGTAATTTAAATACTTTGAAGAATTCTCTGTGTTGTTGTATCTTGCTGGTACAATGGTCATTATCTATGTGCTCCATGTCTCATATAATCAAGATATTTATGCCTTTATATATATGATTGAATATATTATGACTTTAATAATAATAATAATATATCTTTATATGTCACATGAATTATCCTCGTGTCTAAAAGTTTCATAAGACGACTATACAAGAATTAAGATAATTACATTTTTTAGTGAGAATGAAGTTTGCAAGTGATTGTCATAAATCATAATTCAGTAATTCATTTTACTAGACAAAAACGTTAAGCAGCTGTTTCTAATTTTTGTCTCAAAACATTTAGATCCCAATCTAGTGCTGTGAAACATTTTGTGAGTAGGTACTGGATCCATCACCTTTTAAAAGGGCAAAACATTGTGTGTTTCTTTTCATGTGTGAAAGATTAAAATGTTTCAAAATGGGAGGAACGAATATAAGACACGCATTTTTGTTAACTATAATCCCAGGGAAATTGTTTAGTGGAAGTACACCTTCAAAGTTATTACAGTGGTTGCATGAACAGAAAACAGTCAGAACATGACAAAAGCCAGGAATTTCTTCTTGAAATTGAGAGGATAGGAATGTAAGCAAAGGGAATGAAATACAGGGAGAATTACTAGTGGTTAAAAGTGAGAGAATTGATTAGAAACAGAATGAAAGAAAGTTGTGTTGGACAACTGCAGGCTGGAATGAAAGGTTATAATTTGCAGATCACTTTTGCTGTCAATTTAGAATTAAAAGCATCTTTCCTGTTGTTAGTGGAAAGCACTTGTACAATTAAATAAAATGCCACTTCCTCAGGGTCAGCTGTAGCTGCATTCCTGACCCAGAGCAGTCTAATAGTCTGCTGGTTTAGATGCATTTATTTGATGTAAGAGTTGTTATTCCAATGAATTATTTTATATACCTCTTAAAATGCAGGTATGTAAGGCTATTTGGCAGTGTTTCTTAGGAGTTTTGCTTGAACTCTTGTTGTTGAGTCATACTTTCCCTGCAGTATAAATTTCTACTTTACAAAACAGTTGATTAGACACCAAAATTGGTCTTACCTTAGCACAAACTTTAAGAGTTTTATCAGGGCATTGTATATTAGGAAAAATATAAAAGATGTTCTATATAAAAACTAAATAGTGATAAATGACAGGAATATAAAATAAACTCACTTCTAAAGCTAGTTTATAGAGCTGCTTAAATCATGAACAATTTATTTTTCTTGGGTTTTTTTTTTTAAATTTACGTAACATAGTTCAGCTGTATTTCAGCGCATCACAGCACATAATTCAAAAATGGAATTTATGAATGTCTAGGCTTCTGTTTCCCATTAGGACCACAAATAGTTCTCTTGGTGTGATGTGCAGTCAGCCAAGGTCAGCCCACCACAGTGATACATTCATCTGACGTTTTATGTAGTGATGTCATTAAGATAACACAGGATTTGTGTCAGATGCTGTCACCCTTTAAGAAGATGTAGCAAGTGCAGATTTATAAATCCACGTGTTAAAGTAGCCACCACAAAGTCTGTTTGAAGGCTGCCAGCAGATTCTTGCCCAGTCATGGAGCTCTGGGAGGTGTTAGGGCTGTTCATAGCTGAGCAGCAGCTTTGGTGTGCCTGGAGGAGGGTTTGATGAGTAACCTGAATTATTTGTGGGAGAGAGTAGCTGGATCCCAGGCCTGACCTGGGAAAACTGTGGAAATGAAGCTCTATTTCTGAGGGCCTGAGAGAGGGGCAATGTGATGCCATGAAATATGGTATGGGCAAATAAACTGGGAAAAGAAGTTCTTTACTCTGTGTGGTGAGAAGGATTGGTAAGGAAGGGATGCCAAACTGAACAAAACATACCAGCAGCTTTCAGCAATAATGGTCTGCAACAATAACATACTCCTTCTCTCCCTGAATCCTTTCTTTGTGTTTCCTTTCCTGTTTCCTCCATTTTTTGGTATTTCAGGCTGTTAATACCTGTGGGTGTTCCTGTGGCCCCAGCTACTATTTTGTGTTATGTCTGTACTGATTTTTGTTAGGTTTTTCAGTAATCCTTATATATCCTAAGGCTGAATGACTGAAAGTTTTATATAAGCAAAAGAAAATTTATTTTAAAAGCCTATAATTTTGCTTGAGACACTAGTGACAAAACAAGGCAGGAAAATCATTGAAAAAGAGCATTTCAAGTGAGACCAACAGAGGTTGTTAAGTGTGTGCTGGCTTATTATTACTTATAATAGAATATATTTTGGCTTGAAATTAATATTGGCAGTTCTGAGATAGAAGAAATAAGATTTTTTAGTTTCTCTAAAATAATTTTTACTTGAAAATCTCAACATATACGTTGTACACAGTATAAAGTATATGGCAAGGAGTTTAAAGAATGGGTAGAAATTATACACTCACATAGGAACTCTGGTCTTACTTTTCAGCCTTGTAGTTTGCTCATCTGTATTTTACATGAAGTCTTAGCAAAAAGTATTTTAAAATTTCTGACATTTACCTGCAGGAAAGTGCAAATTTATAAACTGTGCACTGAAAATGCTCAAGGAGGTTCTGCAGGGGTGCTGCAGGGGGCTCACATTGACCCTCATTTCTGCAGAAGACAGTTCTGCTACCTTCTCATTAGCACACATGAAAAGCTAAAATTTGTCTAAGTTATTACCAAAGACCCAGTTTGTATAAAATAGGGCCTTCTGGGGAAGGATTCTCAGACCTTCTCCACCAAGGTTTAAATCCTCTGAGTTAAACTGCTTATAGGGAATTCTTCCCTGTTGTCCTTAAACTACTGACTGGCAGTTTAAATTGTCAGGATTTCAGTGCAATTAATGTTGCCTCTAACACTGACTGAATTAGGTGTTCAAAAGGTCTCTTTATTTGTTTCCCTGCTCCTTTTCTGAAAAGGGCTTCCTTCTCTATAGGATATTGGAATGCATCTGGGCATTGCCACATTCCCAGGTAAATAGGAAGAACAGCTTTGGGTGTGATGGTTCCTGGAGATGGGTGCAGATTATTGCAGTGTTGCCTTGTCCATCTCCCATCATCAGCTGAATAATTCCTGCAGCTCCCTGGGCTCAGTATCTATGTCAGTGTCTGTGTTCTTTGTGACATTGTTAATTAAGATTCTTACTCTTTTAATGAAATTCTGTAGAAATAGTAAGCAGGAAGAAAGATGGAGTTGCTCCTTGATTTTTTTTTTGTTTTTTTTAATAGATTCACCTTGGGTTTAGAAGTGTTCTACTTCTCTATTATGGAAACAGTACAATGAAATAAGTGTTGTAGGAAAGATGATTCCCATTTTCTTCATATGCTCTGAGTAACAAACTATCTTAGTTTTGGCTCAAAAGTACTTGTAGGTTAATCTGTGTGCCATCTACAGGTGCTTATCTTTCCTTTACACCTCAGGCTAGAATTCATTCCTCTTTTCTTTGGATGTTTTAAGTCATGAAAGCTCAAATTGAAAATCCATAAAGAATCACTTGTGGTTTTCCAACTCAGTCTTGATACAGTAACAGAAAAAGAATCAAATATTTCCTTTAAAAAAGCCCCACCTAAAACTCCATGATATGATGGATGTATATTTTAAGGTTCTCTTATCTAACAAAACACATTTTCATTGTGCTGATACCTCTGATCATTTGGCATAAAAATTAAAATCTCCATATTTTATTATGAAAGATGAATTCAGATACACTTTTGAAAATTCTGGATAAATTTCCAGTACTTCATGTTATTTTTGTACTGTGATTCCAAAGTTTGAAATTTGACCTGGGAATGTTGAATACACATTGCTGGAAATCTGTAACAGCCAAAGCAGCTCAGTCTTAGAATGTGGAATAACAACTCCTGCAACTGGAGCTGAAATCTTTCTCAGTAGAAAGTATATTTTCCCCACTTTCTATGTGTCTGTTTTACACTTTATTTCATCTGTGTGTTTCGTTTAAGAATTTAAAAAAAAAAAAAAAAAAAAAAAAAAAAAAGTTGAGGATACTTTTCCCCCTACTTTTTCATTTTCTTTACAGTTTTCTCACAGGCTGGAATTAATCTCTGAACTCTTTGGGTTTTTTTAAATTTTTTTTTTAATTTCTTTTTCTTTTTTTTTTCTTTTTCTTTTCTTTCTTCCCCCAACGATTAACCTTTTTCCAAGAGGAGGGGGGGGGCACATATCAAGAAACATAACCCGTGCTGAACTGCCTTCCAGGCATGAGTACAGAGAGGAGTCCCAGTAGGTGCAGAATTTAAGGAAGCCTCTGGCTCTTTGCAGCTACCAAAGGTTTCTGTGTTCCTCATGTCTCTCCAGAGTTATGGGGAGGCACAACCTCAGCCACTGTAATCAGAATAATGCCAGCTCTGTCACTGTGCACCAAGGCTTTGTTGCCAGCAGGGAGGTATTTGTTTCTGGCACTGAAACCCACTTCATCTGCTCTCAGCATTTATTTCTTCTGACCTTTCAGTCTTGTTTTAGCCCCATAGAGCTGCTCCAAGGGACCCCTCCTTGGGGGCTGGCTGGCACAGCCACTCTGTCTGCAGTGCCCAGGTTACACGTGCCCAGCATCTGCTTCTGTGCCTGATGTGATCTTACCACGCATGGCTGGGTTTGTGGCATAAAAAGGAAAACACAGAGGAACGGTTGCATGTGTTTGGCATGCTGAATTTTTATTTCTTAAAAACATGCCAAAGTGGAGGAATCTGGAAAGCATAGATGATTTTTTCTTTATTTGAAAATGCGTTTAGTTTTGAGCTATCAGTAACAAAATGCTGAAAGTAGAGGCTGTTGCCAAACATCTTTGCACCTATATTCTGGTTGGTCAATGCTATATTTAGAATGAAACTGCATTAATTAATCTTTCAAAATGTTATTTTCTCTCATACACATTTATAAAAATATATCAACAAATTTGTATGGCAAGTCTATCTTGTTTTACCAAACTTTTTAATTTTTTTTTTCTCACTTTACGTGCTCATCCTTCAGTTGAAACACCCCGAATCTTACATTTTTGCTCTGTGACTATTACTGTGAAATTGAAATAACTCATAACATTCTATGGGATTCTTTGAGCAAGCAAACTACCATAAAGCCTCTCTCTGTTTTGTTTCAGCTGCCATTGTTAGTACTTTGTTTTACACTTTTAGGCATGTTCCTAAATAATGAATAACTGCCAAATTACCACAGCATATTTGATGTGAATGAGTCATCAGCCTTAGATTAAAAACCAAAGTGTGATGACCTTTCTGTGGTTCTGCATGTCATAATTGCCATCAAGTGATGGGTCTGAAACCTCCAATCATTCATTTGCACCTTGAGTGGACAGCAGTAATTTTTTTGTCTAGTCCTTAGGGTCTATTGTTTTAGGGAATCCAACCAGTAATGGCTTGGATTAAAAAAGAGGAAATTAAAGGAAAATACATCATCAACGTGCTAAGCAAACAAAAGAACTATAGCTTATGTGTCTGGAAATGCAGATCATTATTAGACAATTATTGTCCATATTTGTGTGCATGTTTATGTTTATTATCTGATGTTTCTAACTGAAAAGAGTTTTGTCGTTATTTCTTGGAACTTAACTGAGATGTTAGTGTAACTTTTCTGATTCTGGAAAGTAGGTTAAATATCCACTCTCATTGTTAAAAGAAATAAAGACAACAAAAAGAAATAAAGACAACAAAAAGAAATAAAGACAACAAATGAGCTCTGGAGTTTCATGGAAGCACCTTAGTTACTGATGATGGTACCAGGTAATTGATGTTGCTTAACTGCCCTGTTCCATAAGGTATACTTGGCCAAGAATACATTTACCAACAGTGGAGATGAAAATAAATTTTGATTATATCTGTGCCACCAAAGTAGAGCAAGTTACTGGCTCCTATACAGATGGGTACCTTTGAAATATCTTCAAAACATGTTTTGAACACAGTATCAGCTTAATTCTTGTTTCTTGTGTTCAGGAGTGCCAGCCCTGATGTCACTGTCACCATGGCACAATAGGTGCTGACTCTTGTCTTTCATCACTGGCTGTGCCTCTTTCCTGACCATACACAGATCTCAAGTCTGCATTCATTTCTTGGGCAAAGGTGACATTTAGTTTAGCTGTAATATTTCACATGAGAAAGAAGTGGAAGATGTGACCTTATTTTTTTTTTTTCTGCTTTTTGGCTGTTGTTGTTTCATAGTAGTATGCAAAATGTGGAAAGTCAGTCATATTTCGTTGGTATTTGGCATCTGCTCAACAACTGATTGCTCTTCTCAGAGCTTTTTTGGAAAGTTTGCAGCACCATAATGACAGCTTTCTAAACACAGATGTCCTCTTGGTACAACCTATAATTTTTTATGAAAGATGTATTGATGTCAGGAATTTGAACAAAGTGCTGGAATTAGTTGAATATTCTTGTTATGAATATGTATTCAAAATATCTGCAGTACTTATATTGTAAGTTGCAGGAAGAATATGCAATGTCTGAAGGCAAAGATGTTGGTAGAAAACATCAGAATATAGTTTAAGATAAATTCTTTTGTTAATGGACTGTCTGTACTTTAGTGAACTTTTCCCCACTGTGTTCTGTAGTGTGTAAGTGCATACTGTGACCTTGAAGCATCAAGAATATCAGGAATACATTTAGATAATCGAGGATTTGGCCACCATTTAGAAGATGTCTAAAAGCTGAGAGGCCTGGAGTAGTTATTAAATGTTCTTGTGAAGTCCCATTAGCAGCCTGTTCCTCTTGTTTCATTTACCTCTCAGCTAAGCCATCAGGAAGTGAATACTTCAAACACAAATTCCCTCTCCTCAAGTCAGCTGTTTTTCTTCAGGTTTCTCTTAGATGTTTTCAGTAAGTAAAAGTCAGTTGAAAGCTTAATGTGTAAGATGATAAACTTCTAGCAGCTTGTGGTTCTTAGTAAAGGAATCCTGGATTGTGTGTACCTGTGGGCCTATTATTTGCAAATACCTACAAATAAGAAGACAGTGCTTAGTGGTTATTGTGTGTAATTTATGTAAGTTCAGACTTGCAGGTGAAAAGAAAAGTCTCCTCTGTAACCATTTGAGATTGTTTTTTAATGAAAACACAGTCCATTCTATATTGTTCTTCTACCTGTTTAGTTCAAGTTAAGATCAGAGTACCATGCAGGAAGTTTATCTAGCAACTCTAATGATATTAGGGGAAATCTAATTCAAGAAATATTGTCCCATTTTGATTTTGTGCAGCTCTGCAGCCTGGATATAAATGCTGCAGTTTTTTATGACTATAGCTAACTTCATGTAGTTTCCCTCTATCTGTACTTGTACATGGCACTTGGTTTTGATTTATTTTCAGGTCTGTACTCCCTCACCACTAATGACACGTCATTCACATTCAGAATAGATACTTTAAAGTTAGAATGCTGCATCAGAAATGATGGAAAACCATAAGTGTTGGTTATAAAATGCTTTCTTTTTGGGCTTCAACTGGGTCATGCTGTGGTCATTCAATATGATGATGCTGGGGTTCTTTCCCTTCTCTTTTGCTTCTGGTTGATGATAAAATCACTTGTCTGGTGTGTGTGCGTGTGTGTGGCCCAGCCTGGGCTGCTGCTTGGCTTCTCTTGGATCACGACCTTTTGCCAAACCTCAGCAGCAGCTCTCGGGGAAAAAATGTAAACACACAACCAAATTTACTCTGGTTTCTTTATTTAGCTCAGTGCCAGTTAATTCTAATTGCTATAAGGCTTCAATATGACAAGCTTTTTCCTAAATCAGAAAATGGGAGAAGCTAATTTAATATTTTAATGATAGTAATTTAGTAAAAAAATACAAGCGGGTGGAAAGCCAATGGGATCTTCTAATGCAGAAGTAAGAATTTTAAGTGTTTAGTAGTTTTGGTAATTTTTGGTAATTTTATTTATTAATTTTAATCACATTAAAATATACGTTCAGGGAAGACAAGGAAGAAAACTCCTATTTTGTTAGGCCAGAATTATATGGAAACATTATGCAATAATACCAATTACTGAGAAAGTGCCAGAATTGTGGTCAGTGTAATCATCTACAATTTTCTGAGACTGTCCTTACTAAAACAACCTACCTAATTTAAGTGTATTTTCTAAAATAAGGAAACAAGGTGTCTTGTTTGTGACAGTGTAAGTGATGGACACTTTTCCATGTAATGATCTTCTACTAACATTAAATGACCTTTTTTTTCTTCCTGTAGGTGATAGTTGAGGATTATGCTGTTTTTCCTATGTGGTTACAAGTTATGGGGAAACAGGGCAGAGTTTCCATAACTAGAAAACAGAAAATTTCAGAAAATGGAAGGGCTTTTTTCTGCTTGGCTATTTTGATTGCCATTAAAACTCACCTGTCAACAGTTTGCCACTTACCCTATTTTATATTTGTTCTGAGCTGTTTCCACTGTTGGCTACAAGAGCTGATCACTTTGCCTGATTGCAACTTGCAGAACATTTAGATGAGTTCTCAGTTAACACAGAATGTGCGTAATTGATATAAAAATTATTAAAAGTGGCAGTTTCCCCTGCCTAAATTGCACATATTTTATGTGCATATGAACTGTGCCTCTTAAGTTGTTTACAAATGTGCCCCCGTGTAAAGCTTGAGATAATTTTTTGCTTTGTCTTGTGAGTTCTAAGAATACAGCTGTTCCATGATGAAAACTGTATTCTTCCAGGGGTTTTTATATGGATTGACTCCTGCAAGCTGAAGAACTTCTTTGACCTGAGTAGTTCCATATTTAACATGCTGTACAAGCAAATGGAGTTGACACAAATGTTTAGTGTTGAACATTTGAATGTTAAAAAGAAACGAGGCTTTGACTCATCCACAGAGCAAAACCCCTAAATCATCAAAGAAATAAACACTCATGTAGATTAACTTTTGCCAGCAAAAGACTTGTCCTTGCAAATTGACTCTTGAGAAGAGAGTCCAGAACTTTTGTTTAAACAGTTTTATTTATGATACTGTGTGGGAAACTCACAGTTAAAGAAATGGTCTGAACTTTTTGAGCAAATGAAGACAAAGAAAGATAAATCTAGTAGATGCTGCTGATTCCAGGAAACTGAGATGAAAATGTTTGACCACAAAATATTAAAAAAAGCCCCTAAAGCTTCTTCCAATTCTTTATGACTTCTTAAAGGCTGTTAGTGTTGCAGGCTGAATGCTGAACTTGACAGTTAGAGTCCAGCTCAGATCTTAGTTAGGGACAAATCACTCTGACATCATGGCTGGAATGAAATGGATGTGAGACACAAGTTTTTGGAACTGTCTTCAAGAGATCTACAAAAATCTAGGAAACTGTAGAAATACTTGTTAGTGATTCTGACTTTGACAATAAAATACATCCTTCTGTGAAATAAACATTTGGGGTGAAATTTGTGCCCTATTCAGGCCAGTCACAGTAGTGGACTCAAGGTTTCAGCTAGTGCGCATTTTATCTGCAGTAAAATAAAAAGTGCTAAATAAGATTATTCCAGTGGCTGTTGGTCCATCCATGCTTTGGCAGAGTCAAGTAATGTGTGTGCTGTAATTTCTGGAAGTGGCCAGCCTGAGAAACAGCACTGAAATTAGTGAGCACCAGTTGCTCCCTATGAATTGCAGATTATCAGAAGATGAGAACTGCCTACAAGAATTTACAGTGTTTGTCTCCTAAGCCTGCTTATCTGGTTGCACTGGAGACACTTCCTCAGGGTTCACATCACAAAAGTCTTTGAGACAGTTCAATAGTAAATCTCTGTGGGGACTGAGCTGAGAGCAGTGTCGTGGCCCCGAGCTCTGTGTCAAGAGCAGACGAGATTACTAATGCCAGTGAAATATTCTTTATCTGTGAAACAGCCAGTCTTCTGGATTGTCAGCAAGTGCAAAATGCAGCACTGATATGCCAAATATGAGAAACTGCCTGTATTTCAGAGCAGAAACCTGACCTGCCTCTTTGTCTCACATGCCAACTGCTTTGCCTACAATTAGGTGGAAACCAGAAATTTATTAAGTGTAAAGTACACAGCACAATGAATAAGCAAGGTAAAAGGCTCTTGCTTTGCTGACTAATTATTTCATTCACTCTTTGATTAAAATATTTTTTCCTCAGGTGAGAATGGCTGGTAAGCTTGTTTGGAAAAGTATAAATGGGAAAAGAAGAATTAAAACAAGCAGACTTTAAAAAAACCCCCTAATCTTAACCATCTTACTTGGAAAAATATGTTTTTATAAACTGCAGATGATGTACTGGTTTTGATGCTACTATTTAAAAGAAATTCTTAGATTTAGTTAAGGTAGATAAAGGTTGGAATTGCCTTGCATTTCATACTCCACATGTATACAGTGGTAAAGTAGGTAAAATGATAATTAACTGCTCCTCCTATTATGTCTCTCTAGAGATCTGAAGAATAATTTGATCAGCACAATTGAGCCAGGGGCCTTCTATGGGCTTTCAGAACTGAAGCGCCTGTAAGTATTAATTCCATTTGAATTATTCTGAAAATTGTGTTTGTATCGACATTTCTACCCTTGGGCAACTCAAATATGCCACCAAGCAATAATCAAATAAGGGCACTGGGTGTAAAATAGAAAATCACACACTCTGCTTTTTACATTTACCATGCCTTTTTCTTCTTCTTTCCCTTCTTTCTTCCATATCCTTTTCTTTTTTACCTTTTCCCATTTAAAATCATCAGTTTGCCCTCCAGTAAGTGTCCTAACAAGTAGACCTGCAAAGGTAAAAAAACATGCCTAATTATTGACTAAGCAGATGATATATCACCATAGACATTAATCAGAAATAACAATAAACAGTTCAGAACAATGTGAGCAATGGTTTGTGCTACACTAGGGTTTTTTTTGTTTTTGCTTACTTTTATCAAATCAGCCCTATGAAATACATTATTAGAAAAGAAACTTTGCCACGCTGTAGAGTTTGTCATTTTCCATACCATCAGACTTGGCTTTGCTTGATTTTTTAAATTTTTTTTTATTTTCATCATGGTTTTCTAAGGAAACAAGATCTTACACAGCATATTCCCTGTCTGTCATTCTTGCAATTCTGCCTTGGAAAAGGTTCTCCTAGGTACTTTCAGAAGCACTGGCTGATTTTTAAACTACATTTTAGAGGGTAAAAAATATCTAAGTTACTAGGAATCTACAGCTGGGAATTCTTCTTTTAATTAGCAAGATCTACAGACCCTCCTTAGCTGTACTCAGCCTAAGGAAAAGTGAGATGAACCCTTTTGAAATTATAATTTTCCAAGTGACAGCTTCCAAATGTCCAAGCACTGTCTAACTAGGCCATCAGCACATGCCAGGTATTTTCCTAGCCATCGTGTGTGCTGTCTTGTGAGAAAACAGGGGTTATTTTAGTGGGATGGGAAGATTTAGATGAGAAGGAGGAGGAATGGAAACCCACAGAAGGAGAATTTTACAAAGATCCCGTGCTTTTTTTGCTGCGTGCCAGGCGCACTGCGCAAGGTTTCTCTCTGTGATCGTCCTGGAGCTGTGTTTCCTAACACCAGCCTCATTCGAGTGTGTTTGAGGAGAGAGCCAGTTTTATGATAATGATGAAGTCAGAGTAGCATGTACCTTTTTAATGCATGAGGTTTGGAGCTTTCTTGCAGCCTCTGTGTGCAGGGGTAGTGATAGAATGCGATAATAAAAGCGAGCGCTAATTGCCGCTTTGGCCACACGCTCTAATAACACAACCCTGACCTCTTGTGGGAAAACCAGGAAACCTGTGCTAGCTATGGGCTGCACATCCACAGCCTGCACAGGTGGAGCCTTTGGGTCAGCCAGGAGAAAGGAATCAAGGGAGAGGAACTCATCAGGCAGTGGGAAAGAGAGGAGAAGACTCTTCAGCACAGTAGGGTTGGGAGTGTTGAGTTTTGTCATGCCAGATCTCAAAAAACCTCATTGCTGATATGAACAAATGGCACTGGGAGCAGTCTAGAGACAGAGAATCATTTAATTGCTGGGCTGCCACATTTGGTACAAATCTGTGTAGTTCCATGGTAAATGAGAAAATATCTTCCCACCTTGAGTGTGCAGCTGTTGGGAAGGAGACACTGGAGCAAAGGGAGTAAACAGTGTAAACTCCTGTTGAATACTGAATACAGGAATTACTTTAGGACTATACATTCACATCTTTTTATTTCCTGTGTGAAATAGAAGTGATGCTGAGAAAAGCAGAAGCTGATATAACGTGGGCAACTGCAAGAGAAATGGCCTTGGCAAGTCAGACAGACAAAGCCACAGGCTGCCAGAATGTTTTCTGTGAATGATTCGGAGAATTGTTATAATTGGTGTTCACATGACAAACTGAATTATTTCTAGGGTTTACTTGAAAAGGTACACACAAAATTAATGCAAATTGATAATTTATGAATCACTAGAATTATGGCATTTGGTTATGCAACACAGAAGAGTTCTTTTCTCTAACATCAACTTCGTAAGTCAGCATTAATAAGTTAAATGTTTTACTCCTGAAAAAGAGCACCAGCTTTGTACATTATGAACTGAATTGTGTTTAATGTAACAGGTATTAGTCTGGGGGAAAGTTTAGCAAGTTGCCTTTTCTTTTTACTGATTTTTTTTCTGGAAAACATATTTTACCATACAGAAATTTCAGCCACTGACATGTGTCTTTTATGAAAAAAAAAACCCCACTTATTGAAGTAAACTTCAAAATAGTGAACTTCAAAAAAGAAAATAGTGTTTATTCCTTCGTTTTGGTAAAAATAAGATTTTAGTGTGTGCCACTCCTAGAGAAATATGCACTCATATTGATTAGTATAGACAAAATCTGCTTTTGCTACCCAGATTATGCCCCATATTGTGATGCAATTCTTTCATATATGTTCAGACTTTGCCTAGACAAAAGTAAAGCAGTACTCAACCAAGAATTCTGGGTAGGTTCCTCTTTATGTCTTTTGATAGAAAGATATATAGATGCATGTGTATTTGTCTTAAACTTGCAATTTTAGATTTCCCAAGTAGCTTGTATTAGGAGAACGTAAAGAATAATGCTAATATGAAATTATTGCACTATATTGTATTCTCAGTATTATCTCAGCTGTTCCTTACTTAATATCCTTGACAAGCATTTAAAGAATATTTTTATTCTAATGTGATATTTCATCATATACTTGCACAACAATATATTCTTTGTCTGACAGAAGATGACTTCGTAGTGAACTCTAAAGAGATTGCCTTCATTTTCCAGCTAATTGGATGTGTTCCTATGAAAACAGTAACTGGATTTGTCAAACTGCAACCTTTAGTCCTCCATTTGATTACTTTAGTGTTCTCATGTATCACCACAAAAATATGGAATCTGCATAATGTAGTAAAGGAATCAGAAAACTAATTCTAAACAAAAAAAATATATCTAGACCAATTTTAACATTTTTCTTGGCTGCATGATCACTTAAAATCAATTGTTGCCATTATTTTTTTAAAAAATGAACTTGGTGAGAAGGAATATTTGGGTCAAGGTTGAAAACCAAACACATAAAAATCAAACTCTTAATTCAGAATCTACCAAGAGGCATTATTCATGTTTTTACCAAAATATAACTGCTTATACCTGTCTTCATCTCCTTCCTGTAAGCATCCTGTACACTATGTTGCATGTATGGCTTATACAGAAAATATTTCTTTGCTTTCTGCAGGCAAAAGTTATGGACTGTAATGTTTTCTTTACTGTTTGTGCTCTCAGAAAGCCACAGTATTGCTCTTAAAAGAGCTTGCCCAGTGCTTATCAAAACTGACCTCACTAGCTCAAAAATTAATTGCCTTCTGGCTTCTGTGATTTCAGCAAGAAAGGCTGCTGTTAATGAGATGAAACATGAGTAAACAGTAAAAAAAAAAAACTTTGGCTGAATATTGCCTGGAATAAAATGCAGTATTTTTCCTAAGTAAATAAACCGCAGGTGCTGGTAACTCAGATCAAGAAAATTCTGTATATTTGTAATATTTTTTTGCCTTTATTTGCTACATATATTTTACATCCCATTTTAGTGCAGTTAGAACTCACAGCATGATTTGTGGAATATTGCTCAATAATGTTAATATAAAAGTTATTTAATCTATTTAATATAAAAGTTATTTAATCTATTTAATTCAGTTAGGTTACATTCTGGGAAAAGGTTTTATTTCTCATTTGTTTCTTAACTCCTTAAGTACTGAAAATATAGATGCTTTGTGTGATTACATAGGGGTGTATATAAATGACAGACTCACTGTTTCATGGGATTTTTGTTTGTTTCAGGGATCTTTCAAATAACAGAATTGGTTGCCTAACAGCAGAAATGTTTGTTGGACTGAACAATCTTCACAAACTGTGAGTATAACACCAGTTTTGTTTTAAACAGAAGAAATCTAAACTGTTGCATGACTGACCTGAGTATATAGCTGGCAAGAAAATTGCATTGTAAGAAAGTTGTAGATTTTGTACTAAAAGGCCCCTCTCCTGAGCCTTTGATTGTGATGAGTTCATATTTTAAATATGTTTTCTCTGTTTCAGTTGTAAAACCTATCAAAACTGCAAAGAATTAAATTTCATTTCCGCATTAAAAAGAGGCTAAACATGAAATTTCTGTTTGTCTAAGAAACAATTGAAGTAAGTTGGCTGTAAATTTCCTGGCTGGGAAAGAGACAATTCACAGGAAAAATCCTGGTTTAAATGGATATTTGGCCTGGCCCAGGAGGACTCTGGATCTTCATTCAGATCTGTCTTTATTTCTGAATGAGAAATAAATTCCTATACTGCATCATAGTGTGTGACAAATCTTACTCTTTCTTTTCATCCTCTCCAGCCAGTTACGGATTTCCTTGGACAAACAGGGAAATCTTTCTAGGAAGGTGTGCCATGAGGTCGAGATAACACCAGGTAAAGGGCTGAAATCTGGCACAGTGACAGAGCCCATTAATGACAGCAACTATGCCAGGGCTTCCCTGATGAAAACAAATGAGGGCAGATGATGGGAAGAGGCTCGATAGCATGTGATGAACAGGTGCAAACCACCCCTCTTTTTACTCATCTCAGATGATGTGCCAAATTGGGCAAGCCAAACTCACCTGTTGAGGGTTTGTTTCTGTCTGCTTCTGTTGTGCGCAGTGAACATGACTGTGACTATAAAGCCAGATTACCTTGGGAGGTGAGTTTAATTCACAGTGGTGGAGTCATGTTATTAAATGGAGTGTGTTTCTAGGTGCTGGAGCAGACTCAATAGAAACTGTTCAAATCCATGCTCTCTCAGAAAGATCTGACATTTCCACTCACAAGTCTGTAAGACCCCATCTTAAAAACGAATTAAAGGTTCGGTACAGAACATCAGTGCCTTGGTGGCAAGCAGGAATTCATTCCCAGAGAGTGCACGGCAGCTGGTCTGTGACAGTGTGTGGCTGTACTGTCCCTTTCCTCTGAAGCCCAGGCAAGAATGTGGCAGTGCATCTCCACACCCTTCACGGATGCCAGAGATGCTGGGAAAAGGCACAATGTGCAGGCTGAGTGCCCGTGGTTACTGGGCTGATCAAACCACACCATTACAGTCTCTTTTTTTACAGATTTCCTACATCCCTACCATTTCTGGTAGCTGGAGTTTCTGTTCCAGCATTGGCAATTCTTTTCTGAGCTGTAAGGACCAGAGAAAGACTCACGAGTTCTCCTTACACAGTCATTAATGTTGTATTTTCTTGCATCCAGTCTTTCTGTGGGTCTAACTTTCATTTTGAAATGGTTGTATATCCAGAGCTTGCTATATTGTTTTCCTTCTGAGGTCCCAGTTCACAGCAGAAATTTGAGTAAGACATTTCTTAGGTGTAGCTCCCAAGTGACAGTCTAGTAACATTTCTCACTTGGAATAATGTTATTTAATGAATTAAAAGTCCCTTCATCTTTAAGAAGGTTCATCTCTTCTTGTTCTCTTAATGTTGACCAAACCTTGGTTTTGTTATCACCAGATTTCATGCTCATATTCTCTTAATTCTGTGAGGCAGAGTCATTGTTGAAAGCTCTAAATGCAATCACTCAGAAGACCATTTCTGCAGAGCATCAGTAATGTCTTACTCCTCTCCTTTCCATCTTGTCCATTATCTCACCTTGTTTTACAGTAAATGCACTTAACACCAGGTTCTTCACGCTTTTGTGGATATGCATCAGTGAAAAAATTATGATTCTGGTAACTGGAGACCTCTTAGTCTGGCCTCTCTGTATTATATAAGCCAGTTTTGAAAGAAAAAAAGAATGGAAAAAAGATATTGGCAAATCAGAAATTGGTAAAAACTCAATAAGTGACAATAGATGGTATATCATGTAATGTAATCTTATAAAGAGATCTTTCATTTTCTAGGCAAGATAAATTATTTCTTTCTGTCACTTTGCTCAGCTTTTCCTGTTATCTTCTCTCTAGTTTTTTGATCTTTTAAAATTTCGACCTTTTTTTTTTTTTTTCCCCAAGATTTAAGATTTGGTTGTTAATCCATTTGGCCTACCTTCCATTTTTCTTACTTGGGTTTTAAATTGCCTGTCTACCACTGACCTAATAAATGGGTCCATCCTGCATTGTAGTGCTTTATTAATTACTTTATTTGTTTTATTAGTAGTAGTATTTCAAAAGCTGATCATTTGGAAATCAGAGGCTTAGCAATAGTTCAGTCTACCTTATTCTTTCATCTGAAGTGAATCAGTTCATGATTGCTGTGTCAAAAGCTACAGCTGCCATGCAGGGATTGTCCTCCTTACCAGACCAAAGATTACCACTGCTCTTGTTGGGTCACTGATTATTTTGTGAAGAAATACAACCACAGGCCCAATCAAGAGGGGCTGTTCCCTGCCATTCAGAGTTATCACATGTTCCTCGATCTCAGAAATCCCGTAGGGTGTCCTAATGCTGATGGTAATTATTTGAAATGGGATCTCAATTTGCCTCTGGTGTAAGAAGGGGTCATTGTTGGACTGCACAAGCTGATGCTCCCTGGTACTTTTCTAACTCTGTAGCTTTCTTTCCACTGGAAGTTTATGAAGAAGCATCCTTTTTAAACATGTTTAAAAAGTGACAATAGGTCACCTTTCTGTTGCTACTCTGATTTGTGTTTACTTGCCATTGGAGGGGTAGGAGAGAGCTGTTCTCTGGAAAGGTTATGGAGAAACACCTACTCAGTGCAGCATCAGTGTTTGTAACAAGGAAAGATAACAAGTTCTTAAACATGGAACTGGTTTCATAGCCATTTGCTGAAGGAGAAATACAAATATGTATAGATATGTGTTGGTTTATGTAGCTGTTGGTGTGGTAATTAGAGCTCTCCTGTGTTGTGTTAGCAGAGATAACAGAAGCATCTTTGCAGGCTGTTATCAGAACCAGTAGGGAGAGCCGTGAGTCCACTGGAAGGAGCAAAGGACATAAATCTTTTCATATGGCTTCTGTGAAGTACAAATATGGGATTTTTTTGTGCTGTTTACAAGCACAAATGACAGGTGAAGCAAAACAACACAATGTGTTTCACTCAATCTTGTAAATCTAATTCAATTTGAAAAAAAAGAAAGATGGAGCTAGAGCTGAAAAGTCAGCTCTAGGCCCAAACTAACACAGTGTGATTTAGCCCAATGGTCTGATGCATAAATCTAAGCTGAGTACAGTAAAGATATGTTCAAATACTTCACTAAAAGGATGAGGAGTGCCTGAGCTTTCAGGGATGATGCAGACGCTCTTCAGAGGGCTTGGTGGGTTTGTGCAGACCGGTTTAGAACAGGACAACCTACAGAATTCTTGATTAAAGAAGAAATGAATTAGTAGTGTCATCTTTTTTAAACATGCAGATGCACAGAAACCACAAGAAATGGTCAGCCTCTTGATAAGATAGAGAGGACTTTTACTCCATTGCAATGAGGATGTGTATGTCAGGGAACCAATACTGAATTTGGAATTACCAATGGAACCTAAAATTTCATGCAGACTCTGAAATGGCTGCAACCAGTGACTGCTGATTATGTTCCTTGAGATTGATCTAATTTTTACACCCTCTTGGATTTGATTTTTACTCTGTAAAATGATTTCAAAATGCTCTCACGGCATATGACAGATGCAGCTGGCAGTGCCTCAGTGTGAGAGTAGATTTCTTACATCTTCTAAGATACTAGTTTCCCTCTTTGGGCTAATATGTTACCTTTTGGCTGTGTTTATGTCGTGATGAGGTGCATGTATTCTAGGAGTGACAGCATTGAATGCAACAAATCTTCCATATCCCCTTTGGACTCAATGTTTCAGTGCTTTGTTCCAGAATTATGTATGTAAATATATTTCTGATAGGTAATGGAGCTGCTATCTCCATTAATTCTGTTTATATTTAATCTAAGTATTAAGAGCTGTGCAATACTGGGATGATGCCACTGTGCTGATATACCAGATTTCAATTATTTAGTCCCTCATAATTTATCTTTTCAGGTTTCAAAATGTTGCAGCCTGAAATCTGTTTCAACAAGTAGCTACCGCTGGATCTTCCCTTTGAAGGTTCAAATCCAAACTTTATCATTGCTTCCAATTGTTTGACTAAACTATATCTGATTTACTCTGCATCCTCCTCTGAATCATCATCAGCATTATCTTTGTGATGATATTATACTGCAAATTCTTATGTGACTTTCTTGATGTCATTGCACCAACTAATCGCTTTGTATGGTGCCAGAAATCAAATAAAAAACACTAGCACAGTTAATCAGACCCCATTTCAGCAACATTTTAGCAAATAAGGAAATACACAATGTAACCTGTCCTCTCTGTATTTCTGTTGTCACTCTTTTACACCTCCTGTCCTACTGTTCTTTTTTTATTTTCTTTTTGCACAGATCAATCTGTTACCGTTGAACTTTTACTTTTTAATGCTGCTCTTAAGAGGGGAGCATTCTTCATGTTCATATTCTTCTGCTTCTATCTATATTCTGCCTCAAATGGTACTTTGACACATGTAACTCTTTTTGACTGTTTTGTGGCATTTGTCATTTGTATTAAAACTTTTGGCAAAAGCGCTTTATTAATTGCTGTAAAAGCACAAGTGTTGGTATATGAAAACACAAATGTAAGACTTTCTGAGTAAGAATGAAATGTTTTACCTCTGGTAAAATTGAAAGCACATCTTTCTGTTAATGGAGTGAGTTAATGGCATAGTAAGTGCTATCAGCTTTGGAGTGCATTAATTTGTTGTGTTTGAAATGTTTGCAAACTGGGTGCTACAGACATTTTTAGAACAAATGCCCTTTTAAATCAAGCTAGAGTGGGGTTTTAGGATGTCTGAAATGAAGGAATTTTACAGCACTATTCATTTGACAGTATTTTTATATATAATGTAAATTATGTGCACTAAAGAACCAGATACTTACAGAATTCTGCATCAGCTCAGAAATGCATGAGTTATTTGGGTGACTTGAGAAGATTTATGAATTTTTTTTGTTAAAGAACAATCTATTTCCTCTGTTGGATATCCACATATTGTAATTATGTTTCTTGGACATAGAAATGTGTTGCTTTTTGACTTACACAGCCCTGTGAACACGATCCTGCTAATTATTAGTAGTGATATGGAAACTTCAAACCAGTCATTGCCAGAAGAATATGAAAAGTTGGAAGCTGGCTTTCTGCTGATGTCACTGTCAGGAACTCAATTATTCCAACACTGGGTAAAAAGGAATTCTGTAGGAATTCTACAGTCTTCTGTAAATGGAACACAAGTCAAGAATTTTTAGGTTAACACAGTGTAGGTCAGTTCTGGATCGATGTTGTGGTGAATTTGGTGGGAAATAAAAGCTCATGGATTCAATCCCCACCAAATGAGCCCCTCTGCTGAGCCCTGCTGTGTGCACTGAGCAAATGGCTTACAATTTGTACCAGCAATACTGCTAAACTCTGAAAAAGGGAATTGCCTCTGTTGGTTCAGCCTGAGCCATTCAGCCATCAAGGCAAGAAAGAGCAGAGAAGTAATTAAAATGGAAATGTCCTAATTTAAGGATGGGAAAAATTGGTGTGTTTAAAGTCCTTTGTAATAAAACTATTTGTGTAGTCACTTTGAAAAGTCATTACTGTTTTAAGGAATTGCTTGAATTCTTTGGAACGTTGCTAAATTAAGACACTGTTTTGGTTTCTTTAACTTGAAGTGACATTCTGTGTATACAATAAGAATACAATATAGGTCTCACTGACTAATTATTAATATTTTCACTCAAATTCTAGAATATTCTCTTCTCAAATTCCCTTCTTTTAAATATGTAGAAGTGTTCCTCTTTATGAGACCAAGTGAATTGTATGTATTTCTGCTGGGAAAATAAAATGAACAAGAGTGTGTGAATTGATTTAAATATTACTGTCACCTACCAAAACCAAAAAGCAACGTACAATATTTAAATATGTTTTTACTGTTGTCAAGAAAGCAAAACTTCTTAATTAGCACTGGGAAAATTGTATTCTATAACAATTTTCTTTTCTCCTTGTATTTGTTATTACCAACAGTAAATTGCCTTTTTTTTTTCCCTTAGGAATTTGTCAGGGAATATTTTTTCGAGTCTCATGAATGGACTTTTTTCTGAACTGCTAGCTCTGAAAGCCCTGTGAGTATCATTCCTTTTGTTTGTAAATCTGAAATAATTCAGAAAGGCATTAGAATAAACATAGCAGAGTTGAATTCAAACAGGATTGTTTCTAGAGATGCATTCCAAAAATAAAAGCTGCATTATTTTGTTATCCGTGTCTGGCTCACTGTTGATGAGCTGCCATCTTTACCTGTTGCAGGGAAAGGGATAGCACTGACAATTCAACCCCATTCCTGACTAACCTAGTCTAGTCCTCCTGAATAACATCCCTTTTTTTTTTTTTTTTAATACTTTATAGTCTTATACTTTTCCATGGTTTTATCCATTACATCATATTAGGCCTCTAATTGCCAAAATATTTTTTTCTGGAATTATACTAACAGTTCCCAGTTATTGATATTGATTGCACCTGCCTAAGATTTAAAAGTGTACACTGAATATTTCTACTTAGAGGGGTTTTTAGTAAATGAAAGTATGTTGTAATATGATATTCTGCAGTAACACAGACCCAAGATTATTTCAGTAGTCAATGATGCTGTTCTGGAACCAAACCCAGAATTTTTGCACAATGTTATGAAAGTAATTAACAGTGGGACAACGTGTATTGGTTGTCTCAGACTATCTTTGTATCCATAGTTATGCATTTATCTAGAATTCCTCTTGGAATTAGATAATTTGAATCTAGCAGAAGAAAGTATGTTCATGGAAACTTCATGTGTACCAATTGTGGTCATTTTTTGCCTTTGTAGACATTTCAACACCGATTCACTGATTTGTGACTGTAACCTAAAATGGGTCTTGCAATGGGCCAGAAACGCTTCAGTCCGAATAGCAGAGGAAACAGTTTGTGCTTACCCCAGTGCTTTACATGGAATGTCACTTTATAACCTGAAGGAAAACCAGCTGATATGTGGTGAGTTGTACTCTGATTCAGCATTACAAAGTGAAGTGGAATCCAGAGAAAATATCAAAAAAACCCCCCAGAAATGGTGCAAAACTCCAAAATTATAATTAATAAAACTGACAGATGTGTGGCACAGAAGATACACCTAAGAATAAAAGAGATCGAAAAAAAAAATAGAAATTTCTTATCTCATATCTCAAGAACACCACTGTTCTGCAATGTATTCAGTAATATGTGATTATGACATAAAGCATTTAACTATGTTGCTAGTTCTACATTGTATTTTTTATGAAACTGAGGATTCCTACAGGAGGTTGTATAATGGTTCTTTCAAATTATGTATCTGACAGTGTGATATTAATGTCAAATTTAATTCTTGTATTTTTTACTTTTATCAACCTGTAACCATATGTTTTAGCACTGTTTCCTGGGGATGAATAGAATTGTTACAGTGAGCTTCAGTTAGGTGAATTCTGTATTTGAAGATCTAGAACTGAAATGTTTTTTGGATATTTTCCACCCTAACAAACATGATAGATACAATGTGAGGGAGAAAGCAAAAAAAATATGAATAAGTAAGGAAAAGTCATTTCACACTGGGCATTGTCTAGCAATGAGCAGGTTAAACCAGACATTTTTAAAAGTATCACACTGCAGAGAAAAGATTGCTGCCTGAGATGATGCTGGTGGGTTCCAGAACCAAAAGTCTAATTTCACACATAGTTAATTAATTTCAGGATCTTTGAATCTTTGACATGCTTGAATGACAGAAAATTGCTGAGATTGTGTCTTTTGCAAACGAAAGGAGAGTTACACGTTTCTCCTAATAACCACACAGGAATGGTGTGTATTGCTAACAAACAGAATGGAAATCAGAAATTGACTGGAATGATATAGACAGAAATGTTTTTACCAATGAATACATGTTTATAAGTTGAGATGTTTATAAGGAAGAGATGTGGAAGGATGTGAATACCACCTACAGATGATCCATCAGGTGAATTGTTGAGGAAACACAGACAGATGTCTGGAGGCAATTATGGCATGAGCTCTTGTGAGCAAAAGGCAGAGAATTTCCAGTAGCCTTTGTTACCAAACATTTGAAATTCTGCAATTCTCTTCAAATAGCAAGCTCCCATTTTATAAAGCCATCACGGGCATCTTCATAGAGATCCATTTCCCAGCAGGAAAAGTACTTCTGAAAGTGCTGGAATGATCAGAAAAGTGATTCAAGACTGTTAATTGGTATTTCCAGGTAACAAGTGAATATAAATCTCTGAATTCTACAGAGGAAATGAAAGCAATTTCTCAGAATTTCATAATTTAATTCCTGGTAGGACTCCCTTTCAGACCTTTGATACAGAATTTGTGATGCCCGTCTAGTTCTCTCTCCTATTCACAACCTCCACAGAACATTTGACGAGGGTTGTGATGACTGCCAGTGGCTTGACATTGCCTCCAATATCCACAGAGAGTTTTACAGTGGTTATAACTGCTGAGCCTTCCACCAGCTCTGTAATATCTGCCAGGTATTTCATGGTGCTCAGACTATCTGCTGGGTAGCTCACAGTGCCCAGAACATTTAGCAATTTAATCTTCAGTAAGTAAATTTGAGCTTAGGCATAATAGAAGGCTGTCTGGCACCAAAATAATAATAGCTATTAAGGATGATTTGTAAATAATATGTGTTGAAGTATGCACAGAGCTGATCAAATTAAACCTATTCTAAAGAAAATACTGAGTGACTTAAAAACTAAAAACTCCTTCATGTGAACATCATCCATACTGTCAGACATTTTTATTTATAGTCACTAATCTTCCTTCTACATGCTAAAAGATGTGATACCACAGTCCCAAGATGAGCAAAAAATACAAGAATTAAAGGGAAAAAATAAAAATAAGAGAGAAATGGGCAAACAGTTTTGCAGGAGAGTTAGGGAATGAACAAAAAATCAAAGTATGTGGATTCTGAATAGCTACAGGGAGCAGTTTGCCATCAGCTTTGTAGATTTATTTTATATGATGAGGTGAGAAAAAAAATCATCTTTTGAATTTTTTTCCTGGAAAATCTTTCTCATGCATCTACTTATAATAGCCAAAGTAGTAAGTTGCCTGTTGGAAACAGTTAAAAACCTCTTTTGGGGTTTTTTATGAGCTAAGTAACTGCACAGTTTTAGAATTCCCGGGGTTCTGCTTGCATATTTCACTAACAGCTTTTAAGAGCTACTTAAATCTTCTTTAACAAAATTCTCCAACTGTCAGAAGTGTTTGGTTATAGAACAGTTCTTCACAATGTTGGAAATAAGGCTGAATAGCTAGTTTGATGACAGAGTATGGTTTTGCCCTTGTCTTGTGCCTTGATGATGAGGGACTGTGATGAATTCATAATGGTGTGGACTGAGTATCTTTCTGAAAAATGGTTCTGAAATTGGCTTCATGCAGTGCCTTGTTACTCTTTCTTCGTGACTCCAAATACAAGTTACTCAATTTCCAGGAGGAAAATTACTTTTTCCTGGATACAAGTGCTATAAATTCCACCTGAGGTCTGATAGGAGTCTGTGATTTTCCCTGGCTCACATCGTCAGCAGAGGTGGATTCTCTTGGCCAAATTCTTCTCTCAAGGAAGACCTGTAGGAGGTTTTGTCTTATGGAGATTATGAAAGATTGCTCTTAAAGCTGGGGTTTGATTATTTATACTGATGAATGTGATATTAGAATTTAGTTTCTCAGTCTGAAAACTGTGTTGATGTTACTGAACAGCATGAAGAAGTAAAATTTCAGTTGTTCTGCAAATTACAATTGACATATAACTGTGATGGAGTGCTTTTCTGTTAGAAAATGTTGACTCCTCAAAACAGATGTGTGGAAAAGTGCTGACTTTCTTTTTTCCAACAATTAGATTTTGTTTAAAGGTTAGAAAGTAGTTGACATAATATCAATAATATTTAGATAAATGTTTTGACTAAAATGCTGAAAATATTTTCTAAATATTACCAAAAAATATTGCAAAGATCAAAGTATAAAAATAATTTTTGGTGCTTTAAGATATTTATTTATTTATACCACAAAGAAAATTATCTAATCCTCCTGGGACAGAACGCTGTCCCTCGTACAGATGTCCTACAAATTAAAATCTTGGGTTTTGAATATGTATATATGGTCTACTGTTGTTTATAAATAAGTAATTGAGAACATATTATTCCCTTCTGTTAATTAAAAAATAAATTGCTTGAAAGTATAAAAGGATATTGAGAAATCTGGGGTTTTTTGCTTAGCGTTTATTGCATTAATACATAATAAATTATGTTTTTATTCTTTATCATTATGTATTTTTTCATGCAGTTAGTAAATAAGTTTTGTTCTTTTTTGGTGTCAGGAGCTTTTCAGGTTTCTGTGGTCTGCTGTTCTAATCTTGATCATGATGTGGTTGCATGGACCTATAAAGCAGACAGGTTCAAGGAGCTAGAGGTAGTGTCTTGTTGGTTCTCAGGAGCTCTAAATGCAGAGAGGAGTCTACGTTATTTTCAAGTCATTTTGCTCTCCTCAGGCAGGTGTTTTGCTGTGCACACATTCACATCCTTGCATCCCAGCACTCCCAGGGAGGCTCCTTCTGCTGCATGACTCCTTTCGTGTGGGTGTCCTTACCTCTGAGCTGTGCTGAGGCAGTCTGCCAGCATCCCATAAAGCAATCTTGCCCCATAAATTGTTCTTAAACAGTCCTGGGTGGCTCTCAGAGCTTGCTCTGGCCCTTTGCATCTGACCCCATATGAGATGCTGGCTAAAGGTGATCCCCAAAATCTCTGTCCTTTTTCTCTGTGCTGATGCAAAGCTATGCACGGGTCTTTCCTTGGAAGAAACAAATCGTTTTCTTCTCTCTTTACTGTGCTTCTGCATTGGATGTTTCTGTTTCCCGTTTTCTTATTGTCTGTGTTGAATTGAATGGGAGGAAATCTCTTTGTGTGTTGAGTTGCTTCAACACAGGACTGTAGGACAAGAGCTACAAGAAGTTCTGAGATACAGCATTATTTCTTCACCTATACTCTGCACATCTCTAAAAACCCAGGCTGTTGCAGTAATTACAACCAGCAAATGGAGACAATTAACAAAGCCAGTATTAATCCATGTTCCCCATATACTATCCTCAGCAAAGAAACTTCAGAGGTAAAGGAAATACTTCTATGCACAAATGTTAGATACATTCATTGAAGACACAGTCTCAGGGGAAAATATGGTAGAATTCTGTAAACTACCTTAGTTTAAAGTGTTAACTCATGAGTGAAATTAGCAAGTTCTGACTCATAAAATATTATTGAAATGTGGGGTTTGGGGTATAATACACTCCCTACTTAGGAGGGACACTTCAAAGGGAGGAATGAAAATCAAAGAGATAAATCCTTTTCTGATTTCTGCATGGTGCAATAAAATTCTTTAAATGTGTTATAGAAAATGTAAATAATTTATTGGAAGGGAGGAGGTAAAGTTGTTAGGGAATTGTTTGTACTTAAGCAGCACCTTGTCTTTTGTAGTTTGCCTCTCTTCACTGGGAATCAGAATATCTGTTCCCCCAAAAGAGAAGAGTCAGGCTAAAATGTAGGTGTTTTTCCTCTGATGCTCTGTACCTATTCACATTGAAACTTGTGCAATGCAAAAAAAAAAAAAAAAAAAAAAAAAAAAAAAAAAAAAAAAGAAAAAAAACCCCACATTTTTTTATGCATGCATTCATTCTGCTTGTGTTCTTAGAGATTTCTTGTCCATTTTAAGATTCAATTTCTTACAAAGGTAAGAAGGACTTTCATTGTTACCTATCTACTGTCACATTTTCTAAAGAGCATTTCTCATGCTTGAGTACCAGGAGAACATTAGGGTGTATTTCTCTCAGGCCACGTGCCACTCCCCAGTCTATTTTTTTCAGTAATGTTTTCTTTTTTTTGCAGTCTTACCTAAAATACCGAAAAATTCAAAACATTCAAGACATTTAAAATCAATTAGAGTAATACCATTGGGAAAAATAGAACATTTTCTTTTCTATACTTCCTCTATAAAGTACTTTCATAGATTCTTAAAACATTTAAGCTTTAAATTCTTTCTCAGCAATGATGAGTGTTGTTTTAGATGTTGTATTTTTAGAAATTTCTTTATAATTTTACCTGATGTAATTGCACGTTGTTTCCCCATCATTCCTAGCAGAGTAAGTAAGTGTCCACTGTCCAATAGTAAGAACTTTGAAAGAAATATATACTTTTAAAATGCTGAAAAAGGAAAAAAACTAGATACTGGGGAGTTTTGTCTTTGAAAGAACTTTATCAACATTTAAATTTCAGCTGAAATCAACTGAATGTATTCAGCCTTGATCTGTGTCAGTTTTTGAGAACACTGTCAACTGTCTTGTGTTAGGGATATTGGTTAAGAAGTGAGATTTGAAATTTCCTTTTTCATGTGGTGTCAGAAATTAAATATCTACATTGCCATTCAAATCTTAAAATTAAATATATATATATTTGCACATAGATTGTTCCTAGAAGTTTCCTTTTCTATGTAAAATATATTGCAAGAAAAGACGCTGGCTTAAAATTAACAAGGAGTATTTTTTTCTTCATTTATTTTTCTCAGTGTACAGAAAACATTTTTGGTCTCATTTGTTACTTAAACTTAGGGACGGGTTTGAATTTATTGTTTCAACCATTTCTTTCTTAATTTATGAGTCATTCTTACTGTATTAACTCAGTGTAAATATTGAACTGTGGGGACTTTTCAGTGTGTAGTAACAGGCTAAACTCAAAACCTCAGACAGGAAGAATGATGGATTAATTATCCAGATTTAGATTTCAGTCCTGCAGTTTCTTGGCAGCCCACAGGTAGCTCACTGTGTTCATGTGGAGCATCATTGTCTTCCAGAATATGCAGAATATCCAGAGTTCAGCTCTAATTCTGCAGGGAGTGCCTAACCACATGAATAGGTCTAATTATGTTAAAATAGGAATACTCACACTAATAACCTTTCACAGGATTATGTTTTGCAAGATATGGATACTGATAAAATTAGCAGTATTTAAATCCTCTTCCAGTTACTTTTTGTTTTATAACGTTAGCAATTCAGGATTTTCTTTAATAAGAAAATATGCATAATAAGAAAATATGTATAAATCAGATAATATAACTGTATATTTTGGCTCTTTCAAAGACAGATGGGGTAAATTCCTTTTATGTCAGAGCTAAGTGGCCATTTTTATATCAAAGTTGGTTTCCATACTATCATTTGGTAGTATGAAATGAACAATGCTTTAACCTTTTGTCTCCAAATTCTAGATTTCTCATCTAATATGATCAGTCTCAAAATGGGGGGGAAAGGACTATGATGCCCTAAATTTAATATTAAACATTATTATCTAATTTCTTCAGTGGCAGTTTAGAACACTTGGGGCATTTAGTTTAGATTGGGGGCATAAAATTCATAACAGTTAAATCTTATAAATGTGAAATAGCAGAAATAATAAAATGTTCATTTGAGGATGAAATTTTACTGCAACATAATTTCGTGCATCTGTGCTCACACATGAAAATCCAGTTCAACAGAAAATTTCATCTCTGAAATCTTGCTGATTTAGATGCTGGAAATGTACCAAATTGTTTTTTTCTCTCCATAGCTTAGTCTTATATACCACATTAGAGGTTTTTAATGTACACTTGTATCCTATTTGCTACATTGTCTTTGACTGCTGTTCCAAAAATCATGCAAAATAGCTGAAGGAAAATTTAACCAAGGTGGAGTTGGAATAGCAGTGAAATGAGCCCTTTTTACTCTTCAAACTTGAACACTTGGCTGTACATACTCAAAAGCTCATGAACAAAACAATGGTAAAACAGACAGCCTTGACTACAACCCATTGAGTATCTCTGAAGATATATTCCTTATTTATTATGGTAACATGAACATTAAAAGACTAGGATTAAATTTTAGACTGGTGATTTCTAGATAAAATTGTGTCAGCTTTTTAACAAACATATGTTAATATTGTCCAGTAACAACACTTACTAGAGTTTGCTGTAGTTCATCCTAATGGTTATCATAGGAAAATTCCCTATAAAGCTTCCATTCTAACAATCTCTCTTTTAATTAAGTGGAGTATAACACAGTGGCATTTCACATTTTTATAACACATTTCAACATACAGGACTTCTTTGATGTTTGTATAAAAATGGCTCTTGAGAGCTCCTAACACTGTCAGCTGGGCTGAAAGGAGTTTGGAATGGAAAAATTTAATACTTCAACAGAACTGTCACTTTTCAGCATAGAATTTTTTTTTTTTTTTTTTTTAACATTCTGGCATAGATGAGAATTCATGCAGCCTACTGGACTCTGGGCAATTAGGGACAATCACTGACATTCTTGGGACCTTCCTGCCACCATCTTTCCAGGATCTGGGTGTGCATTTATGATTTGAAAATAAAAAAGGCTGAAGATTTGGAAAGATGAGTGCTCCCACTGCATTTCCCAGTTTGACAGAGCGAATCAGAATATTTGATTATATCTGTTGGACCTATTGGAGTGGGTCCAGAGAAGAGCAACAAAAATGACTGGAGACATGGAACATCTTTCCTGTCAGGAAAGGCTGGGGGAGTTGTGGTTGCTCAGGTACAGAGGTGAAGGCTCCAAGACCTCAGTGCATCCTTTCAGTACCTAGAGAGGGTTTATAAGGAAAATGGGCACAGAATTTATAGTAGAGTCTGTAGCAATAGATTTGGGAGTAATGGTTTTAAACTAAAAGAGCATCTGTTTACATTTTTTTTTACAAAAAAACCCACTGGCAATGGGCTACCCAGAGACGTGGTGGATGCACCACTCCTGGAAACATTCGAGGTCAAGGTGGATGGGACTCTGAGCAAACCTGGGTAGCAAACCTCCCTGCTCGTTTTGGGGCATTTGGACAAGGTGACATTTAAAGGTCCACTCCTACCCAAACCATCCAATGATTCTGTGATTTTGTAGAGCTGGGTGCTTTAGCTTCCCACTGCTCAGCCATTTTTATTACCTGCAAGCTGTAATGAGTATGCAAAGCCATGAGCCAGCCATTCCACTTGCCATAAGGGTAATTTGAGTAATCAGAATTAGCTTTCTAACAGTGGGTTTCTGACTGGTGCCAGGAAGAAATTTGTGTTGATGAATCTTCCAGGACCACGGCTGTCAATATGTCGTGGTCATCAAGTTTCAGCCTGTGGCAAGCAATGAAATGTTCCCCAGCTTCTAAAGTAGAGTTCTGGGACAAATTGAAAATAAAAAATTGAGAAATTGCAGCAGTTTTATTTGATAGGAAAGAAATCGGTGATGAGAAAACTATTTGCCTGTTCTTTTAGATCTCTATGCCAGTGCAAGGCAATGCAATTTTTTAGTTGTTTAACTGGAACAAAATCTTGAATTTCATATTGTGGAAATCTGTGAAGTAACTGTTACCATTTTAAAAATTAAAATGTTACATTATTTGACAATTATGTATAAGTGAAACCTTTCACCTCTGTTTTTCACTGCCTCTACTTTCCTGTCAAGTAAATCACTGCTATCATCAGTAAATAAGAAAGGGCTTTTCCATTGCTCCCTCACAAGATGCATCAGTGCCTAGAACTGGTGCAGAAAGGGTAATTTAGTTTTACTGGGTCTTAGGAATCTGGAGGAAACTCCTGTAGACAAAGGTTAAATAACTTTGTGATGGCTGGACATGTCGTCCATCTGCTGAGTGCCAGATGAAACCTGTATTACTTGGATTTGTCAGAAGTGACTGGATTTGAATCGTACATTCCCCAGCTCAGCCTTTCTTAGTTTTGGTGTAGCTGTAAATTATTTTAAGTAAATAAATCAGATTAGTTGTAGAATCCAATTGAGTCTTGAAGCCTCATCCAAAGCTATGATTGTAGCTTATCTTGGCGTATTTGCACTGAATTTTAGCTTCTGTTTTGTGTCTGTGGAGTACCTCTATGAGGTTAGCTAACCCTGGTAACTGAAGCACCAGCAGCAATGGACTGTGACAGCCTGGGCTCATTATCCTTCTGACTCATGATAAATCCCTTTTACTACTTCTGCTCATCTCCTGTGATGGGTTTACAGGAGTTTGCAGGAGTGAAAATGCAATAAAGAACTTGTAGCTTTAGGTAAAACAGCATGCATGTCAGAAATCTTGCTCTTTGGTTAGTGGCTACCGTTTCAACGTAGCACTTAGCATTACAAAAGAAACATAACCACATCATTTAACTATAAGATGCTGGCAAGGAAAAAAACCCAACAGCAACAAACTAACCAAAGCAAAAACACTGCTTGATACTCCTATTTGAAAAGCATGTATGAGAGTGAGAGGGACTGATAAAATGGTGTGGAATATCTCTTGCCATGCCAGCATTATGAATCTGGTGGAAATAAGAAGCTATTACACAAACAAAAGCTCTGCTTTCTCTGCAGTGAGTGACAAATGAATGTGATAAAAGGCTTTCTTGTCCCAAGCCCAAGAGACTCACCTTATTCTGCTGTGTTTAATACATGTTGGCATCTGTATTTTCTCGATATTATGTTGAAATTGGAGCCAGGCTCAGCATTTATTAAAACTGAAGCTTGGCCTCAGTTCTGTGTTCATTCTTGGCTTCCTTGGCACATGATGCAGTCTGTGACCTTCTACACCAAACGTTTTGTTCCTGCCAGCAAATTTTGCAACACAGAAACTGGCATTGGTGTGCTGGCACCTCCCTTTTTGGCAGAGCTGGCTGTTGGAGCAATTGAGATCACGCTCTTTTCTCCAGTTCCATTTGATAAATATCATCAGATTATAATTTGCACCGTCAGCAATTCAGATTTTTAGCTAATGCTTTTCAATTTGTTTTTCCTCATTTTCATCTGTCCTTTTTCTTGGATTGGTTCCTTCGCTTTGTCCTCACTTCCAGCTTTCCCCCACTGTGCTTTCCATGCACATTTCTTTCCCACTGAGACTGTATACAAATATTAGAGCTCTAACTCACACTTTTGTCAGCAGGATGTGCCGCACTCTGTAGGCACACTCAGTTCAAATAAAAAGCCCATTGGCAATACAATAAATCAAGTGATTAACAAGAAGCAAAATGCCAACCTCTGGCGCTTTTTTTCTGTCCCAGAAGCTTGTAGCAAACTGAATTTTCTACCAATAAACTGGAGTCTAAGGTGTATCCTGAGATGTGAGCACTGTGTGGGCAGCCTGGGGAAACCTGTGGATTTTCCTATTTCTGGTTGTGTGAAAACTGTTGATAGCAAACCAAGCCAGTTAATGAGGAACAGGAAAAGCCTAGCAGAAAACTCTTTCTGGTAGACTGAACATCAGAAGGTGCTGGTGCAATACAGGTTTATGCTGTATTTAGCAGCTGTTGAGCTTTAGAGCTGAGCTGCCCAGGTTGAAGGTTATGCAGCAGGAAATGCAACAAAAGTGGCTGGAGGTGGAACAGTTCCTGCAGTTCCTTGTGCTGGTCATGCTGGTTAATGACCACCCAAATTTCTGTGGTGTTCAGACAAATCTGTTGCCTGGGCCAGGTTTTGTGCTTACAGGTTTGCTCTTGGTCATTCCTCCACAAGACAGTAGTGTGCACTCATTGGAAGTGAATATTATCTAAAGGTAGTAGTATGGTACTTAAAAATATAGCTAAAATATGGGTAAAAATGCACTTTGTGTTATCTTTTTACAAGCATTTTTGTTCCAAGTATGTCAAGAAGCAGCAGTATTTCCTTGGTACTCTCCTTCTTTCCAGCTTTTGAAACAAGATAGAAGGCAAAAATTAAATGGGAAATTGAAAAACTTCAAATCTCAAGAACTGAATTGTAAGGAAAAATTAGGAAGTACATGATGTGTGCACATGTGTGTGAGAGAAATTCTTTTATAAATGTATTAAGGGCGTATGCATTGGAACATTTCCATAGAGCTTCAGGGCACCTTGTTGTTTTTCTGGTTTTGCTACTTGTCTTAAAAATATTTTCTGTTTTCCTTTTCAACATCTTGGGACACTGCCATTAAAATATGCAGGGGTATACTTTATTTGGAAAGGACATAGGTGATAATCTTAATTCAGTGGTTTTTGTGTAACCCGATTCCTTCTCTGTATGTCCTCAGTATTCTAGTCTAGATCTAATGTGAAATACAGGACTGGATGGCTTGGAGAGTCTGGCCTTCAGTCAACAAAACCCTTTTCTGCTGAGAAGTGAAAGATAACGAAAAAAGATGTAATTACTGTAATGATGGGTTAGACCTTTAGATTCATGCTGCAATCAGTGATTCCTGTGGTGCTCTGCTGCAATCATGGTTTAGTGCTGACTGGAGAGACGAGACAGGTAAAGACTGTAAAACACTCCATCACCTCTTGATCTGCATGCCTGGAGTGGAGTCACAACTCTCACCTGCAGATGGGGGTGCTGGCTCCGAGCTCGAGGGCAGCACGGTGGATTGTCTTGGAAGGAGCATCTTGGAATGTTTGTCAAGTGTGTAAGAAGTAAATAAAATCCCTGCAAATTACTCCCTCCCTTCTCAAAACGCAATAGTAAACATTATAATTTTATGAGACCGTCGCGTCTGACATGCACACACACACACATGTAAATATGAGCATCAGAGATTATATATATATATTTAGTAATCCAAATTTAGTCTTTATTACCCACAAAATCAAAGAAAAAAATTCAGTTGTATAAGGCTATGCTTGCCAGACCTGTTATATTTAAACTTCTGTCAAATCAATGCCAAAATCATTCCAACTATTTCAGAATTTCTTACTTACTTTATTCTCAAAGTCAAGCTTTGAAAATGTGTGTACAGCATTAACAAATACTTTTGTTTTTTATTCTCAGTTTGAAAGATTGTTGGATTATGGATTTAAAATAAGTATTTCCAGCTGATGTGACTTTACAATAATTTTATAGCCATTTGGGATAAAGGGTATTGGTCCTATTTCTGAACCTCTTACTGGTGCCATTAATCCTCATAACTGTGAGCTGTGTCACAGAAGTCAGCTGGAACTTCTGCATGAGTAATGTTTGCAGAACCAGCCTCAGACATTTAAGTCATTACTATCCCTGGAAAACAACTGAAGATTAGCTCTGGTATTAATGTTTTTTATGTGGACATCACAGAGATTAAAAGCAGATGTTTTCCAGGAGTACTTATGTTTACCTTCCACAGTCTACAAATGTCATAATCCATAGAAATTTTATTATTTTTGATTTGAAGATGAGTTTTCAGCATTATTTGTCAGTTTGGCCAGCCCAAATAGGTACATTCTCGAAGCTGGTCAGGAGGATATCCTAGCAGAATGGTGTGCTTAATTCCAAGTGTATTTTTAATTCATTTTGCATCTTCATTGGCACTTAAAAGAATTTGAAAGGAAAAGAAAATGAGCACACTGTTGATAGGACTGATCGTTTTTTGACATGCTGAAGTAAAGAAAAGTTTTCATTCACTTCTGATCGTTAATTGACAAAACCTGTAGAGAGCACCTCATTCCCACTGCATTTCTGGGTTTGGTGATCCCCAAGGCTGAACAACAGAAGGATTTATGGGAGAGCCTGAGGCACCAAAGCTCAAGAAAGAGATAAATTCAGAGTGATAGTGTTACATTCATGTCTATGCTCAGCAAGCTATTTAACTTGACTTAAAGATGTTGATACTCTAGTTCACACTCCTCCTACTTCATAGCCTCATTACACAAAAGTGTCACTCACTGCAGGACCAAAACCATTTGACCAGATACAACATCCTCAGTTTAAAAACTACTGTATTCGTGAGAAATATTTGTTTCTGTGAGTAGTATCTATTGCTGTTGTTTTTCTACATTGCCGTTTTTTTTACATTTTGGTAGTCATTTCATTAATTTGTGGCTAAATTGGCATTCCATGTATTTCCTTATATTCCATAATTGACTTCATAATGCAAGACAAAAATTACAACTTTTTGGAGGTTCTCTCCATCTGCTAGTTAAAAACATTTTAATATAAATGACTGAGTTCAATGACGCAGCTATTAGGAATGAGGCATTAATTTGGTTTACCTTCTCTTCTCTTCTCTTAATTAGAAGCCAAAGCTGATATAAAAATACTGTGAATTTTTCGAGGAATTTTTTAGTAGTGCATCATTGTCTCCATATAACAGGTGCAATCAAAAGGTGAATTACAGGATGGGTACACAGGAGGGCTTTCTGAAGGCTGCACTTCATAGTCAAAGCAGACCTAAAACATTTCAGTAGAGAGCAGCTGGTCCCTTAATCCTCTGTGTGCTTCTCTCCAGCAGCAGTAGCACACATCCACTTGTGCCAATATTGCATTTCTGCTGGCCAGCATTCTTCTTTGTATAAAAGCAGAAGTGATCCCTCTCACTGTTTACTCAGAGCAGGTGGTGAATGCACTATTTTAACGCTTAAATACTCAAATAGTAACAAGGGCCCAAAGCTGGATTTGTAAGTGCAACTTGTCACTACTTAAGGGTTCTGAAGGCAGCACCTGAATGGCATAAAGAAGGGTGTTACGGTGGAATGCTGAGTAAGGGGAAAAGCACTGTTGGTTGTGCACAAATTTTAGCAGTTAGAGAATCAGTGGTTATGGCTTGCAACCTGGATAGGCATGGCTGAGCTCATCTGTGCTTGTTCTGGGCAGTGGAGGATTTTGAGGAGCAAGTTTAAGGAAGATAAAATTGTGAGCAGTGAAATGGAAAAAAAAAAAAGGCACTTGTCAGAAAAATAGATGTTTGAGATAGTTACTAGTGGTGCAAGTGGTGGAAGAGTGACCTTTCAGCTGACAACTCTGTAGGATGAATTGATATTAATGATGAGGGGCCTTTAAATGAAAACAGAAGTAAAAGAAGGGATAAGATCTAGTTGTAATACTCTCTTGGCTCATCAAGATAGAATGACAACCAAGGTGCAAGACTGTAGGCTTTTCGTCTAAGGTGGGATTGCAGAGTGAGGTTAAAAAGTGGCCCAGGCTCAGTGAATTGTTTTGGTGTTGAAGGCTGAGGTGGAAAGGCTGTATTGCAGGAAGTGTTGTGCAGGATGTTCGTGGTAATCTGTTTGTCTGTCAAGTTTGTGAATCTTTAGTATTCTCATTACCATGAGAATTTTGTGCGATGATAACAAAGTATCAGTGGTAGTAATTTTCTTCTTCTTAAGAAGAGATATATCAGAAAAAAGAAATTAAGGTTCTCCTTTATTTCTTATTATACCAAAGATTATTGTCTTTAGATGCAGAGCTTCTGTTTTTTCCTGAAATTCTCCTTTTCAATTTTCTGTTATGAATTTAAAGAAATAGCATTAATTTCATAATGTAGAGAAAGTGTTTTGTGGAAGTTGTCTTAAGGTAATTTTGAGATAAAAATAAAAGAAAACATACGGTCTAGAGATGCAGTCTCTAGAGAGACTTTAGGATTGAGGAAAATAACCTTCAATTACTCTCAAATCTATGAAATAGCAGACTTCCATCGAGGCAAAAAATGCACATACCTTCCAAATTTGCCATTTTTTAAAAATTGTGTTCAGGCATTTGGGTTTGTGATTATGAAGCTTTTTTTTTTTTGTAATAGCCTTCTTAGAATGTGTAATATTCTCATTATTGGGGTGTTTCTGGGAGAGAACTTTGAGAGATAAAGTTCATTTTAAAATATGGTAAAGAGTATTCATCTTTGAATAGATAAATAGAGCTATTTAGATAAATATTTAATGTTAAGTAATTATCTAGAGAGCAGAGATGACTTGTGGAATAGGGAGAAGGAATGGAAAATGAAAAGTCATGAGGACAGTTGAACTTAAGGGGAAAGTTTAACTATTATTAGTCTTGTTATTATCCAAATCCCTGGCATACAAAGTAGTTTAGGCTCTCTAGACAGTAGCTTTTATTCTAGGCATTTTGTCTACTGACAGTGAAGTGGTCTTATAAATGTTAACTGAACCTGTATTAATAGCTGTATTTTTTCTCTAATTGGAAGACTCTTTTATTCTGTACACTTGTATAGTAAAGTGTACAGAACAAAAAAGAAAGTGTACATCCTGCCTTGTGAAGAAGGCTGGGTTGGAGCATCTCAAAGGATCCCTTCCAACCTCGACCATTCTGTGACCTGTTTCACAAAACTCATTTTCTGTAGATATTCTGGTAATCCTGTATTTATCTGGGCTCCCACCAGTGAAAAAAAATGTGATCTCTAGATCACAACATGGTGTCAGACTGCAGTGGGTAGTTAGTGGTCATGTCTCTTACGTTAGCATTTTCACATGAAGGTCTGAGAAGCTGGAATTGTACCCAAAAGCTCGCTTTACAATATTCATACAAGAGGAATTAATCGCGACTTCGTTTTCCTATTTTTGTTTTTGCTTTCCCCTGCAGCTGGGCCTCTGGAACTTCCTCTCTTCGAGCTGATCCCCTCGCAGAGACAGGTGGTTTTCCATGGAGACCGCTTGCCTTTCCAGTGCACTGCCACTTACGTGGACAACACCACGCAGGTGCACTGGTACCACGCGGGGCGCCGCGTCGAGACGGACGAGGAGAGTGGCATCTTCGTGGAGGACAGCATCATCCACGACTGCTGCCTGATCACACGGTAACACACCCCTCTAGAACCAGTCAGGCTGGCAGGTGAGGGGAGCAGAGCCTGCACCTGCAAACAGCCTCGTTAAAACGCGCATCGGGAGTTAGTTAATTCGAAGCAATTCAATGGCGTGCTTGGGTCTGAGCACAGAGGTAGGGATGTTTCATGGCTATGGTTGGCCGTGGTCCCAGATTGTACTTTTTGTGTCCAAGTATCCAGATTTGATCAGATGTGGGTTTGAAACAGATAAAACCAGTTTCTTATACCTCTTATAACCATGAGAAGAAACATGAAAAAGCAAGAAAAGCTTCAGTAGCATATGAGAGTGACCCACAGCCAAACTGCTTCTTCATGACACCATCTAGAAGTCTGACAGATGGACCTATGAAGAACTATTAATTAAAAAGGCTTGGATTAATTTTTGTGGGTTCCAATATATTAGATCCTATATTCTTTAGTTAAGTAATCTCATTTTTGTTCCTTATTAAATACTTCTCAATTTTCTGTGACTTTTACCGTCTTTGTGCCTGTGTGCTTGAGAGATACAGAGATCTACAGATGCATTTGCTGATGTGAAAAGTGCAAGAGGAATGAAGTAGAGAAGTCTTATATAAAGGAAGCAAACCCTAATATTTGGAAGTGACTGTAATGTTCCAGTTTTGCTTCAGTTTTCCTGTTAAACATTATTTAATAAATTATAAATTTCAGTGTTTATTTTTGGGTGTCATCACAGAGTATTGGCTTGTCACTAAAAGCTGCTAAGTTGTTGCACACATCCTTTTGTCCTCTGCCAGTTTCCATTATTGATCAAAAAGAGAGTCTGATTCTGTGTGCATGTTCTGCCTTTCTCTTTGTAGAAGATGGAATGAAAATAGCTATGCTAATTAGCTCTGGATAATCATTAACATCTTTTCACTCAAACAGTTTCTGTTAATATAATTGACCTGAAATGCTTCTTGAACTATCAAATAGAAGTTATGAAGGGAGTCAGATTAAATCCTTTCCACTGGGGCCTTTTGGCTTTATTAATTTCATCTAACCAATGATTATTTGACCCCTTTTGGAGTCCTGTAGATCTAGAGGCATGGATCTGACTATTCTCACAGCTACTGGCTTTCTTCTAGTATCAATGAAAAGGACTATTAGACCAATTAGTACAGCAATGCCAAGTGCATGAGTTATTTAATATAACTGCCGAGTCACTTAAATTAAAGCGTGTTCCTCCTGCTTCCATTATATCGAAATTAAAAGACATGCTGTTAATCACCTCATTATGTTTTTCAACTGAATTATATTTTATACTGTATGAGCAATTTGTTAAGCATAGTAATAAACTAAAATAAATAGTCTAAAATTGTTTTTGAAATAGCTATCCCTTTTAAAAAGCTGCAAGTAGCTTGACTGATTTTTACCTTACATTACTTCTTTTTTGCCAGACTGTGAAATAAAAACCGTTGTCTACCATAGCATTTTGTAATAAGGATGGTTGATCTCCTGCCTACCTCGTTACTGTGCCATTTAATAGGTGACCTTGGTGCTGATGGTGCAGTATGCACTGGAATGTGCACTGTGCACATCTATTCAGAAAAAAATGTTCTTCAAACACGTCATCACATTTGCTTTTATGGACTGGAAAAATACTCTGACTTGCCCAAGTTACGTGATAGGGTAATATAAGACCAAATATTTTTGAATAAAACTGCAAGTCCTTAAACAGATGTTTAAAAGCATGCAACATTTTAATTCCTTATTTATTTGCACTATATGTGGCACTTCATAAGATAGAAGGGCATCAACACTGCATTTACCATAGAGCATTGTTCCTATCCAGCCAAAAATGCTAATACTCAAGCAGCTGTGCCTCTGCTAGGTGCTGATCAGAATCAACTTGTTAAAGACACACTTTTGAACCTACTTTTAAAAACTGTGCTATTTTGAAGGTAATTTTTCTAAACATAAAGACATGGATTGTTGAAAATGGGAAAAGATTGGCCGTGTTGTGACTGTTAAAATTATCTTCAGCATTTCTTAATTTTAGTCCCATCTTTATGACCACATATACTATGTCCTAATTTATATAATTATTATCATAACAAATTAAAATGATATGTTATAGCATGTTACAATAGCATGCATTAGTGTGCTTGTTACATGCTATTACACACTGTGATGGTTCTTAAGGCTAAATCATGGTTGTACGAGGCATTGAAACATCAGAAAGACTGTGCCTCCCTGAGGCTATCAAATGTTAAGTATGTGATTTGGACTAAAAATAAAGGTAACTTGAAATCAGCTCTTACAGTATCATATTTTGCCTTTGCATACCTAGTCTTTACAGCAAATGTCCACTCTCTGTGGCTTTCTGTAATTGCACTAAAGGACAGACTTTGGCCTATGCTACTTAGCAATTTAAAGATTTCTGTAGCTGGTTTTGAACAAAGAGGTGTAGTCATGTTCCAAAAGCTGCTTATTCAAACATTTTTAGGTGGTTATTTTATTGGGTAGTTCCAGATATTTCTGGACATGGATTTACAGCACAAATATCATGCTAAACCCTTCTGTTTTATTAACTGTCACAGCAGAAGGATAAAATATCCAAATGTGTATTTTTTGTCTCCTATGATAAAGCAGAATAAACTAAAATAAATATTTTTGTTACAATAATTAAACTAAAGTTTTGAACTGTATTCCGGTCTGTGACATTTTTCTTGGCAAGGAGTATTCCCTTACAGGAGATCTTGAAAAGGTGTTTTCAATTCTGCTGCTAGCTTGCATTTATCATTTCTTGCCAATGATAATAATGTTTGATTTTGCTGATGTTTAATTTTCTGTCATCATGCCTATGTATAAATGTCACAGTCATATATGAAAATACACATATGATGTGGGACTAATTTCCTATCATTTGTGAATGGATCTAGCTGAATTTGTTAATGATACTTCCATGAGGACAGCCTAATTTCTTTAGCCTGGAATATTATATCAGTTTAATAATAAGCAGCAATTCTAGCTCAACACATTCTGATTCTCTGATATCCCTGAAGCCACAGAGGAGGAAGGTCATGTAGGACTCTCTGCAGCACAGCATCTTCCCCAGCTTCCCCACTGTTCCCTTTCAGTGTTTGGAGAAGCTAGCAGGACAGTTGTTAGAATATTAAAGTGGAAAAGGAAATTATTTTAGTGCTGTGAACCAAGAAACTCCACAGTGGCAGAGATATTTTAATTTCGAAGAAGTTTCTTATTTACCACAAAGAATATAATGACAATTTTGAAGTCTTTTTTTATTTCTATTCTGTGAATACTCGTGCAGAGTGTTTAGCAGTGCTTATGCCCTGACAGCTGTGATAGCTGCTCTGGGACCATTACAGTTCACAAGTGCTCCTTCTGAAAACATTAAACTGTGAGGGAAGTTAAAAACCCATAAAAAGGAGAGCTACAGCTGAGGAAACCATCATGCTCTTGTCTGAACCTAGGATGACAGGTGCTAGGATCAAAAGTTTTTGTTGTGTAGATAGATTTGCCTCTGAATACTTAGGACTGAATTTTGATCCCCTGAAAATTGTGTTTTTCTATTGCAGTCTGCCCTAAGTATCTCAGTCTTCTAAAAATGGTTGACAAGGCCACTTTATTTTATGGGGTTTTTAATTAAAAAAAAAAAGGTTTAAGAATCTCTTTTTTTAATACTCTAAGTGATTCTTTACATTGTGACAGTATCCACTGCCGAGTAAATAATGAAATAAATAATAATGTTTGAGATGAGATGTATATGATTATGCAAAAAATCTCAAAAATGGTGCAGAAGAAAGGAAGAACTTCAAATCATGGTACACTTGTAATGGTGGAGGTACAAAAGAAATTTCAAACAAATTAAATGCTGTGGGTTAAAACTTTTGATAGTAATTTATGTTATCCAAGCAGGAGGTGGAGTCCAATTAATACCTTTTTTACTGTTTGAAATTATCACTGCAGGTGTTAGTAAAGAATTAGGAGTTTGATTGAGACAGTTTCACTGGAAGAAAATAAAGATAGTTTGGAAGAATCAAGATTGTTTAAGATGTGATTAGAGAAAGGAAATTGATTCCAGGAGTAGACAGGGGGCATCATGGCAAGTCTGAGATCCAGGCAGACACTTCCTATAAGAAAGAACAAAATGCTTCCAGAACTTCTGTGTGAAAAGCAGAAATTCAAGGCATGAAATTATCCCAGTGATCCCTAAACTTTGTTAACAGTTTGGGCAGGAATACATCTGGAAAAGACACGAAGCAAGCAGTAGAGGTTTGAACTGGTCCTAGGTAAATAAAACAGCCTGAAAATCCCTGATAAGGATGTTGGTAGGTTGGATATTTGACTGAAAGTTCAGATATGTATCAAGTCATGGCAGAATGTTGGAGATTGCACAAGATTAACAAGATTAGAACAGATCCAAGTTACTCAATTCAGAAATGCAAATATTTTATAATACTTTGTGTTCTGCTGTCTTGAGTATTTTGGAGATGAGCTGCTGTGGGTCACACTGAGAAATCCAGAGAGATAAACAGAAATTGTTCAGTGCTGATATTTTTGGTTTACCTGATTGACCCTGTTTGACCTTTAGCTGTCAAGGAGTTAGGAAACAAATGAAGCAAAATAACAGTTTAAGTTGCAAATCAATATTTCTGTATTATTTTGAGGTCACCTGAAGCCCTGTAGGCAATGGTTTACAACTCATTTCAGGCACTGGAAGCAGAAAAGGGCTACTGACAGATGCTATTCACCAGCAGTATTCTCATATATCAGATAGTATTTGAAATTATTGCAGAATATTATGAAATGCCTAGGGTAAGGGTTTCATTGTGTGAGATTTAAGAGTACCTTCATGAGAATTAATTTGGAAGATTAATTAAACTTAGGTCTTTTATCTAAAAAGATTTCAATTACCTGAAGAAAAGTCAGTGACAGTTTTACTACTAATCAGTCTGGGGAATATTTTAAAATATAACCTGTGGAGAGACTAATACAATGAAGAGCAACCACGATACCCTCTGTCATTAAAGTAGTAGACCATTACCTAAGAGTTGTGCCGTGTCATAAAACCTGTAGGCTTAATTTGGGTAAGTGCTTGTTGAAACATGATTGAAAAATAGTAA
>VZSR01000257.1:3908488-4025282 GCA_013398615.1 Brachypodius melanocephalos | reverse complement strand
AAAAAAAAAAAAAAAAAAAAAAAAAAAAAAAAAGTATTTTGGCTGATAGACTTAAAATACCCTAGAAAAACAGTAAGTCAGAATGTAGAATGTTACAAAAATATACTTTCTTTGTTGTTGACACCAGATTAAGAAGATGCCTTGCACTAAATTTTGACCTCTCACTTCCATCTCTGCTTATATCCAGCAGCTATAAATGGGTCCATCCAGCCACAGCACTGAAATGTTCAGTAGTAAGAACAAAAATTGACACTTTATCCCCCACAAGGGAGAATCAGAGGGTTTTGCTTTGACTTTTTAAGGCCAGAATGATTTTAATGTGGCCCTTCAAACAGCTGCAGCTACAGCTGGGGACATGCTGCAGTTTGGAGTCAACATCTCAGGGCTGCCTTTTTCTGAAGTACTTCTCCTGTCAACATCAATGTTAGGTATAATTATACATTTTCTCTGAGTCCAGGCAGCAGTTTGTGAATCTGTGAACCAAATGTGAGCATATCAGAGCGTTTATGACATACATTTCTTCATTTCTTCAAAGAAACACTTGCTAGAAATATTGAAACAACAGCTGAATTACTTTTGAATTTTCATGTATTTCAATCTGTTTGACACTGAGAATACCTTGTAGGGCATATTCCCATTAACTTGCTGGAATTCCATGAAAATAGGCCCTCTCCCCTCTTTTTTCTCCCTGCAGGATAAAACACCCCCTGTATTTAATTGTTTATGGTATTGTGATTGGGTGGCTCCTGGCCATTACAACATAAATTTTACACTGCAGCAGGTACACCAAATGCTGAGAAAGAAAAAAGATTGTTCCTGAAGTTCTTATGTAGAAAACTGCTGTCTTACCTTCTTTTTAGATATTTCCAAATTTCTTGCAAGTGGGCAGGTAAAACAGGTCAGTATAACCTCTAGTATATCAACCAGCCCATAAAGTATTCATTGCATAATTAATTTCTGCATTTGTATCATGTCAAAGTAATATGCATTTGAAAAATTATATGAAACTGTAAAATTATTTTGTAGAGGTTTTGGTTTGTTTCCTTTTGTGTGTTGTTTGGGGGTTTTGTGATGATAGTTTTGGAATTTTTTTGCTGGTCCCAGTGGCATGTAATCAAATAATCAAGAATTGTCATAAGCAGATTAACACTTCTGAGCCACCTGGGAAATATTTTACTTTAAAAGCTTTTTTACACAATTTTGGCTATTGGTGTCATTTTTGTCCAAGAATCCCTGATAGTGTACAGATCACAGGAGTTATGCTAATGAAATAAAGCTTCCTTTGAATACAGCATTGCAGCATACAGACTACTTAAGGGCATGCAGCAGGTGTAGCACCATTTCCCCAGGAGGCTGCAGTTGTACCCATCCTGCAGTGCTTCAGCTTGCTGCTAGAACAAAGATAATAACAATGAACACATCTGAGCATCCCTAAACCTTTCACCGACTGACAGAGCAGCCCAGTGACAGACAACTCATGCATGGAGTGCTTTAAATAATCCCTGGCCCAGGTGTACTCTCTTCAGGTAGCTTTATGGCATTGTGCTACCACAGACCTGCCAGCTGGCTGAAGGTTTATCCAGCAGGAGAAAGTTTGGGGTCTCTAGAGCTGTTGGTCTTTTTCCCTCCCCACTTACACTCTCAGCTAGCTAGACTGGCGTGTATTAACTCCAGGACTGTGGGAGTTTGAAGATCAATACAAAAATCTTTGTGTATTTATCCCTTCAGTGCAGGACAGTGACTGTCTCTCCCTGACGAGCTCAGTGGGTGAGAATGAGCTCATACAGCAAACCACACGTGTTGTGATATGATGCAAAAATGTTCAGGTTTCTGGTGTAGTCTCTGAAGATGGTTTGGTGGAGTCACTCTAGTATTAATGGTGTTTGTTTCCTCAGTTTTATGAAAGAAATTAATGGGATATATGTTGATCACAGGTATTTTGATACCCACCTATAGAAAACTCATCTCACTGCTGACTGTTGGGCAGCAAATGGATATTAGCCTGTGACAGGATTTTTGAACATTTGCGTTTCAATTGAAGTAATTCAAGCAATACAAAGGAAATAAAGGGAGATGATTTTACTAACTGACATACTTTTCCCTTATTTTGGAAGTAGGTATTTGTTTCATTGTGGATTTTTCCCTCTGGTTTTTGGGTTTTTTTCTATCAATATATTAAGTCTAGGTCCTTTCCAACTCTTGCCATGGCTCTAGCATGTGAACAAATCAGCTGATAGATAAATTATAGAAAAAAGTATGTTAGAGCACATTACATCTCTTGGGTACCTATAGATGGTATTAAATGATAAGTTAAGCTTTGTTTTTATATGCAAAAGAAAAAAATAATGTGTGTTTCATTACCTCTGTGTATGAGAAATTGATTACACCTGAAAATACTTGCTAGGCATCTCACATAAAATGAATACCAACCTTCATCTTCCTTTGTTCTTGCTGTTGCTTGGACACAAGTTTACTTCAAAGGCCATCAGCCTTCTAAAGCTGTTTCTTTCAAGGGTAAATAACTAATTTTGTCAGAGGGATCAGACTGGCAATTTGAGTTCAGAGGAGTGCCTTGATTTACAGATTCTCTCCTCATTTTCCATGTTTTAACCTTATGTCCCCTGTGAAAGGCTGTATTCCAAGCAGCAGTGTACTCTGGAGACCAACACTCATTTTTTAAATTGCATGTTAGTATTAATAATTGAAGGTGGTGTGGGTTGGAGGCATGTTGTGCAGACCTTCTGCCTGAACTTTGGGAACACAATAGCTATTTATCTGTCTGAAGAAGAATATGAGACAACCTAAATGTCTCCTGTGTTTAGGTAATTAATTTTTGTTTTCCTGTGGGAAGACCCGGTTGATTCTTCCTAAATCTTACAGAGACTGAAGTCAGACTGTCAAAGTATTTCTTGTGAAAAGCCAATCAAAATACGGTGTTAAAGTCTCTTCTTTATTTGTAACTTTGTTTCCTGGCATGCAAATGGCTGCTGGGGCGTACGGTAAATGTCGCTATCGTACTTCTTTAGGACGTGGTTGAGTAACTTCGCATAATGAGACCTACTTCTGATTGTCTAATTAGTTATGCATAGCTGTAGCAATGCAAAACTAAGCCTCAAATAGAACTCTATTGTCATAGGTTACTTGATTACATGGCTATGGCTTCCGCTTGTATTATGGTTCCTCTCTTTATAATGACAAATGCCACGGGCTTCTGTTGAACCTTATAAGAAGTTTTTCATGCAATTGCATCAGCTGTACGTTTTAATTAATTTTTCGATATGTCAGTCATCACATTTGTAAAAAGGAATTCTACCATGCATGAAATTTCCCAGTACAAAAAAGACTTGTGTGTATTCTCTTTCTTCCTTTCAATGTTTTTACTGAGGTCACTATAATTTCAAAGGGAGACTTGAGAAAAGCCTGCTAGCCATCCTTTTCTCATCAGGCAGCAATCTTCATATTCAGTTAGCCTTGACACCGTCTCATGAAGGTCTGACTTCATTTTGGCATCATAGAATATCACAGAATTGTTAAGGTTTGAAAAGACCTCTGAGATCATCAAGTCCAAGTGTTCACCACTAAACCAAGTGCCATCACTATTTCCAAGTGCCACATCAACGTGGATTTTGGACACTTCTTTGGAGGTAATTCCACAATTCTCTTGGAGTGCCTGTTCCGATGCTGGACCACGCTTTTCATGATATTTATTCCAAATCTTCCCTCTGCTGCAACTTGAAGCCATTTCTTCTCATCCTGGAAGTCAACATTTCCATGAAAAGTGGCAGCTGTCCCACTGCTGAGGAGTGGGATGTGATTGCTAATGCCGAGGGCGTGGGAATGCCTGCTGACTCATACTCCATCCTTAGGAAAGCTGCATACCAGGGGCAAGATTGTTGCATTTGTGGCCTCATATCTATTAGCTCCTGTGAGATAGGATAGTCAAGAAGAGAATACAGCCAAAAGAGCTATCCTCTCTTAATTATTTTGTGTTCTTGTCAAGCTCCTAAATCAGAGTCCTGCCATGTTCTCAGGTTATGGGACAACCTTTACCTTTAATCAAAACTTGTTGCTGTTGCCAAGAGAGATCAAGAATGCCTCTGACTGCGAGTGAGAATCTCTGGGCGTGCTTATGTAACTGTGCCAGGACTTAAAATATGTAACTGACCTACTAGAAAACTTAGTGAAATAGAGTTTTAAAATTCTGTACCCAGGAAATGCCCACCCAATTTCCTTCTGGTCTGCCAGGACTGTGAAGTCAAAGTCTCCAAGGATTATAAGCTAAGAAAATGCTAAAGGACCAAGTTGACGGCATTTTTTGAGTATTAAAAGACTTTTTTTTTTTTTTTAAATTCAGTTCCCCAAATTCTCCAGAGGTATAAGATGAATTTATCATTTGTCATATCCAGATGGTAACTAAATTAACAGTTTCACCATTGGGCTTGCTATCAAAATATTCCAAGAGGAGTATAAATGAATGCATCATTTACAGTGGCCAGATGGCAATTCAGAAGACGATTTCATGATCTAGTCATTTTATTGCATAAACCTATTTGGGCTTGTTTTTTATCACCATCTGAAGAAAGGGCAATAGAAGATTAAAAGTGTGAATGTGAGGACTTGCTCATCTTTTGAGATAATTTGAACCAGTGTTCAAGTATTGCGTTTCTATGAGAAACAAGGCTGATATATCAGTAAATATTTGTCTCTGAGTCTGGGAAACTTCATCTAATGACAGGAGACCTGTTAAGCAGCGGATAAATTTCCATCAGAACACATTTCAGCAGTTAAAATAAATGGAAAATGTACCCTTCATATTTATTTATCTGCATACTGATTAAGTGAGAAATTTATAATAAGCTGAAATATGGTATTTACCTAATATCACCATGGTTTCCAATTTTATCAAATTTGTATTGTTAACAATGAATGTAGATATTTTCTAGAAAATACATCAAAAGATGAGCACAACTATCATGCATTCTGTTCATTGGTGAAGTCTCCACGTCTTGATGCCACAAGTGAATATACTTGCTGCCTTCTCTTTCAGTGAAAAAGTTTTCTGCATAATTATTTTATAAGCCCTAGGAATATGATCTTTCTTAACTGTCTATAACATTGATGTGAGATTGCTGTGACATATGAAATGTAATATTTAATTAAAACATTGTTAAACTGGCTAATTTCACTGAAGTACTTCTACCTGAATGCAAAAAGATGGATTAAGAGTTAGCTAAGAGGCTGCTGCTACTGGGATATTCACCTGAGACTTCTTAAGAGAACAATTGCTTCTTTTGACATTAAAATACTGAACTGCTCTCTGAGAATGGCTGTTAATGCTTTTAATTTTTTTTTTTTGCTGTAAAAGTATGTTAGAATTCATTGTAAAAATGAAATAGGGAGTTGCAAGGCACTTGGAGTTCAAAGATGTCATAAATAGGAATAATGTGAAAATTTTAAAGTTACTATTTAGTAGTAAATTTCACTGAATATCTGGAGAACTATGCAAAAATTTGGAAACAACTAACTTACAAAGACTATTTACTGTGGTTTACTTGTTTTCTAAGGACCCAGGTAACAGGTCTGTAGTAGGTACTTGAGAAAATCATCCTTCAAAATGTTAGACTCTACCTAAAACTGCTAAATGTTACAAGTAAAATTTTCAAGATTTTATCTTAAATACAGATTTGAAATAAATTTATTAACTCTTACTTCAGTCCTTCAGGTTTTATAATGTACATTGTCTCACTTTCTCACCCTACTGTGTTTCTTCCCACATAATTTCTAATTGTCTAAACCACAAGACATATTCAAAAACAAGCCATTTCTGTAAAGCAAAGTAAATATTTCAGATAAGTGCTACTTCTTTCCCTCTCCCAACTACTTTCAAAAGCTGTAATTTGTTTAAAACTGTAGTAAAAATTATTTCTTGCCCAATGGCAGATTTAAGATATAATGCGTTACCTTCTTAAAATGTAGTAGTTAGCATTATTTTTGGTTTATGACATCTGTAGAGCTGGAGTAATTGAATAATGTTTTGGTTTTTATCACCTGATAGTGGAGTGCCAGGTTCTGCTGTTGAGATGCCACAGGAGCTGGGATCACAGCTGAAGCCAAACCCATTCCCTGTGGGTTGGTTTTGTGGTACACTTGAAAGGCATTTCTGACTTACAAGTGTTTGGTTAGGCAACAGACCAAATATTCTGTGATACCTGGGGAAAGGAGAATGGGCTTTGATAAATAGTTGATATTCTTTTGTGGTGATTTGTAATTTGTGTCATAGCTTTTTGTTAAAACCTGAGCAGTCAAGACAAATTGGCGCTGCCAAGAGCTTGCTGCCACTTTCATACTGACTGTCCCTCTGATACCATTGACCAAACCCCATTTTGATATGTTCATAAATAATCTCTGAAAATAAGTTAATATCAGAAAACCAATCTGTTTAATTAAGTGTATACAATGATGAATCTTTTATTTTTTAGTGAACTTATCCTATCCAGTATTGACATTGATGCAACTGGAGATTGGGAGTGTCTGGTCAAGAATTCCTATGGAAATAGCACTAAACAAGTAGAAATTGTGGTGCTTGAAACAGCTGCACCCTACTGCCCTGCAGAAAGAATTATTAACAACAAGGGAGATTTCAGGTATGACTTTCTGGGTTTGGAGTGTGTTTCACATATTAATGTGCGTACAGACCATGTCCATGCTTACATGATACTTCAATGTCAGTTACAAATCACTTATTTTAATTCTCATTTTTATGTAATGTGGTAGGAAGGAGGAGCACTGAATGATTTTGGTGGGAAATGGGACCTAGTGCTTCAAGGAAAGGAGTGGTTTGTGAAAGTCAGAAAATCTTCTAATTCCTCAGTATGCATTATGGAAAATTTTTAAGAAATTGGGTAAATGAGAGAAGGTTCAAAATTTTTTCTTGGTTTTTTTAGAAGGTGATAACACTGCGTTAAATCATTAGAAGATTAAATGTTCAGTGCTTTACTTTTTTAATCTGTTCTGGTTCTGATAGCTTTGTTCAGCTGAGATTAGAGGTAACAAATGGCATAAGACTGTTAGTAGAATATTTCACTGAAGAGGATCAAAATAGAAAGTAAAACCATTTAGTAAAATGAATATATTGTATGAGGTGAGCTTAAGGACAGACAGTTATACCAATATATTACATGCTTACAAAATACACCTGTCTTGCTATCTGAATCTTAGGAGTCTGCAAAATTTTGTAGACTAAATGTAATTTTTGCTGCATCATTAATTTTGTCTACATAAGCTGGTGGGGCTTTTTAAAATTTTAATCAGAAGAAATGGCTTCTGTGGAATTTGGTATTGTTTTCAGGCAGCTCTAAAATACAGCAATGATATGCACAAAGCTCTTAAACAAAACCTGCTTGACAATAAGACTGATGTATGATGGCAATTCCATTGAGAAATCAAGATAGTAAATTGTTACCAAATGAATTATAATGAGAATCCAGCTTGAATAGTTAATGAAAGGAAAAATAGATGAGGGAGGAAGCTTCTCCTAAATAGCAAAACTTTCTGCAAAGATTTCTGACCTGAAAGCCTCTATTTATTTTTAGGTTACCTTTAAAACTTTCCCAAAGGCTTTTTGTACTATCCGTTGTATTTGAATAAAAGTAAAGGATTGAATTAGAAAGAAATGGAAATAAAACCCTACTCAAACAATCTGTTTTCTCTTTACTACAAAGCTATTTTATTATATGTTAACCTCAGTACCAGTGAGTTTGCCTCTTTCACTGAGGCAAAATTGCTGAGGCAATACATATGTATGGATTAAAATTCATTCGAGACCTTTGACAATCTTAGCTATAGATTTTTTTGTCATCACAAAAACTGGAATTGTGTTTTTTCATAGTAGATATGCTTTAATGGGTTTTAATTAGATCTTTTAAAAAAATGTATACTTCCTATCAGAAAACATATACTGAATCTTTCAGATGACAACTCTATGAAGTTCATGTTTTTGCCTTAAAATGACATTGTTTTCTCCATAAATAAATATATATAAATCTTCAGGCTGCACAAACTAACACCAGGGGCATTTTTGTCATTTTATATGAATCAAAAGAACAGGAGCGGATATTTCTCAACCTATTGATCATCTTCCTAGAAATCCATATAAATTTATTTTTAAAATGTACATCAAAAGGATGCTGACTCCATAGGTTCTTTTGGCGTTTGAGAGAATGAATTTAAAATCGTAGAGAATTTATCAGGCTCAAACTCAGCCTTAGTGCTTGAAATTGTTCCAAAGATTTATCCTCAGAGATGGAGGTATCACACCAGCAAGTTTTCTTACAAAGGTCTTTGAAGTTTTGGTAGCATAACAAGTATGGAAGTAGAAAGGATTGAGCCACAAATGCAAAACTAGAAAGAGCAGTTCTTTTATTGGGCAAGAGAAAGGAAAAAAGCATCAACTGTTAGGGGAGTGTGGCTATTTCAGTTGTCCAGCCTAGGTGGTATTTATAATTGCATAACTGCAGCAAGCATTAGGCACTGAGAGTCAGAATGAACTGGCCTTTTGTACCAAGAGGTTGTCTCTGTTGTGGCCATATTTTACTTTTTTTTTCCTGTTGTTTTATAGAATGCTGTAAGCTAATTCTGGAAAGCAAATTATAATGTTGTTCCATGCTATCATTCCTGCTCGTAAAGGCCAGATTCTCCTCACTGGGACAATGCTAGGTTTAGAATGATCTCTTTAATTTTACTTTTGAAGTTGCCAGTAAGTGTGGCCCAATTGCACTAATGCCAGTTTTTTACTAAAAGTAATATTTCATACAGGCAAAAGGCCTCTATGCTACTGTATGCTCCATATACTACAGTACATATTTTGATTTTTTGGGGAAGCTCCTTTCATGATTCATTTTTTATCAACTGTTTTTACATCACAGTTGAATTATTCCAGTGACCGCTGTGAAAAATACAAGTATTTTTCTTCTTAGGTTTTCTTTGAAATGAAGAAAACTTTTATGGCCCCAAACCTTTCAGCATATTATGTAACAATGTACAATTGAACATGCATTGTGTAACTAAGAGGAGCTAATACATTTATTTGAGAAAATGTTGATTGCTAAGCTGTAATTTCATTGAAAGGCAGAATATTTTTGTGATTTATTGGGTTCACTCATTACATCAGTGCAATTAAAGAACCATATCCTTCCCACACCTGCTGACTTGCTGATGATATGCTTATGGTTTTCTTAGTTTTCTCCCAGTTACCTGATCCTGCTGTGTCCACACTGGGCTGTAAATGACATTTTCTATAATTAAATCTATTTTTAATAGATTCTGTAAATCTATTTTCTATAGAAATAGATCCAGTTGTGCCATTCTAGAGAATGCAGCAAATATACAGAAAAAGTGTGTTTTATAACAGAACCATCACCTAAGTGGAAGAATTCTGGCTTTCCTTCATTAAGTTTGTTTTCAAAGACTGTTTTGGAATCATATACATAAATCATGTATACCTAAATGGCTAATTTTTGAGGGCTGGTTCCTTCCTCCTTCCCAACACATGATCTCTGCTGAAATCTTGTTCATCGTTTCCTGAGATATTTGGGGCTTTTTGTTTTTCGAGGCTTTTTAGTGGGTCAAAATGCAAAGCAGAGATTGTCAGGTACGTTTGGAGCGCTTACTTCTAAGAGCATTTAGTAATAAGGGTTTTTGGTCGTTTTTTTTTGGTTGGTTTGTTTTTGGGGGGGGGTTTTGTTTGTTTGTTTGTTGTTTTTTGGGGTTTTTTTTTGTTTTTTTTTTTTCTTCATGGACTTAGTGCTCTGCTTTTTGCAGTCTGCAAACATTAATGTAGTAAAAACACCAACCATATCTTTTCCCTTAACACTGAACACCTTCCTGGAATTAACGCAGAATGCATGTATGACCAGCCAGACTTCAATTCTGACATTTTCCAAGGAAACAAAGTAATTAATTATAAAATATTGTGAAGTAAAAGTTTAAACAGCTTTTTTTTTTTTTTTCCTCATACATCACTTCATGTTGTTGTAGATGGTTATATATTGTTACATATATTTCTATTTTGAGTTGCCTTTTGCATTTTAATTTTCACTGTCATGCTGTTTATAGGTGGCCCAAAACTTTGGCTGGGATAACTGCTTACCACCCCTGTCTGCAGTATTCTTTTAACTCTGTTGCATTCCGCAACGGCGCGGAGGAGGCCAAGGCGTGGCGGAAATGTAACCGCACTGGGCGCTGGGAGGAGGAAAGCTACTCTGAGTGTCCTTATTCACAAGAGATAACTCAGGTTCTTCATGCTTTCAGTCAGGTAACATTTTGAAATCCAGGGCTCCCCTTCTCTAGTACTGATCTGGATGAATAGCTTGCAAGAAATGTCGGTTCAACCACAAGTTTTGGATAGATGGACTTTTAACAAAATGAAGGACAACCATCTGTTTCTTTGGTAATTGGAAGCTATAGTAGGAAGAAGTGCACAGCATTTATTACCTTTATCTTAATATTTTTTTCCATTAGGTGCTTAGAGCCTGTATTATTATTAGTAGTGCTGACAAGGGTGACTAGTGCTTGACTTTTCTTCCCCTCATGTGTTTTTCCCGAAAGATGTTAATTTCTCGTAGAGTCCCATGTTGGAGTTTTGTCAGCTGAAATGCTTTTCCTCTTTAGAATGCCCTTTTTAATGTCTTCAAAAAAAGCAGTACTTAAATACTTTCTTATGGATAAGTAAAAGTATGAGATGAAAAAGTAGATGGATACAAATTAATGAGGAAAAAAAGATCATAACAGGAAACACTGTGGATGATGGCCCAGGTGTGTAACTGCCATACTAATTCGACAACTTTCAATTTCCTTGACCATTTCTTCCCTGGTAGCATCAGTAGTGCTAGGTAAGACCAGAGAAAATTTGTTTCCAAATGGGTTCAGAAATAAGAGTAATTAATATATTAAGAGAGCCATTGCAATTACAGGGTAAGAAAATAGTTAGGAAGGTGTCTGGAAACCAGTCTATTCTCCTGTAAGCAATGAGGTGAGGTTGGGTTTCTCGGGGCCTTAGACACTCAGGACTTTATAACCTCTGAGGATGGAAGCTGCACAATTTCTTGGGGTTAACCTGTTCAAATGCCTGGCTGCTCTTAAAACAGGAAAGAATTTCTTCACAACCAGTCTGAACTTCTCTTGTTCTCCTGCCTTGTACCACCGTGTGTAGGAACCCTTGCTGACACTGTTGTTTTAACGAGGGTCTAGAGATAGAGGCAATGCAAGGTCAGCAGCTTGGTGTGTTTTATGAGGCCAGATAGATACAGTCTGGGAAAAGTAGACAAAAATCTTCAAAATTTGCTGGTCTGTAGTGGTGGTGTCTTCAGGTAACAGCAATGAAATCTAAGACCTAAGGCTGAAGACACATTCATGTGCCCCTGAAATGTATATCCATGGCACACCGATGCACATAAATCCACGTGAAATTATGGCAGGCATTATACCAATGGATGTGAGCTCCAGTTTTTAAAGAGAATGAAGCTAGCTGATTTATGAAGCCTAACAATTGTAATGTATTTTCAGATGCACATCAATTTGACAACCGTGCTCGAGTTCTCCCGCCAGCTGACAGCCTACACAAGAGGTGCTTCCCTCTTTGCGGATAAAATGGATGTAATATATTTGGCTTATATAATGGAAAAGTTAATTGTCTTCGTGGATGAAGTTGAAGATGTAAGATATCTTCTCTATGCTGGAAAAAAAATGACACTTGGAAGTGAAGTCCTCACATATGGCCCTGTTCTTAATGTATGCGGGCAGGCACAGAAGAGTAGCTTCTGAAACTGATTGCTGATTGCAAATGTTCTGCATAAACTGTGATGTGTCTCTTTGTGCCAAAAAGGAAACTAAGTCTTCTCCTCTGATGACAAGGGCATTGCTGCTACGGAATAAAACCTGATTTTTAATGAGCCTCTTATTTAGTTTTCTTTTTAAGTTTAATTTCTACCATGTCTAATGGGTTAGAATGGACTCTGGCACTGGAGCTACACTTGCTTCTTTCGTTTTCTCCATTTCATAAAAAGGTTTTCACTGAATTTTGAAAGGAGTTATCACTTCTTGTAAAGAAAAGATAATATGTCTTTATGTGCAACTTCGTACAGAAACTTTCAGCATTATTTATGCCATTTTTGCAGGAAAATCTAATCAGAATTATGCAAACCCTATGGGAAAAATAGGTTTGTACAGAGAACAGAAATGTTCGTAATTTTTTTTTTAACTGTTAATTTTCAGAATAGCTGCTTGCGTAACGATTTCATAAACTAATTTTTGACCACATGATGTTTTCTTTTGGTTTGGCAATGTTCATTCCATTCTGGCTCTGGAAATCATAACAGATAAGATTTTAGTGCCAATTTGAGAAAGTCTCCAACTTCAATTTCACCATTATACATTAGATCTAAAGTATATTATTACGTGCTCTCCAAGAATCATGTTCAAAGCTGCAACTTTTTTTCAGCTAAGAATCTTGATAAAGTCTCATTGCTTTCTTACAAAACAAAAATTTGACATTCAAAAGAAACAGCTGGATTTGCCATAAAGCCTCTTTATTTTTCTAGCAGCTGATCCATTTTCCATTAAAGCTGAGCACCATCTCTAATCTTTTAATTGACTTCTTCCACCTTTCAAATAGGTTTTAGTGTCTGCCTTTTTTTGTATCAAAACATCTGTATCTCCATCACTTATGTCTACATCTCTGATGAAGTAATCCCTTATTTTCTTAATTTATAGTATTTCTCCTAATTTTTCTCAGTTTTCCTTTACTTCTCTCTCAAGTTTGCTAGATAGAGTCCATTTACTGGGCTAATGGCTAGCACCCATTTCTTAACTCTCACTCTCAAGGTACAAAAACACCTATAAAATTTAAGTGTCAGTAGTTTCACGCATGGGGCTGCACTCGTAATTGTAAATAGGACTGAACTTTATTTAATATGAGGCAGTTAGTTTGGAATTGACCAGCACCTGAAACTAAAATTACACAAATCCATTAGAAATCAATTAAAATGAGACTTTTCAAAATATTTTGAAAAGCTTTCTGCTAAACCAGTACGGTTTCTGTACGTCTTCTCTAGGATGTGCATGCCATTCCACATGGGATTGTTCATTTTTATACAAGATAAAGGTGCTTTGTCCCATCTGGTGGTTTGCCTCTCAAACAAGAGAGGTTCAACAGCTGCACAAGGAACGTATTGGCAGCACGCTACAGTTTTTGTAAGGAGCACACATAATAGCCCAAATTTTTGTATTTTCAATGACATGCCTTTATTCTTCATTAATGCATTTAATTATAGTATAAATAACTTATTTTTCTTATTTACCTCCTTTTGTATATTTATAGACTATTGTTCTGTTCTCAGTAAGTTACTCCCTTGCTGATTGGTGTTTGCTTTTATAGTTTCTCATAAATCACTCTTAATGTGATCCATTATTATTCATTTTATCAATAACTCTGTCACATTGTCAAAAGCTATCTAGAATTATATAGCAATTGTGTTCTCAAAAATAGATTAAATATTTCTGGAACAGTCACATAAAATTTCACACATAGTCTCATTATTTGTTTCCTTTGCAATACATGTGAAATTTATGTATTTTTTTATTGAAAATGGAGAACTACATAAGCTCAGCCATCTTTTAAATCTTTTTCACCATTGCTGAATTTCTATTTTCCTTTCCACTGAATCATCTGTGTATTTGCCTTATTTTTCTGTTTCAATTAGTGTGATGTCTTGGCTTCTTGAACTTTTCTTTAGCAGTATTTCTCAGTTGTTTTTCTCTTCTATATACCTTTTTATTCAGGTTTATTTGTGAGAACTGGGTATATCTTATCCTTATGTTTGCCTTCAAAAATATTGGTAACGTGGTCATGTTAATTTTGAAATTTTACTCAAATTAACATTTTGAATTTTAAAAAGCAAAGCTTGAAATAATTACAAAAAATATTCCCAATTATATTTATTCTTTCTAAATATAACTACTAATAAAATGACAAAAACACAGTTACCAAAATCTGTAAAATGTCACCTGGTGCAACAAAGATCTGTTATTTTGGATTAGGCACAAGGATGAATTAAAACTACCAAAACTATGACTGATGAGAAAATCTAAGTTTATATCAGCACCTGAGCTATATCTCAAATTTACTCCACTATGTCTATAACAAAGATGTCTTTCAAATATATTTTCATTCTTTTTTTTTTTCCTTCCCCCCAACCCTCCACTTAAGGTTCTTTGATTCAACATAAAGCAGTTCTTTACAAGGGGAGGGCGAATTTAATTAGTTAAAGAAAGAGGGTGATAATTCTGGAATTCTGTTTATTGAAAGGAGGTGACTCAATTAATCTGGTTTATGTAGAAGATAAGCTTTAAAGTTGTGTATTAAAAAGCCCTTCTTTGATGTGAGTTGCAGTTTTCCTTTTTTGGTTTTTCTGTTCAGTCCATTTAAATTTTTTACAAAATCAAAACTGTCTTTCAGTGATGGTTACCGAGAGAAATAAGGTGCCTGCCTTCGTTTGGACTCTCATCTGTTCTTTTCTTACTTCTTGAAGTTTACAGACAGCACCTTTTTCTGTTTTATTTTTTCTTCTCTTGCAGATTGGGGATGCTCTTATTGAGATTGCCAGCAATATCATGTTGGTGGATGACCACGTGCTGTGGATGGCTCAGAAGGAGGACAAAGCCTGCACCAGGATTGTACGGTGTGTGGAACAGATTGCAGCTCAAATACTGACCAGCAAGACTCAAGTTATATCAAAGGTATTTCCAAAAAAATTACAAAATGTTTTATAAGATTTTTTTTTTCTCTTGAATTCTATTTGCAAGACCAAAATATTTTTTAAATGTCACCAATGGTATAAAAGAGTGGTTTTCTTTGGTCAGTTGTATTTCTTGTGACAATATGGTGTTCACAAGAATATCTTACTAATATTCTTACTATTAATTTAGTTCCTATTTCTAAAGCTGCTACAGTATATGGTTTTATTTTGAAAAGTCCAAGTTGAGTGAGTGACTGACAGCAATGTGTTAGATCATAAAAGACAATTAGATCCCTTGTAGTTGGAAGATTTTAATATGCCTTATTAAGAGGCTTCTGGACAGCTATTGTTTAAAGTATTTAGAAGATTATCGACAAAGGTCTATCATGTCCTAACATTACTAATTTGGATTAGTTTTAGGTTTTTTAGAAGCAAACTGTACCTGTTAGAAATAACTTTTTTACTCCTTGTCCTCCACCTACCCAAGTGTATCACTTGGATGCTGAGAGGTTGTCATTTGGAGACTAAGGCATTGTCTTCTTGTCAGCTTCAGCATTTAAATAGCATAAATACATCTGAATCAGAAGTTTTAAAGTTATCCTTTTAGAAGTTTAGATAAACACTTCAAAGCCTTATTGTTCCTTGGGTTAGTTTGCTTGCTTGCTTGCTTTTAAACAACCTTTATTCTTTTCTCAATTGTCCACTGCATTTATAAAAAGACACTATTTAAATGTGAGTTCAGGTACAGAGTCAATCACAGGAATAATACATAAAAATAAAAGCAACCAAAAAAAACCCCATTATAGACTGAGGTGAGTTATAGAGGAAGCCAAATAGCATAATAGCCTTAGTTTGTTCACTGTATGTTTTTAGAAAAGCTGTCTTTCAAACAGAGACAAAAATAATATTGGACTGTTTCTCAAAGGAAGTTTTTTATTTAATTCTCATTTACATGAAAGAATAAAATTTACCAAAAGTATTTATATTAAATGCATAGTGAAAATAATATAACTTGTAGAAGTATTTTGCAATATGACAGCCAGGAGGGCTCTGTTGTTTGTATTTTCCTTTCTTTAAATGTCAAGTGACAAAGGTTGAGTTTTTTCCCTGTCACTGCTTCAGGAAGATGTTGACATTATTGAAAAGAGTAATTCTATGTACTCAGACTCAGATTTGTGTCACTAACTGTTTTACCATGCTTTATCTTTTAGCTTCTTACTGTTTCCTGTAGGAGAAGTAGTTTACTGTTGAGTGCTATTTGTAAATAAACAAAAGCTGTGGAGTATTTCTGGTGTCATCTTAAGCCATACAAAACATGTCTGTTCCTTTGGGAGGCCAGCCAGGAAAGTGTCTCACAGAAATTGCATCTGCTTTCTTTACTTTAGAAAACAGCAGATAAAACACCCATAGCTTAGGTAGCTGATAATTTCTAGTTCAATTCCAAAGGGGGGGAAAAAAAAGAGAAACTGTATAAACTGTCAGCCATATAACATTGAATCATAGAATCACTTAGGTGATCAAAGACCTTTAAGATCATTGAGTCCAGCCAATAATCCAGCACTGCCAGCCCCAGAGATCACTAAACAATCTGTGCCTGCAGGCAGAATCCATACAGTCCTATCAGTGTGGTATCACTCCAAGGCAGTCCACCTGTTAGAACATGAGCTGTTTGTCTCATGTACAGGCTGTGATGAAATGAAAATGCCAGTTTAAGGGTGGAGGTGCATCTCTGCACTCTGCTGCAGGCTCCATCTCCAGACCCTTCCCTTTGCTGAAGGGTACCTGATGTACATGTAACATGGTGCTGCACTGAACCATTCAGTCATGTTCAGTGTTCTAGTGGAAAAAGATCTGTGAAAAGATTCTGCCACTGAATAGCTAAGAAGGTTCCTGTTTCATTTCTTAGGTACAAAGCACATGCTTATTCATTTTTAAAATAATTCTTAAGCCTGGTGTTGCTAGTTCACTTTATAACTCTATTGCTTTAATTCAAGATTCCATTGAAGCTGATAATGATGGAATTGCAAAACTAATATAATAATAACTAATGTAACTGATAGAAACAGATATCTATCTATCTGTCTATCTATCTCTATATCTATATCATCTATATCTATCTATATCATCTATATCTATATCTATATCTATCTCTGTATCTATCTATATCTCAGAAAGATAGAAGCAAACCCACTATGCTGTTGTAGAATCCTGTATCATATTTTCATAAAGTTCTGTTTTCTTTCTCACCCCAAGAGTATATATATGTGTATATATCTATCTGTGTGTATACATGCACAATCCTTTATTGAGTATATGCAGTAATTATATCCATAATGCACATACAATACTGCAGTTCTGTTTAATGAGTTTGTGACACAGCTATTCTCAATGTTTTCACAGGTATCTCGTAATATTGCTCTGGAAGCCTTTATGATCAAGCCATCCAGTTTCACAGGAATGACTTGCACTGCCTACCAGAAAATACCTGCAAACTCAGACAAGTCAGTGACTCCTGATTTGGGAAGATGGGAAGCAAATCACAATCCTGATCTGTATCTGAATTTCAAGTGTAACACTGGCAATCTGGATGGTTCTTTGGTGAATTCTTCTACCAGGGTAAGTCAGTACAGTTATGAATGTAAGTTATCTGTTTTATTTATTTAGTGTTCTCAGTGACACCTTTAGGCAGAATACTGATTTTTAAAATGCATGTTTTATGTGTTGTTAACACTGTAAACTTGTTAATAATTTCAGCATGTAAGTGGGCTTAAACTGGTGTATTGAGTGTAGCATATTTGGTTGTGCTAATGAATATTCCATTAACATAATCAGGCAGAATGAAGGATGTGAATAGAGATGAGTAATTGTCTTGTTCTTTCTGTCTCTGAGTCCAGTTCTGCAAACTTTTCTATGTGTAAACAATCTCTTTAAATTAATTTGGAAATACTTGTTTTAGTGAGGTACTCTCACAGGTTTTTACACTGCAGAGATGTATTTTTGGGGGGAATTATCTTTACTTTCATAAATAATACTGCACTATCTTCTGGACTCTATGCTGAGGGAGAGTGTTTTGCTGGATTTTTGAATAGTAGCTGAAGAAAACAGTAAATAAGCCTTTTAGTAGACTACACTGTTGTTATCAAATAATGGAGTGTAACAATTAAATTTTGATCCAGCAGGAAATGGAATTTTGTATTTGGCTGAGCATGTTATTAAATTTAAGTATTAGTGTTGAATTTTTTGTTATCCTTCAACTGAATTTCAGTTTAATAGGCTTATTTCTTGAAATATTTACTATGACAAAATGATGCTTTTCTGAACAACATTACTGGTTTATTGAACTTGAAAGTATTTTGATTGAAGTTTGGTGCATTTTGATCTGTATGGATGGTGCAGTCAGCTATATGGCTTTTTGTGCTCTCAGGATTTTTCTGCTAAAAGGAATCATCTTAATAATGGAAGAATAGGTTAAATTTGTTTCCTTTAGTGGAATTCATAATATAATATCTATGACTTTGTTAGGTTTTCTATCACCTGTATATGATTTTGTAAAGATTGTCAGAACCCAATACAGGAGATTATAGACTCAGCTAAATGTTAGTTACAGGGCTTTATGTTTTAGCATGAAGGTGTTCTCATGCTTTAAATGTGGTAGTGAAATATGCAGACTGGATCTCTTCCTTTAACTTAATCTTGAAAATAAGAAGTTTTCATTCACTGCTCTCTGAAAGTTTTAGGCTAAGCACTCCCTAAATTCATTCAGAAATTGGCTACATTTCTTCACTGTTGAAGAGAATAATATGTAGGATTGTAACTGATAACAGAAAATGGGATTCTTTGTCATCATCCACTATCAAAATTATTTTTATATTTGCTCATTGGAGGTAAACCTACTTGATTGTGCTATGCAAAGCTTAGGAAAATAGAGAATTTGTGATAGAGGTCAGAATTGCTTCTTTTATTATATCTGACCTTTAGAACTTCATCTCAGATGCTGAGATTACTCTTACAGTCTTCCTGTATTTAGCATAGGATTAATAATGAGGAAGAAAAACCATCTAATTAAAATCACCGAGTAGACGTGGTAATCACAAATTTAATTAACTTCTAATAAAAAATGGGAAAATTTACTTAGGAAGCTTATCAGAAGAGAATATTCCTATGGTTTTGTGCTAGAAAGTGTAGTCCTCTTCAGATTTATAGTATTGTAGATCATCTGATCACTGAGCAAAACAATTGTTTATGTTTTCTGTTGTTAAGAAATTGCACTAATCAGGTTAAAAAAGTGAATCCTCACGAAGCAAAGGGTGGGCAGTAGAGGGAAGAAGGCTGAGCTCAAGCTTTCTTGTGAAAACAAAAAAAAAATCAGAGCTTTTGTAGCTATCCATAGTGATATTTCCTGGCTATGGCAGGAAATTGATACATATTTAGACTGTGGTTTTCTGTCCATGAATTAGCCTGATCTGGTTATTATGGGATTGATTGCCCCCAAAGGGTTAAGAAATATTAACATTTTAATAAATAAGTAAAAAATAATTTTAAAAGAATAGACTTTGAAAATCAAATCATTTAAAAGACACTGAAATAAGTCCACCATCCAGAGAAATTCAGGAGATAGCTGTTAAAATATATCTGTGTCCACTTATGGTTCAAATATATTTATAGACCAACTTGCAGTGTTTTCAGATACCCCAAATTAAAATATTTTTGCAGTTCAATATACAAATTTTCATCTTTGCATCTAATTCTGACTCTGTAGCCAGCTGCAAGGTTGAAAAGAATAATTCATCACTGTTGGAGAGGTTTTGTCTGGTAGAACTTAGACCCAAATGCCTTCTCTTAGATCCCATTTTTGCCATTAGTAGGGGGCTTTTGCTGCCTGACTGGACTCTACTGGGTGGGAGAAAGAAAGGCTCAGATATATATTCTATGGTTTTGTTCCAGTATTTTGACACACTGGCTGTTTTCCTCTCTGTTTAAGAAGTTTTAATGGGATCCTCCCACCCTGAGTCTCCAGCCTGAGATCCTACCACAGGGATGCTCCTGAGGACACAGCTCTGTCCCATGCCTGTGCTCTGAGGATGTCACAATAATGTGTGAGGATCACACACCAGCCAGGCTGTTGTGACGTTTGAACTCGGCCAATGTGAGCAGTTTGTGAAATTTTAGTGCCACTTTGTATGAATCCAGTGTCTGGTTCTTGTTTGATGCCACACCTGAATATTTGGAACCTAATCTCTGTTCCAACAAAAATACCTACAGTGTGCAGGGATAATCACTTGGACAGTTAACTCACCCTCTGACTCAGTAAAATCCCTTCAGTACAGAATGAACCTTTAAATTTCCTGTACCATGGGAACAGAATGTGAAGTTTATGGTGGACTTGTAAGCTTGGTATTTGTGCTTCAGCTTTAAAGAAAGTATTTTCTTAACGTAATTTATAGTTTCAGCATCGTTGAGAATGCTTGTCAAATGAGAAGTGTATTCCTATCTTTAATTATTCTCCTGACACACAAATGAATTGGAAGTGAGGTTTTGAGATTTCAGTGATGTGTATTTTCACGTGTAATCCCTGACTTCTAGATTCTTCATGATAGTCTCCATGCATTCCATTCAAACTTTTCAATTCTGTTTATTTCTTCTGTGCCCTGAGCCAGGCTGACCTTTGGATTTGTCAGGTTGTATTACAGGTAGTGTCCAGGTGATGAAATGGTAAAAGTTAAATTGGTACCAGACATGCTAACCACAAAAACAAATTCCAAAGTGCATTGACAAAATCCTGTGATTACTTGCATGTATCATGTTGAGACATTACAGAGTTTTAGAAATATTCTTGTCTCAGATACATACTGGATGGAAAATACACGATCTATGTAAGAAAAGGTTTTGTCTTGCATAAAATAAAGAGAGTAGGGTTAAAGGCAGAATTAGAAAATCCAAGGAGGAAATGTGAAGGGGAAAATTATTGCTGATGTCATGAGGTTGCTCATCCATTTTAGGATAGCTTCTCCCAGTTTCAGAATGCACGCGTACAGGATTTTTTCGATGCATAAAGATCAGCTCAGGAAATTCAGAGTTCAAATAATGTATAGAACTGGTGAAAAATGTAATACAAAATGAATATACTTCTATAACTTGCACAGAAGATTGCTATTATTGATTTTTCTGGTTCAGTCTATCAGACTAAATGTTCCCCACTCCAGATCTTCTTTCATTCCATGCTACATTAAAAACAAAAACTTTTCAGTCTTCTGTTGAGAACATTCACGTTGAAATATTCAATAACCACATATTAAGAAAATACCATCTAACACAGTCAACAAAATACTGTTATCCTACAGAATGTCACAGTATATTGGTAGAATGTATTTTTTTTCTAGCATGTAGTAACCAGTAGGTTGATGGACATCATAAATGTAGCATGAATTATGTTGACATCATCATTTCCATTGTGATGGCCTCTAATTTCTGGGCACATTTTGCTTTTTAGAGATTATTGCAGCACTTTCCTCATCAAATATGATGAACTTCGAGTATATCTGTATCATACATGTTAGTACAAGATTATAATTTTTCTTTTTTTTTCCTCATTCTGTAACTTTTACAACTGCAGAAAACATACAATAAAGAAAAAAACTGCCAAGTAAGCAGGACACCAGCAAACAAAAAATGGTTTCTCAGTTTTATATATGGCATTTTACAGAGAACCACTGGGCTGAATGCTGGAATACATAATATCAAAGTCTGTTTTGTTTCTGAATATTTTACAAACATGTCAGGATTAAACATCCAAATCAAGGCATATCATGTTATACATCAGAATCTGTCCTCTTCCCTTCCCTTTGGGAAAAAGTTTTGCCCATTTTTCTCTTTTCTCAATTTTCTTTCCATGTCATAGTGCCCAAAGCATTTTGCTCTTCCCCTCCTGGATAATGATATCATTTGAAAATTTTTCCTGGTGACTTACAAGAGAGTTTGCTTGGGTGTAAATTTATAAATTGATTTTACAGTAACTAATCTAGGACTGTTTCTCTTTGCTCTCTGAGTAGGTGGGTACCGTCACCAAGGTATAGCTTCATGTGATGTAAGCATTTTAAAGTTTGTTATATTTTACCTGCTTCATCCTTTTACATTTATTCTACTTTCTAAAAAATCTTTTAGAGTAGTTTTAATTTAATAGTTTAAATTTAATCCTCTAGTGGTTTTAATAGTGATTTAGAATATCTCCAGACATATATCTATTTATTCAATATTCTAAATAATCACCTTCATGCTAGTTGTCACATTCAGAAAAGTATTTTTTAATATTCGTCCTTATTTTTAGACATAATGTCTAAGAGGTATCGAAAATTAGCCGTTGGTATCTCATTACAGCCATGGAATCCTTGTTTTAAAATAAAATTAAAACTAAGTAAAAACATTTTGAAGTATACTATATAAACTGGTATTTTCTGTGGAAGCATTAATTTGCTTGCAGGTGGGCTCAGATTATACACTGAGTACTAGCTATGGAAAAAGTTGAAACGTCTGTTATTCAGGTAATTAGAGGGTTTAATTCCAAAATCAAAACCAGACAAGACAAACTGCACCTCTCTTTCTCTTTCCAGTATGCTCAAATCACATTTTTTATATTGATACCACTTACTACTATTCCTTCTCAAGTAATGACTTCATATATTTATGCCTACTATGACACCTGAAATGTTTGTAGTTTGGTGTTCTGGGTTCAATATACCTTTTCTCTTTTCTCTATACATGCCTTGTGGCCTTTTATAATGTGGATGGTTATCCTGCACTTAAAAATCTTTCTAAAGTTTGAGGAAAATGGAACAGCGCCCAAATATTATTAATGCATATGTGAAAAATGTAGATTATCTTAGGTATACAGAAGTGTTTCTACAATTATTGTATTGGTTCATCATATGTTTTAACATGTTTTAACATTCAAAAATTAATATACATTATGTTTTTCAAAGTGAGAAAAATTTATCACTTTTTTCTGTTTCATGGGTACTTAGAAGAAACTTTAACATGTATAACTACAAACTCATGCCCTTTTGGTTAGTTTTTCCTTTTGTCCTTTGCCACTTCTCTTTTAGCAGATAAAAAGCTTATTCTGCAAATAACACCAGGCGTCTTTGTGTTTTTTAAATTTCACTGATGTTTCAGAAACATGTATTTTGTTTAAAACTTAAATTCATCTAGCCATTTAGTCATTCTCCCTTAATGCTGTGTACAGTGTGGAGTCCAAACTTGTATGTCTGAAGAAGTGAAAAGAAATACGAATAGCTTGAAGTGAATAAATACAAGGACAAAGAGACTGGAGAATTAGCAACTTGTATTTGATGTAGAACTGTGTTATTTGAACTCACATTTGCTTTCTTGTTAAACAAACTTTTGTTCCTGAATTCTACTGATTTTATATATGCTCAGATATGTCAATATATATCTGAGAGATGTGCTGCCACTCTCTAATCCACAATGGCTGAGTAAAAATCTCTCTTCTGATTTTCAGCACCATTGCTCTTGTTACAGGAAAGTTCTCTTTGGGATTTCCCAAAGGGCATTATAAGATTAGTTTCTTTGTTACAAACCATCAGACTCCTTCATGTGCATTCTGCTGTTAAATTATAGTTTGTACACTAAGATAAACCACATTACAAAACCCCATTGACGCCATAACAATTAATAACACAGAGGATCAGTTTTTGGAACATATTTTACATTAACTTGGCAGCACAAAGGTAATAATGACCAGGTGCAATACTGAGTGCAAGTGCAAATCTCAGTTCTGTATTGACTTTTGAGGACTTAACCCCCAATTGTCTCATTTCATAAAATAAAATGCCCATAATTTTCATATGGGAAAAGTTTATGGTCAATAAACTTTTAACATTTTTATAGACCTCCCTGTGTAAGTTAAGTATTTTCAACGATTCTTTTCTAAACTTTTTAATGTTTATTTTATTTTCTCAGGGAATAATTGATGCCACATAATAGAGCATGCATCAGTACCAATAAACAATTACATTTTGTTTCTCAAGATCTTTTTCACTACTTAGGTAATTGATTGTTGCCTGTTTTAGAGAAGATATTTCCAATTTCTAAACTGATTATTTTATCAGTGTTGGTTTGTTGGCTTGTGTTGGACCACAGATAAACTGAGTTCAGTCTATTCGGTTCGATCTAAAATAGATTGATGACTAAGTGGTGGTATGGCTGGGTATTTTTTCTGAATCTGGATTATTTTCCTAGAAATTCTTGATTTTTTTTCTGACTCGTTTGTCTTCAGCTGTATGTGATAATCTGAGGAGATTGTCAGCAGCACACAGGTGAGGAGGCTGCTTTGGAAGAGTTAAACCCTGTGCTTGTTATAAAGGTGCTCATGCAAGGGTAGAGCCTTTCTCATAATCAAAGGGACCATATTGGCTGGAACTCCTCTTCAGGAAAATGCAGCAATGTGTGAGGTCATGTATCAAAGGCTTTTGAGTGAGTTTTGGTTTTATGTACATGGAGGCATTAATCTGTGTGATTTTCTGTGTAGCAGTTAGAGCACTATAATTGCCATGCTGTAGGAACTTTCCAGAGGATATCTGTAGATGTGTCTATCTCCAGACAGCTGGTCATTCATTGCTGAGGATGTAGTGGAAGTCAGCAATGCAATGCAGGTTTTCCAGGAGGTGGGTGTGGTCCCTCTGTGTTTTATCCACAGTTTAGACCGGGGTGCAATTAGGTAGAATACCTCTTGTAAAGTGACCTACAAAGACACAACTACACCAGTGAGTTGATTCGTGGAAGGACTGGAATGGTTCAGAACTGTCTTTGTGACACAGGAACTGAAATTTCAGTTAAAATATTTCCTCCAATGTTGCCTTGTTGTTTGCTGAAGAAATTATTTAACTGGGCAGTGTTGTTTCTGTGGTTTTGATGGGCTTAGTGGGGAGAAGGAATTCAACACTGACTTCTTTTTTTAGTTCCAGAAAAAAATATGTACTAGTAGAAACCTCTAACATTTCTTTTTTGGGTTGAAGGATTTAATATTTTCTTACTTAATTGACTTGTTACCACTTTGTAGAATTTGTGAGATGTGTTCTCTGTCAGGGTGAATTCAGAAGTAGTTTGCATACTCTGACTTGTCTCTGAAAATAGATATAAAATTCTGTGAAGTAAAAAATCTCCATGCAGTAGTTGTTGTTGACGTATTAAAGTGGTGTTCACTAAAAATGCATAGATTTTTTCACCTGTAAGATTTTTTTATTATTATTTTAAAAACCAATGTAAAATTCTGGCATTTTCTAATTTATGAAAAGAGTGATAAACATGTAGTCATCTCTGAGCAGACAGGCACATACACTGATGTTTATAAAAATGACCTGAAGGAATGCCCTGAATATACTGGAGAAAAGGAGGCTTAAAACCTTACTGCTCTTTACAACACCTGGAAGAAGATTGTAGTCAGGTGGGACTCAGACTTTTCTCTCAGGCACCAGTGACAGAACAAGAGGAAATGGCCTCGAGTTGCACCAGGGGAGGTTTTTATTAGATATCGGGAAAAATTTCCTCGTGGAGAGGGTTATTAGGCATTGCAACAGGATGCCCATGGAAGTGGTGAAGTCACTCAAGTGACTCAAAAAATGGGTTCAAGACATTCAAAAAGAGCTCAAAAAGCATGTGGATGTCACACTGGGGCAATGGTTTAGCAGTGAAACGTGGCAGTGCTGGGTCAGCTGTTGGGCTTGGTGACTTTAGAGGTCTCTTCCAAACTTAACAATTCCATGTTTCTATCTTTCATGGTTTTGAGGACTGGAATCCTTCATGGTGCCTAGTAGGTACTTGAGTTTAATCTATTCTCTGAACTTTGAAAATGCCTCCTAAAAATAATAGAGAGGGAAAATTAAACAGAAGAGAGTGAGGCAAGGAGGAGGGGAGGGGGCAGAAATAGTGAACTTACTAGAATCAGTTCCCTGAGTTTACAGTTCTCATGAGATCATGCTCTGCTATAACATCTACTGTTGGAGTGTGTGGAAAGAGGGAGAGTTTTTCGTGGTGAGGGAGGAGGTGAAAGTTGTTTCCTTGGGATTTTTTTTAACAAAACAAGCTTTGACAAGACTTGTGATACTAGGAGAGTTGACTGTGACTGTAATGATTCATTCTTGTCTGTCATTTTACACTGAATGTCATGTGCCACACTTTGAAAATAGGATGTAAAAGTGCATGACTGCTGTCCCAGTGGGCAGCTCACAAAGTTGTGCATAGTATTTCTTGAGCCCATCTCAATGAAATTTTTTTTAGCTAAATTAATATTGATATGCTGATTCATGTTTATGCTGTGAACTCTTCATTACTGATTTATGTATGGTTGGCATAATATATATCAAATATATCAAGGAAAGCTTGTAAATTTGTTGAACTGTAATTGAATATATTATTATTATTATTATATTATATATTATACCATTATTTCCTGACTGTGAGCTACAAGAATCTCATTTTTAGACTTCCATAGTTCTGCATAAGAGATAGTTCATTATTCTAAATTACTGTTATTATGCTCCCATAATGTCCTAGAAAGTGAAGGAACTTACAGGTGTTAATTGAGTTTCCAAGTCATCAGATGCCAGGTTAGTTTGTAATGGAGCATGTGAGCTCTGCTTTACAGAGAAAGGAATTCTACACAGATACACATTGTTTGACTTCAGACATGGATGGCCATTCTTTGTGAGGTTAATTTGCTTCATAATCTTGTTTTAGTGAATGCAACTCATACACAACTTTCTTTAGTTTCTGAGAAGACTTCATGATGAAATAAAGAGGGATTTCCTTAATGAATTTGATAAAACAAAATGGGTTTAAAGACTTCATCCAGGCCTTTTACTGGTTTCTTCTCTTGACATCAATGAGTAAATACAGCATAATTTAAAACAATACTAGCCAGAAGTTACAATTTACTTAAAATAGCTGGAAATTTTCAATACTTCAGTAAGAATCTTGAATCTAATGTTGTTTCAAGTGCTAGTGAAAAGTGTTGAATTTAGGGGTATAAGAAAAGCCACAGAGGGTCAGTCCTAAATTGCATTTCAGCTTCTTTCTAACCTCTGGTAGGAGTCTAATGGGTTGGAAGCTTTGGGAGAGAAGTATATATAGAAATGGAAATGCAGTGCTACATCTCTCTGCTATGCACCTTGTATGCCTCATGGAGTTCCTCAACAGCAGACTGAGGAAAGCATATTGACAGAAGATGGTCAATGCAGGAAATTGGCTCCTTTTTTTGGAAAAAATTACCTCGACTTTAGATACATCTTAATGGTTTAGGTCTTAGAGTACCACACTTGGATTTATGTTTTCACTAAGCTCTATTATGTTTGTTATTCTGTGTAGAAATAGCTCTTTTTCTTAATGTGCCAGGAATGCAAATGTACAAACCTGAGAACAGGAGTGATGATGATTGCTGGAAGGTCCACATCCTCTCTGTGTGCATGGGAATACATATTTATACCATATCAAACTACAGTCCTGGAGATTTTCTGCCATTAATCCTTGTACTGATTTTTTTTAATACACCCTGCATTACTGCTAAGAAGGAAAAAAAGAGGAAAAATAAATTGTCCAATTGTTTTAGCTCAAAACAGGCTGTGGGCTATGAATTTGGATGGACAAGATAACAATGATAACATATTCTTCTCCTAAATGTAGGTTAAAGCCCTTCAGAGTCGAACTCTGATGAACCAGAATTGAAAACCACAATGGCTAATTGGATATGTACAGGTCATCCAGTAGATGTAACAGCTGGGTAGTGTATGCTTCACTGACCAGCATATGCTGCTGGTTTAAAGGAAAAGAGTAATCTTTGGACTTGACACTTGAAGGGAAAAAATTGCATTTCTGTGACATTTTATTGCAGAAAGCCTCCTGTATTTCATAAGCTCTTTTTGATCAGTACTGTGTCAAGTGTCTCAACAGATTCAAAACTCTTACTAAATATAGTCTAGCAAAGTTGCATGTAATTATCAGAGTCATTGAACTGGAGAGTTATTTACAGCTATGTTGTGTTCCTTCAGCCTTTATCACTGCACTTCTATCTTCAGCCACTTCACTGCACTATCTGATGAGAAGCAGCCATCTACAGAAATGCCACAGAATATCAAACACACTGTTTAAATGGTACTGATCATTTGAATGTGTAAATTCCTAATTTCCACATAGAGCAGAATTAAATACGTATTCCAAACTGTAGTAATAACTCCTGTTCACCAGAACTGTGGTTTTTCAGTCTTGTGCACTTTCAGAGTACTTGACTGATTTGGCATCTGTATTTTAATCCGTACTTTTCAGAAATTTCATGTCTGATTTTAGTGAAGTCTGTAGTAAATAAATGTCTAATGTGAGCATATGGAAGAAGGTATGTAGTGTGTTTAAATAAAGTGCATCTTACCCTTAGAGTTTAGTTTAATTCTGTCAGATAACGAATCAAATCAGATGGAAGCATCAAGGTTCAGCAATAATTTTTCCTCCACAGTGCAACTGCAAGAATTCCTGTAAGGAAGGAACTTTCAAAGAGAATCAGACTCACTGGGTACCTTTTGCTACAGTGCTTCTCAGGGTCTTGGTTCTTGGGAATTAATCAATGTGTGGAAAATCACTCTAGACATAGTTGAAAACTAGCAATGAATGTTAAAATCTATTGATAACTGACTGCCTGCAATAAATACTCAGAAAGCCTAGTGCTGTACTATTTGGGCCTGATTTCCCATTGTATAATCCCAATGAAATCACTGCACTGAAGTCTGTATTTATTTTGGCTAAAAATATGTGTATTCCTGAAAATACCTTATCCAGTTTGTTAGCACTTATGAAAAAAAAACCCCAACCAAAAAAGCAAACATAAAGTGACTAGGGCACTATTTTCTATTCTCATTTTAAAAACTCTAACAGGTTATCTTTTTCATTTAGCATTAAACTCAAGGATACTCTAATAGAAATCAGACTTAAACCCTCAGCAAAAGTAAGATAATTCAGACACTATAAGCATGAACTGTTAACCAGTTGCTTTTTGTAATTATCTGCTCATCCTTGATATATGGTAACGTATTTGTTCATGTTTATGCTAGTACCAGTTGCTCTACCTATTATATATCCTCTGGCAATTCTATTTCTTCTAAAGCACTACTGCCACTGGGAGGAATAAGATACTTACATGATGCTGATTTTCTTTCCAATATTCTTTCTGTTTTCAGGATATTTGTATAGTCAAGAGCTACCAAGTATTTACTGATTTCTCAGTATCCTTGAAAGTGGTACAGCAGTAAATCTGGTTTGCCTTGTATTTCAGTCCAATGGATAATGGAAGTTTTTAATAATTATTAGGACCTGAGAATAAGCTTCCTTTAGAATGAAATGGGTCTTCTGCAACTGAGAAATGGGTGGGAGAATCAAAAATGAAATATACCTTCTGTAGGCAAAATGTGCAGACGTGTCATGTGAACTCGTTATATAACCTGAAGAGTCAGGGAGGAGATGTTCATCCAGCTCAGTGAACAAGTACTGGAGTAAGGTTCAGAACTTTAGGGCACTAAATTAAACATCATCAGTGCCAGAAAGGAACAGGCTACAGCTTTCACATACAGCTATGGCGATGTCTTCATGCAACTATGAAGAAGAAGAAAGCGTAGGAAAATTCTTCCAGGACTAAAACTCTTTTTCTCCTGTTGTCATTAGCTTTTCTGGTAGGTTCCTTTGTGCTGCTGTGAAACCATAGTAAGCTCTGAGATGCTGGAGATATTATCTTGGAAATACGTTTCTAGTGGCAGTCTGTGGATGATTTCTTTAGTTTCCTTTGTAATCAGTTTAAGGATTTTGCCTACATACAGACAGAGGAAAATTAATCTGAATGAATTTTGGAAGTGTTTAAGTGAAATTCTAAGTAGGCACCCTTATCCAGAATCAAAGTAGTTTTGACTCAGTTCAGCTGAATTGAATTAATTTAGAAATGAATGCAGCTAAATTGAATTAAGGCCACTTAGTTATGAAGGAATGTGCCAACAGGAATAGCGAAGTACAGTTTATTAGCTTTATGATTTTTAATAACTTGTTCTGATTTTTCTTGATCATCACTTACATATATTCTTAACACAGGTACACTCTCCAGATTTTCCCAAAGATTTTCCTGTGGAGTGTCAGACACTCATTCCTTAATACTTGTGCCATGTGGAGTAACTTTGTCTTTCTTTGCTTAATCAGTCTTGAGAACATATTTTTCTATTCCCTCTTTCTCCATCTCACCTTGTTATTCATTCTAGTCGTGTTTCCATCTGTTAATCCCTGCAGGAAGAACTGACTGACGTGTCATTGTCCCAGTAAGAAGTTAGTGTGTAGCCAGTTTGCAGTGTGGAAGTACACACTGAAAAGTGCTGTGTGCTTTTTCTCCCATGGCATCACTATAGCTCAAAAAGCTCTGTAACAACCTGAAGTGGACATTTGCAAAATGCAGTGTTCAGAAATTACTAGTGAGGCTTCAGAGCCTAAACAAACAGGTGCTCAGGGTGCTTTGCTTGACGGTAACATCTTTGAGATGTCATTATCAACAGTTTCACACTGTGATGTAATAGGAGCTGTCTTAGCTGCTGATTTGTAGTCCCTTGTTCCCTTATATTAACATTAATTTAAAGAAATACCATGAAAGGATAAAAGAAATTATTCCAGGGTTGATTTTTCATGAGCTATGAAATGGCAACAAAATGAAAATGCAGTAAATATAAATTTACTGCAGTTATGTTACATAACAGGGTCATGCAGGCAACTCAGGCAAAGCACGATCTAAAATTTAGTAAACATACATATTAATTCTTCAGATTTGATCTCCATAAAGTAAATAAGCATGCAACTCCTGAATGAAGCTGAATGGAGGAAAACTGTGTGAGGAGCCTCAGGTACATGACATTATCACAAATCTGCTGACAGAGCATGTCAAGACAGCTCAGCTGTGTTTGTCATCTGATATCTGTTGATATTTTCCTATAGGGTTGGCTCCTGAGTACTTCTTTTGTTGTACAAGCCCACTGTAACCCTTAAGCAGCAAGATAAATGCTTAGAGCTGATTCAGTGAGGCTGTTTGTTGGAATAAATCCTGCTCCTCACTGCCTCATCATAGGAAGCTTTGCAGGCTCTGTTGCTGTTTTGTAAGGACTCACAAATCTCATGCTCTTTCAAAGAAGCGTCTGCATTTTTAGGTTCATAATGCCTAACTGTGCTCAGACAAACTTGGAATTTCTTGTGTTCCAACAGGTTGTGAGGCTTGTAGAGTAGGAGAAGTTAGAGTAGTGAATCCATCATAGCTGGACCTGTTACCAATCCATGGCAAAGTACAGGAACATTACAGCAGTGAATCCTGCTTCGGTGATTATTGACATGACAGGCCATTTTCTTTCTGATTGACCCCCCAGAGCATTAGATACACACAAATCCCTACTAAAAGAGCCCTCTGTGAAGGAGTTACAATTTGTTCTAAGATCAGCTACTCTGTGAATTTCATGTGCTCTGACATTGTCACAATGCCACCTTCTTTCTTTTCTAAATGCTACATCATCTTTGAAAAATCAGGTTTTTGAGAAAACAATCAATAGCTTTTTTTTTTTTTTTTTAAATCCTTGCCTAAGAATTCCTTAAAACTGAACTCAGACCTTCTGAAGCCTTGGCCATGAGGAATTTGCTTATTCATTGAGCAAGTCTTGAATAATCACTACAAATTAAGACGATCTGACCTATTTGTCTACCACTAATTTTTCAGTTTCTTCTATGCCATTTTTGTTTCCCTTTTTTTACCGTGGTGTTCTTTATGTCCTTTTTTTAAAAAAGGGGTTAGTTTTTGCATTGATTCTGATTCCTCTAGAGGAAGGCATTGCATGAGAAACCAATCAGGTAATTTGTTTCTTTTTCCATTACTGTACTAATGCACTGCTTATCACTTCAGCTGATGTTTAGCTCTTTTGGGCTATTTTTGATTTTTTTTTTCCCCTCTTTCTCTTCTCTTGGCAAAAGAAGCTGTCAGACACATCCTGCACTTTGGCTGCTTGTGATGCTTCTGCTTGGGCTCAGCAGATGAGGTGGCTGCCATTCTGTAACAGGCAGAAAAACTCACTAGAGAGGAGGTCTGGGTAGGGATTGAGTACACAGGTGCACTTTTGCAGTGCAAAAATTTTCAGGAAATTGGTGGTTTGTTATCATATAAAGGCAGAATGTCATCTGTCAAGAGATGTGCTGGCCCCTTAGGTGGAGAAGGGTTTGAAAGGTCTGTTATTGGGGGCTTTTTTTAATATTTATGGTAATCCTAACTGAATGGTTGGTAGAAGAATTTTATTTTCAGTAACTATAAAAATGAGTGTTATGATTGCCTGAAATGAAAATTATTTTGAATGTTAAATCCTTCAATTAAAATCTATTAAAAAAAAACCAGTGGGGATTTTGGATACAATAAATAATAAAAGTTTTAGTGAATTGTTCCAGTAAGTTTTAATTATTTGAATAATCTTCCCATGATTCTCTGAGCAAAATATAATAGAAATATAATATTGTAGGCAGACTGTATATCATGATTGTATTTGATAAATTTTAAAAGATTTCTGCTGGAGAAAAAGAAGGCAATATGAGTTCTTGTTGTTTGGGGTTGGGGTGTTAGATATTTACTTAGCATATAATCAAAATTAAAAAATATTACTGGGAAAGCTTTGGTACTTAGACCCAGTGGTTTCATATGGTCTCTGCTCTTGCAGCTGCTCTCCAGTGCAGTGTAACTCAGAAGAATTTAGTTAATGGTGATAACTGAGAGATGTGACTTCTCTCTGGGGCTCTTCATCCAGACAGACCTACAGTGTTAAACCTTTATGAGTATTGATGGTGACACATACACTCCTCCCTTTAGATAAGATTTCTTAAAAATATTTCAAATTACATTTGTCACGGCAATAATAATGGCACTCTATGCACCTGCTTGATGAAACTATAAGCAAATAAGTTGGAGAAAGTTTTTAGATAGATTTCTTGGCTAAACATTTCCGTGTTTTTCTTTTACTTAAAGAAGCCAACAAAGGTTTTTTGGGTGGCACAATATGTTGCACTGTGTCTGTTCTCAGTTTTCAAAGAACAGGAATTAGGGAAGCATGTACTTAGTGTTGATACTGTTATACTTTCTTCTTTTTTTTGTAAATACAGCGAAAACCTAATTCACATTGCTAGGGACAAATTCTTGTCACGAGTTCCATTACAATGGCAGCCCAATAGAAGATACTGACAAAGGTCAGTGAAACATTGAAAATGTTACTAAATGTTGAAAGTGTACAGGGTCAGGTATTACAATAAATGACCAGTAGCTTTGAAAAACAATGAAATTAGCTCTGAACACAGCAATATCTTTATTAGCATTCTACTCAGAAATGTATGTATGCTTTTAAAATTGTACATGCACTACATAATGCATGTAAAATAGAGAAAAGTGGTTTTGTCAAGTGAAATGAAAACAGATTAAAGCTGAGATAAAAAATTGCTTGAAGGCCACAAGGGAAGTATTCTGCCTCAAGGGGATGGGTTAGTTTTTACCCTGGTAAATCTCATGTAAGCTTGGAGTAATGGAGATGCAACTTAGTGATTCCTTTACAAGTAACACGCAACATTGTGAAAAAGGGAGAAGTATTTTATTCGTTATCAGAAAATGCTCTGTCAAAAATCATTCATTGTTTAACAAGGTCTGTGAAAATACAGTCTTAGGTTAAAAGCTGGCTTCTAATGAAAGGCAAGAGTTCTCACTGTTTTCAGGGGAAGAGGATGTCATTCTGATTTTAGAAGGTTGGGAGAGGAATAGTACAATCTCCTAGCTAAATAGTTAAGCTGCTCCAGAAATTTTATAGAAATATTGACTTGTTGCCTCAGCATTATGAGGAATTATAATTCACAATATGCATGTGTAGCATAATGGGAAAGAATGATTGTGGATGTTTATCAGTAATACACCTTACCAGGAATTTATGGGGAGGATTTCAAGGGATAGAAAGTATTATTTCCACATGTTCAGGGAATTTGAGAGGTAAGAGCCATATGCAAAGTATATTTTGGTAATAATATTAATAATAATAAATTAAAATGAGTTTGGTTTTGGGAAAGCTTTATTAATTTACTTATTTCCATGACCTTCTAACAGTTCAGCCAAGATAACAACGTGGAGGTAAGAGCTTCAGACTTCACAAGTGTAGAAAATTCTTCAGTTCCTATTGAAATTTTTGCAGCAAACATGGAAAACCAGTCAAAATATTACTCCTGTGTTATGTACAACATTAACCAAGCAGCCTTCAATTCATGTATTTAATATTCACCTGTTTGCCTTTGCATCACTGATGTTTTTGTTGTGAAAGCACTAATTATTTTACTTCAAATTAAAGAAATTCAATGAATGATCATTAGAAAAACTCTTTGGAGACCATCCCTGTAGCAGCTAGACAGATAATTAGAAAACAACTAAATTAGATAATTGGGAAAAAAAGTGATAAATAGTGCACATTGAGCTAGATGTTCTTTATATTGTTGATTTGCCGTAGATTCTTTTTCCTTGGGAAAGTTTTTCTCTTATTTAAATATGTGCAGTAGAAACTGTGTAAAAATAGCTCAGCAACTGCTCCATGAACTTTTATAAATACCTAAAGTAAAATAATGACTACTACAGACATAAGTTAGAGAAGCTGGATAAAACCTGTCTCATTATATTTCAGTATTTAATAACATGTTTCAATCCCAAATATACAAATTGATCAAACTAAATGTGTGATTGCAATAAAATAGGAGAACAGATTTGTACATTCACAGTGCAGTCATTGTGTATAGCTTACTAGGAAATAATCCTAAAAGCACTGCAGTCACTAACAAGAACTGATCATCCAAGCACAAAGATTCCCATTCTGCACACCTGTTGAAAAGTACCTGTTCAGTCATTCTGACAGTCATGTCTGCCAGGGTTGTATATTTGTACAATAGAATAATTCTTTATTATTATGAGTTTTTAGTTTAATAGTCCTTCTGTAGGATCTTTGATCTCTGATTATTTGCAATGATTCAGTCTAATTGTGGTAAACTATATTAGTCAGCACTGGCATAATTTTTCACCTTTCTTTAGCAAAAGTCAGTTCATATCTGACTAATAATTTCCAACTGTTAGATAGTCATGTGAGTCAGCCAAAGAGAAACTTTTATTTTCCTGATTACTGACAGTGTGGCAATACATGGGGGGAAGTGACTCCTGTTTCCAGGATTACAGACCACAGGTCCTTTTCTGGAAAGGACTGGGATTAAGGAAGGTGTGCCCACCTTTGCACTGTTGATTTTGGCCTGAAGAGCAAGCGGTAACTCAGTGCAAGTGCTTTCTGCTTTTCTTCTGCAGATTGTAGAAGATAGAGGTCTGCGGTGTCGTTATTCTTGTTAGATGTAATCTGAGTTTATCTTATTTTTTTTCTGAAATGTTCACTAGACTAAATTTAGATGTGAAGGCTGAAATAAATAATTATTTACTTGGTGTGACTGATGTATTCCACGTTGACCTTATGAGGATCAAAGAGATTTACTGTGAATAAGGCCAAGTGCTGGACAAAATCATAAAGTAAAATAAAACCTCTCTTAAAGCCTCAATATTACCAATTCTTATGAGAGAAATAAATCAGTACTTTTGTTATATAAGAAGTGAGATATTTATTACTGCTGTCTGTCTCTAGAAATAGCTACCTTTCCATTTTAAGAACTGATGGAATCAAGTGGGAGCAGGTCTGTTACTGTGAAATCTTTTATTTCTGTATATGGCCTAGACCAGTCTGGTGTTGGATTTTTTCAAGCCTACTTACAGAAAATTAGTCTACAATAACAGAAAATAGGAGTTGAAACTTTAAAATATGCTTGCAATTGTTAGCCTGCAAATGATGCATCAAAAGTGTTAGTTTTGGAAGGTGTGAGTAATTGAAATGCAAATAAAATTGAAGTCTATTCCCAGGAAAACAAACATTACTATTTATCTTACATTTTATGTAAATTGTTTCTTTTTTGTCATCACTGGCATAGGTTTGAGGTGAAATTTTTATATAATACTAATAAAAATATGCCCTACCTTCTTTCACATAGTGAGCAGCTAGAAAGACAGAGCAGGAAATTTTACTGCTACTCTTCCTTCAGCGTGTGTAGATTCATTCCATGGCTTTTTCAAAAACCTGAAGTTTCAATGCTTCAGCATTTGCCATGATGTCTAAAGAACTTTTGAGAAAGATACTGGGGTAAGAGAAGGAACCAGCAATGTTATCTGTTCGAATATATAAAGTTTTGACCTAAAGAGACCCCTAAAGACTGATGTGGCAATTCAGTTTTCATATCCTTTTCATCTTTGTTCTTTTTTTTCTGTTAAGAGGAACAGTATGGTTTCCAGATCCAGTTATGATATCGTATGATGTTTGTGTGTACAAAGGAACAGTAAGAACGAAACAAAAGTATGTAAATAATTCTGTGTGGAACATTGATTAAGATGTTTGACTACTGCTTTTAAATCTAGATTCAGTCTGGTACTATAAACATTAAAATTCCTGAATAATTACATTTCTAGCAGACAGATATGGAAAGGAATTATTTTCTCTTGTGAAAGCTGCAAAGACCAAACAGTTTGGGGTAATTCCTATGCTTGTCCTTCACTGTATCTACAGAACCTAATGAAAAATGCACTGCAATTAATTCAGATCTTCAGTCTTTCCATCTTTTTACTTGGCTCTCTGATCCCTTACCTGTTAAAGTTATTTATTAAACAATTTAAAGTTACAAATCCAACAAAAGAGGGAGGAAATTATCTTTCTCCTTTGACAAATTGCATCCCTGCCCATGGCAAAGGGGTTGGAGGTTAATGATCTTTGAGATGCAAGTTCCAGTCTTGCTTCCAGTCGAGACTAAATGAGAGAGACTCAGGCAGAGAGGATGTTACTCCTTTCCCTTCCCTCCTCAGTCTGTGGTGCTAAGGCAAAGATCAAGGGATTTGGTTTCTTTTTTTAATTCCTGCTTCGTAAATTAGAAGGAGTTTTCAAAAATTATCAGAGGTCATAGAAATACAAGAGATATACAACGGAAATGTAAGATTCCTTCTAACCCTAACCATTCTGTTATTCTCAATGTAAGTATTGATATCTGTTCTTAGGAAATAATTAATTTCAGTGCTCTGAATTTGGGCATCAAGAGACCCAATCTGAACCTTCTGGAGTATAAGTGTTGAAAAATCTCTTAGAAAAACATTTTTCAGGAACACAGTTTATTTTTAGCTTTTCTTTAGAAAAATTATCTTCTCAAGTTTTTCTTCAGAAATCAGACCCTTCAAAACACTTCAGAATATCTTTAGTTTCTGACTGTTGACTCTTGTTTCCCAATTTATCTGTCTGTAGTGAATTCCCTAAAGGCTGAGACCATCTGGTCCTTCAGTTTATTTAACTGTTTCTCAGTTTTTGTGAGCTTTGAATTAAAACTGTCAGGCTCAAGGTTTATAACCATAATGATTTTCAGAGATCATTAATTTTAATGTTACCAGGATCTGTTCCATTTTTGGTCTTACACTTCTCTCCCACAGGAGTAAGAGCTTCCCTTCTTGTGGAATGTGCTTTAAAAGGGGATTAAAATGAAATAGATAGGGGGAATCACTGATTTGCAATCCAAGTCTTTATTGGAGTTATTTCAAATTTTCATGAAATAGGTGCTTATGCATTGGTTTCACATAACTTTCCGTTAAATATAGAAATAAATCTATTTTTCCAGTGGAAAAACCCTCCTCTAACGTGTGTGGTGATTATATGTGTGTGGTGATTATATGTGTGTGGTGAACACATAATAGTACATAAATTATTAACACGTTCTGTAAGGGTTAACCACCTATTCTCAAAATACCTCTGGGAGGCTATTAAGTATTATTTATCCTTGGGGGTTTTTTAATTGACAAGATGCACAGACACTGATTTATAAATCCTGATGTTACCTTTCACATATCTTCTACAGGAATTGAATATTTAGTATACATTCAGTTAAACCTACACCTTTTACTTCACTGAGAGAACTAGTGAGATTTACTATCCCAGTGAGAGTGAAATCTTAAATATGTTTTTCTGGATCTTTTGTGATATATATATATGTATGTCAGTCTGCTTATTGATTTTTAAAAAGTATCTTAATAGTTCACTAAAAAATAATACTTTGGGAATCACTATCACTGCATAAAACCAGAAGTTTAATATTGATACAGACATGAAAGATAAAAACATATATTATATTGATCATGACTTTATCATGGTTATTTTAAGTGCCCAGAGCAAGAACTTAAATACTATAGTAGATAAATCACAGAAATGTCTAGGGATCACTGCTGTGCTTGCATTCTTGTTTTAAAGTGCAGGGCCTTCAATATTATCCTCTTAAAGAGTGGGATTGTACCACAAGAGAAAGTAATTAAGAAAAATGCTACCACAGAATGTGAATCTTGGGTCACATCATTTATTCTTCAAGTCTGTATTTTTCCACTGCTACCATCACAACTCCTTTGATTTCTTTTTCTGCTGTGACCTGAATCCCATTAATTCAAAGAATGATCAAGATTTCAAATGAAGAAGGGTTTATCAGATTTTAAGGGTGGCTTCTGTAAGGATAGCTGTACTTTTCCACATGATAGACTTGCAGGTTTTTGGTGGCTCTCCCATCTCAGGAGTCCCAGGAGCCTGGAGGAAAGGTGTAATGCTTTGGTTCAAACTTAGAAACTCATCTAAACTAGGACAAGAGTATTTTACTTTTAAAAATCAGTTCAACTGAATTTCACACTTTAATATTAATGATTTTAGAAGTGGTTTGCCTGGAGGAGGGCAGCAAACACAATTGTAAAGATGTTGTTTTGTATGTAAAAAAGGTTTTTTGCTTGTTTTAAGACAATCTCTTTGCTTTTTTTTTCTTTTTTTTTCACTCAGATGTTAAAGTACTGTTAGAATTTTAGCAGCTCATACTGTGTAGTAGTTAGTGCTGTCATTAGCTAGTCTCATTGCTTAGGAAATCAGGGACATGTTCCCCTTCTTTAGTTTGTCTTCTGTACATAAAATTGTACTTAAGGCCGGTTAAAGAAGTCAAAGTTTGGATATCTGTTATAAAATATTTCATTTCCTGGACATTAGATCAGCTTGACACACCTTTGATTATATTCTTCTTACTAGTACATTTAATCTAAAAGCCTATGATATTTGTGGGAACACTGGCTAATTTTCCCTTCTTTAGAAGCATCAGTAATTTTCAGGAAATACCTTCTTCAGACTGGATATTGCTCTGCACTATTGTAATATTGCTTCTTATGTGAAGCCTTTAGTGTGACCTTCCCACAAGCACCTGTGGTCTTTGGTGTGCTGCCCAAGAATAATTAATGGCACTGTCCTAGTGGCAAGTGTTGAATGCTAATTTGTCATAGAAAGCTGCATGGAAGGGTTTTGCACTCCTTGTACTTTAACTGAGGGCCACTGCAGCTGTACATTTGTGTTTAGAAGATATAATTATTAATATATCATCTTTAACATCAGCTAAATAACATCCCTAATGGGTAAGATAGCATGCAGTCCTGCCTTGTCAGTTAGAAACTACCTGAATAGTGATATTTAACATTAATACTGTTGTGCAGATATCAGGAAAATATATGAAAATGCTTGTCCCAGTCATGTTTAAATTAATACTTTTTTATGTGAAGAGAATTTCCAGTGTAAGATACAGGTTCATTGTAGATTTTTAGAAACACAACTCTAGCTTGCATACACTGGTATTAATCAGTTTATACCAGTGGAGGTTCCATTGGCAAAGATTAAAATTACCATCTGTGTTTACACTGAATATTAAAGTGAGGTTTATGCTGAATTTGTTTCCTAGTTCAAACAGTTTCCATTCCAGTCCCAAAAAGCTTTAACTGTAGCTTACAATAGTAGTAACTGTACTATTAAACTACACTAACAACTGTAGTGTAGTTCAGCTTTAAAACTCTGCAGGTGTACAAGACACAGCTTAGTGCTGTGGTCCAGCTCACCTCTGTTGTGTATTCCAGGCAGAGCCAAGGCTGTTTTCAGTTACCTCACCAAGTTGGCTTTGCTCATTCCTGTGCTTTGAAACAAAGAAAAAGTACAGGAATTTTCCTCACTGTCCCCAGAAAGGAACAAAAAGCATTCCCAGCTTTTCCAAATTCCAGCATCTGTATGCTTTCAAATAATGTGACCAGAGACCAGGAGGATGGAGGAGGATTTCATGACAACAAGCTAAGCTGGGACCAGCCACACTCTCATGGAAGCATTGTTTGGATGCCCCTTTAATTAGGAATTTTCCTCTCTTTTCTACCTTGAATATTCACCCTTGGACAAAACCTAGGTCTCTGGTTTACTACTGTTCTTCTGCCACTTCACACATTGTCAAATGATTGTTCAGGTACTAAAATAAAAATCTCAGGAGAGTTTTAAATTAAAGATGAGAACATAGCTGTAAATTAACAGGAATGTGATTATCTACAGCTATGCAGAGACAGTAAAAATTAATACTGATTGCTAATAATGGCTGGATAGATATTTCTCTGTTTGCAGTTATTAACCAGATGCTGCTTGGAGGATATTTTCTCTGGTTTTCTCATTTACAGGTGATAAATTTTGTCTGGAATGTATAATTGGCTTTGCCTTCTTCAATATTGGGATATATTTAGTTCAATGCCACTGAAGGATATTTTACCACAAGAGGAACAAATTTGCCTATGTCTATCAGAAAAAAAAAAAACCCATTGAGATGCAAATCTACAAATCTTAGGCTGCTGGAATGTTTGTGTAACAAAATGCATTATAGCAGAGAAGATTGACAGAGTTAACTTGATTTGCCTGTGTTGAGCCTTATTAAGCACTCTATCTCAATATTACGGAGTTAATTAGCTGGACTCATAGTTACATCACCTTCAATAGGGAGGATAATTGATGTGAGCTGAAGCAAGTCTAATAGGCTTGACCTTCTGTCACATATTGGAATGGTTAGGAACTTAAATGCATACTATATTTACCTGGAGGTTCAGACTGATCAAGTCTTCAAAAGAAAGAGCTGAGGAAGTCAGTGCTGGGAAAGTCAAGTGCATACACACACTTCAAATGTAGCTAGAAGCTGAACTTTTCCCTGAACTTTAGGCACCTATGTAAAAATACTGCTGACTGGAGCACGTGGTTCTGTGTCTAGGGAAGGAAATTGCAATCAAACAGTAACAAGGTGTCAGGAAGAACCAAAGAAGGAAAAGTAAGGGTTTCATGTTTATTGTCATAGTCTAAATATACCAATATTAGTTTTTGTCCTAAAAGTTAAAGCTACCTACTATCTTCTGTGCAATTTTTGCCTATGGTTTCCATATCCATGTTTTGCTCCAGAATTATTTAACAGATACTATATTTATATCTAGGTCCTTCCTCAAATGCAGTCCAGAGCACTATGATGATATCTGTCCGCTGGAAACATGCCTGGATGTCACAGCCATGGTCTGGGCATGTTTCTCTTCACTGGACAGGGCTGACAGTGAAACCAGAACAGCCTCAACTCCTTCACAACAGAGTATCCTCCTGAATGTCTTGAGAATGACAACCTGTACATATGCTGTGGGAGGAGACAGATCTTTTAAGTGTCCTGTTCTCATTTCTCCATGTAAATTTTAGCCCATGAGTTCCCAAGGCCTCTGTAAAGGTACTTGTTGAAGTGTCCCAACTGTATAAATCTCATCCCTAACGAAGTGATGCTGAACCTAGGACACATCAGTGAAGGATGAAGAACACAGAGACTAAAGATTAATCAATTTGTTATGTAGTCTTTGGCAGTGGCTAAAAGCAAGGGCTTTGGAGAGGGTGTTTGAACAGGGCAGGCCTGAAGAGAAAGTGTCCCAGAACATTCCTCCAGCCTCTGCCAGTTTGTAGCTCTGGATTTTCTTGTACAGTCTTAACTAGGGGAACACCTTATAATGAGTTGTTATTAGGGGCTTTCTTCTTAGAGAAAAAGGCAGAATTGTAACTTAAACAAAACTTTAAACCATGAATTTGATCTGTGGCTGCCAGGCATACCACTGTACTTTGTTGTACTACTAACAGCTCAACTAAAGAATATAGGTGAATACTGGACTTGTGTTAAATTCAGATGTCAAATGAGTTTTAGTACATGACAGCTGAGAAACTTTCCCTGAATAGATAATAAGGAAATTTCTGAATTTCCTTACTGTTGCTAATGAAAATTACAGCACTTTCAATAGTGCATACTCTGCCAAAATAGTATACTTAAGATCTGATATTCAGCATCTTTTGTGATACTTGACTGAAAGGCATGATGTGCACTGCCTTAGTTCAGTCATGACTATTTACAAGCATGTCAAAGGAGCTGCCTCTCATACATACTTTGTTTTTCCTTATTTTAGGAATTAAAGAAAGCTTATAGTGATCCTGTGTGAGAAATTAATTTAAGAATATCAGTAAAATATTAAATCATAAATAATTGTGTAATTCTTGCAGGCTCCTGGAAATGAGTACTTAACATGAGTTGCTAAAAAGAATCTTTCAAATACTGCAAAATAGCTGCACTGGATTTGAAGTTGCTACGCTTAGTCTCTAATACAGTACATGGTAAAGATTCCATGATACACAGTTCCCTGAGTTCTGTAGAAATTATCTTGCTTTTGTGTAGCACTCCCTGAGAAGTTTTACTGAAGATCTTTTAAAATGTGTGTATATATATGTGTGTGTGTGTATATATATGTATATATATATATGCATAAACCCCACATACATACACACTTAAATACCTATATATGTAAGCATGATGACAGAAGAAGTATGAAAATTTATGCTTAGTCTTAGCTATTGCTGAATATCTTTCTGAATAGCTTCATGGTTTAAGGAACATTGCTGTCATGGTCTGTTGTAGGTAAGAGTTATTGCTTACTCCACTGATATTTCATTATGATTTGTTTGCAGCTGAGATCCTCCTCTTTTGTATAATCTGACTGCGTGATTTTATTTGGGTAGCATGTTAGAGATACTTTTAGAGTGCACTAAAGCTCTCCTTCAGTAGATCAGAAAATGAAAAGCATAGGCTAGGTTATTTACATTACTAGTTTTTAATTCAGAAATTAGTTTTAATGTAATTTAATGTAGAAGCATCAATATACAGTCCTGTGTGATCCTTCAGGTTCAAGTACCAGTGACTGCTCAGCTGTTCTTGTTCCTGGGACATTAGTATAGTTTCACTGGTGATACAGACCAAATTAGAAACTTGATCACATACAGAATCTATGATTAGGTTTTTCTTAACAGTTTTTAGTAGACCTCTTGAAATTAGTCCACAGATTCTCAGGGTTCTACACTCCATCTGTTGACTAAGTAGTGTTGACATAATTCATCAGTTAGCCAGGTGATGAAACTTAGGTTATTGGCTTTTTACCTGTGAAGCAGTCCCGGAAGGAAGAGACAAAATGAGCTCTCCTCATATTTTATTTCTCTTGACTGGCAGCACTAATACTGCTTTTAAGAAGGTGGAGTGCTTTAAGTTCTTGAGCTTGCTTTTTATGTAATTGGTATGTTTTGTATCAAATGTATGGCTGCTTCAACATTTTGAAAAACACAATTGCTATTCTATAAAAATGGACTAAGTTTTTTCTTTACACCCTGTGAGAAATTCATTTTAAAAGCAACTACAAAATACTGCATTTTGCTGTGGTAGGCCATAAGTTGTGTATATGTGGTCAGAATACCCTGTGGTCTTTTGTATCCAGGAAAACTGTCCCAGTAAACAATATCTAAAACTCTTACCTAGAAATTGTTATTAGAAATTGTGCTTCATGTAGCAGTAGAGCCTTAATGTTGTCCAATCTGCTGAATCTTCTAAATTGTATCTAAAAGGAAAAAAGAAAATCACAATTGCTTCATTCTGTATCAAAAATTATTTAATAAAAAGTACTTTAGTTATTTGAGTAAAATGTAGATTTTCATACTGGAAGGCTGTACTTATTGACCATGTTGTATTCCACCCTGTAACACTGACAAATTCTAAACCTCAAGTGTCCCGTAGAGAGAAGACTGCTAACAAAAGGCATCCATTTGTTGTAAATAAAAATTCCCCTGATAATATTGGTATTTATCTCATTTTCTTGAGAAGATGGCATAATCATATCACAGAAAAAGGGAAAGACAAAAAAACACTGCAGTGACCTCTGTGCTGATTTTCCATGTAGACAGGTATTTCCTTCATTTTATTTTGACAGGTAAATTTTTATTTCCATCTAGTTAATTCTAAAGAGAAATGCCAAAGAAATAATGACTTTAGATTAGTCACTGTATCTCACTGTTACATTTTACTTTCACATAATTTATGCAGTAAATAAAAACATTCTATATAGAAATAATATTATTTCAGGCAAACTTCCCATATTTTCTCATAGTATGAGCCAGTAAGCCATATTTTACTGAACAGATTGGAGAGATGGACTGTTTCTATCTTCTCTCACTTGGTGTCAAATCCATTTCCTTCCATCTGAGGCCACTAAACTGGTCAGAATGTCTGCATGGCATGGGTGGGAGGGAACATTTATAAAGAACAAAGAGGAACATTCCTGGATGTTTGCCAAAAAGAGAAATCAGCACTTTTTTTGTCAGCCTGAACGTAACCCTCTTCAGAGAGATTTGTTGGAATGGTTGAAAAGTTCAGATTCCCCTAATGTAATGTTAGTGTTTATGCAACATTTTTGTTCCATTTAATCTTTTCCACAGAATCAAATACGGCTTAGGGAACTAAGGTTATGCCACCACTGTACTGTTGATTTTGTGTTGTTTTTTTAATGGTGTTGCCTAATCCCCTTCTTTTTTTTTTTCTATTCCAAGAACTCTCATTTGGAGAGGATTTCATTTAGCATGTTCCATCTTCATTTTCCAGGCTTCATTTTTCATGTGGGCTTCAGAACATTTTCGCGGTCTTTAGGGCAAGTGCAGGGAGAAGAGAGAAAGCTGATAAAGTCAGAATTTTTGGCATGTTTATACATTGATTTAAGTTAATACATACAGTCTTTTCTAGCTCTGTTACTTTTGAAAGCTTTTTGACATCTGTTGGCACTGCTGGTGGATTTCCAGCCATGAGACCCATATGGTATGATGGGAACATCGATAGACTTCAAGATTTGTTAAAATGTACCCCAACTGCCAAATTGTGTGGATGCTGCAGAGTTCCTTCTCAATTATCTTTTGCTTACTTGTTATCTCGAGTTAAGGAACTTTTATTTCTGTATCCCGTTGCCTTTTTTGGTAATATGTGAATTCCAGTCTGTCCAATGGATCTCTCCTTAATCCCACAGACTTGTTTGCTAGCTGGAACAGAGACACTGTGTTTTAGCAAGGTCTAGGTCTTGTGCTGCATTTTTCACAGGGATCTGTATCTTCAGAAGAATTTTTTTGCTGCTTCTCTGTTATAATTATTAAACATTGATACAACAAACACAGTTTTCGTTTAAATATATAAATAAAAAATTGAGTAAAGTTAGCGCTAAAACTAAATATCATGTCCCAATATGGAGTTTTTTTCAGCTGAAAAACCCCTATTTTCTAATTTCAATTCAGTGAGGCAAGGACATGCCTTTGAACAACTCAGAATGCCTATAGGATGATTCCTATCAGAAATGTAATCAAAGAGCCAAGCAGCACTTTATAGTGGTTAAGAACTTAAAATGTAGCTAGTGTACAGCTAATCCTATGAAGATATTCTCAAGAATTGATGAAGATCCTTTTTTAAAATACCACATGTTAAATAATGCTGCTTCCTTGAATTAAAACAATATAAATACATATATTATCCTCTTAAAGGCTAGTATTTTAGCTTTTGATAAATATGAGGTTTGCAATAAAGGAATTATAAAGCATCTGAAATAAAGTGTATTTACTAACTATTCAGAAATGGTTGATTGGGGTGTTATTGTCTTGTAGGAATAATGTTCCTCTCCCTGTTACCTCTTTCTTGAGCAATGTGTACTCAGAAAGTGAGGCATAGGCTAATTTAGGCTAAGTAACCACCTGAAAGATAGACCTATAAGATTATAAAAAGCAGCCAGGAAATACATAAAGTTAATGTGAATAAAAGGTCTTCATTAGAATTATCTGTGTTGAAAGTAGTCAAATTTTTTGGCAAAGTAATGATGTTGTAGAAACCATTTTCCCATGTGCAGGCAATACAACATTATGTGGAACATGCCTCTTAAAAAACATTAAGATATTCTTTGGTGCTGTAACTAATTTATCAAAATATTGAAACAAAATCTAATATATATAATCTTTGCTTCCGATATTGTAAGATTTTTGTTCTAGAGCAGACTTGTGCACAAGCTGCCATAAATTTGTAAACGCCTACACTGCAACTGGGATAAATTGAATTTATTTCTTGAGTGGATGAAATACTTTATGATGAGAATACAGATCGTTTCTTCATGCAATAGAGGGATGGCTATAAAATGGTGGGTCTGTTTATGTTCAAAACTGGACATAATTTTCTGAAGTTAGCAGAATAATGTTAAACACTTTTAATGAAGACCTGTGAGAGCTTTGGGTGAAGATGCTGAGGTCTCTTGAAGTCATCAGATTACCTAATAAGCCTGAATACAATTAAACACTTTTTAATGTTTGTCTGATACAGGCCCTCTGCAATTTCTTAAACAAAGACCTTCAAATATTTTGACAACAGTTCTGCTTCTTCAAATTTCAGACATATACTTTATTCAAAATATTACAATTTTCTTTCTGTTGAATTAATCACTAACACATCTCACTTTCATGTTTGAATGTTTTCTTTTAAACTCTAATAGTGTTTCCTTTCCTGAAATTTTTCACTTGTTGTTCCAGAACTTATCAAAGTAGTTTTATATGTTTTTAGAATAAGCTACTCTTAAATGATTTAGAAAAGACATTGATATGTCTTTTATGTCTTAATCATCCATGACAATATGTAGTGATGACTGGTCCAAACAAGCCTTATGGATTCCAAGCAGAAATCTTCTCTGGTGTAATCTTCTGTCAAAATCTGCTTTTTGCATTCCTTATTTTGAGCTCATCTTTTAGCACTTTCAGCAAAATTGTATTTCTCTTATGTGCTTAGGTTAAGATACATTGCAAGTATTTCTTCTTTCTTATCCACTAGTCTAATTACTCTGACAAAAAAAAAAAATTAAATTAGGATGGTTTAATATGATTTCTTCTTGGAAGATCTGCGTTGTCTATTATCCTGTTATCCCCAGGTACTTGGAAATTGATTTTTGAATAATTTGTTTTAGTAAATTTTCAGATATCCTAGTTTACTCAACTATTCTGTGAATCCCGTGATGCATATAAAAAAGAGGGGATAAAGTTTAAGTACTGGTTTTGCTGCCTTAATTCTAACCCTCCCTCTTTTCCACATGTTGTCAGGCCTAACAGTTGAGATCTTGTTTTAGTTGATGACAGCTCTATTAGATTGCAAAGTCCTGCTGAAATGCAAATCTAAGTATGGTTTTATTCTTTCCCTTCTGCTCTATTTTTGGTCTACTCTGATGTTCATTTTATTAAAATTATCCCCAGTGCTGGGTCCACAAGTAGTTGCTTTCTGAAGACAAAAGAAAAAAAATTCCAAATTGTTTCAGATTTCTCTGTTGTTAGTGATTCCATTTTTTTTGTGCTGATGAAAGACTTTCATACTTCTTTTGCTTGCAACTTTTAATATTTTTTTTGATTTGCTTAATGTACCTTACTTGTCATTATTTATCATCTCCCTGAGGAATTGATAAAATTCCTTTATAGGTGAAAATGGTACTCTTGGTACCATTTCTTTTTTAAATGTCAGTCAGTCAACAGATCTCAATTTAGACTCTTAAGTATCTTCATGTACTTCATGTTTATCTTCCTGTTTGGAATGAGTTATTTTTCCACCTCCAGGACTAGGTTTCAGTTTTGAGGGGTTTTTTGAGGAACAAAACCAAACCTTGGATGATTGCCCAGGAGATTCTATCTTGTGTTTCCTCAGTTTGTTCAAGTCTGGTTTTGGAATGTCGTTGTTCTTAATGCACTGTGGCAATTCCTTCCTTTTGGAGTATTTGAGAACCCTGTTTTAAGGCAGCTTTCACTCTTGACTCTTGACCAAGTTCTCTGTACAAGCAGGAACTGAAACAGCAGTCCTGACCAGTACTTACCCACTTGTTTAGCTGTCTGAGGCTTCTGTTTCCAGAAGAACTTGTTGGACAATCCACATCCTCCACTGTTTACTTAGCAGCATTAGCGTAGTTGGTTTGCCATCATCCCCTCTTCCTAGCCTTTGAGTGCTTCTCTTCATTGCTCTGAAAGAGTCATCACCTGCTGACTGCACTGGATGTATCTCTGATCCCTACTGTGCCATTGTTTCGTTTTTCCTTTGGTTTTATCCTTACCCAAGGGTAATGGTCTCTGTTAGTCTTAGCTCTCACCTGTTCTTGAGCAGCGGGAAAATATATTCATCACAGCTGCATCTCTGCCTCCATTTTTTACTTGTATGTCCTTTCTTAAGTACTGCTTTATAGCTTGAGGAGAGGACACTCTATCACAGTACTATACATAATGGTAGATTGATACTGCCTTTGGTTTAAAAGAATAAAACCTGAGTTCATAAACTAAACCTAGTGACTTGAGTGAACTGTGCTAAATGACTGGGAAGTATGTCATGATCGATGCATTGAGTACGGCATTTATGACAGGAGGAAGAAAAAGTATAGAAGCCTGAATGAGAAAAAAGAACATTATTCTTCTAAGGGCATGCCCAATACTGATAAAAGGGTGGCAACTGAAAATGTACCAAGATACTGCTTAGAAATTACAAGTTCAGCTAGGAAAAGTCTAACAAGTCAGAATAGAGGGTATGAAATTATTGAAAACTCTTAGAATGAGTAATTGAAAAATGAAATCTGAAAGCAAACTGCTTTGTTGACAGAAATTTTGAATAGAAATGGGTATGAAATACTTGTGTAGATTAGCAATAAGATTAGCTAAATATTCCATTTATTGAGAGCACATTTGAAATACATGGCTGGAATATAGGAAAAAGAAGTATGTAGATATCAAAACCTATTTTTATTTATACATAAAAATAAAGGGGAAGGTGAAGATGATATGGACTAAAGATACTGCCTAAACGGCAAATTTCCTCTGTATGCACTTTTCAGTATATACAGATTTTTTTTTTAACTGAGAAAAATGCCATTGCTTAGCAGACGAGGAATTCTGTGTTTCTTGTCCGCAAGAAATTTCTTATTCTAAGTGTTCCCTCCCCCTGCCCCATAACAATGAGGAGAAGGAGTTAATGAGTTCAAGAGGGAGAGAAGATGCCCATTAAATGTTTGATCACAGGGATCTCCTGTCCAAGGCTCCTGTTCAGGGTAATGTACAGCAGCTGTGGCTGCTCCTGCCGATGGACCACAGTAATGATTGTAGAACGCTGCTCTGGTGCTGCCAAGCCTGGGGGAGCAATTTGCTCTCTCTTTTTGCTCTGCAGCATGTAGAGCTGATTTACTTTGCATTGCACGGCTGTGTAGAGTTCACTTCTAAATGCGTACTTGAAAATGAAATTTCTCAACAGAAAATTAACTCAAAACTTCTATGTGGTCATGTACATATCATACATTTGTTGTAGCCATTCCAAATTATTTATTTGGTTCTATCAGTGGGTAGTTTCTTTACAAAAGTAGTCTATGGAGTGTAAACATCTGTTTTATAAGGTCATAAAGAGGCTTTTTTATAGTTTATATATGGTTTTATTTAATCTCTCTGAAACCAATATGTAAGGTTTTACTGTGGTGTAGTGACTGACTTTTTACTGCCTTCATAACTTTTTTTCTGAAGTGCTTCCAAAGAATTACAGGTCTCTGTAGCAACGAGGGTTTGGGGGCTTGTTACATAATAACAGGTATGCTACTTTATGTTGTTACTTAGTCCCTGAAAATCTCTCAACACAAAATGTATTATTCAAAAATAAAACCATATACGCTGCATCACATAATAAATATCTAGTGCATCTCATCAGATAAGAAACTAGATTTTTTTGTTACTATTCTTTCTTTATATAGTGAATATAAAGCACACACTTCAATTTGATAGAGGACTTGAATATCCTGAGTGCTACCATTCTCCACTTCCTTGGCTTTTCATCTACAGGGACTTACTAAAAATAATTTTCAGTCATGGGGAATTTTATGTTGTTTTGTTTGCATTAAAGGCCATCCTGCCATTACAATTCTGTACTACCTTCAGTAGGAGTCTTTGTATTTACTTCTACATTCAAAAAGGTAGTTACTGAATCAAAACATAGGCTTCCCCACCAGAGCTTCAGATAAATTTTGCCTTCCTTTGGACATTTTAGAGCCTTTTGGGGGGAAATGTCATATGATACAAATAATTATGAAAATGTATGTCAGAATTAACAAAATACCTGTGTATTAAAAATACCTAGTAAATATTTAGGTGTTTTTCCATCTCATATGTTATGACTTCTTTTAGTTGTGCAGCTGTCATTTCATAACATTTTAACATTCTTACACTAGCAAATAGCACTGAAGTGGACAGCAAAGGGATAAGAGGGTATGTGTTCCCAAACTTCCAGAACTGAGTGGAAGCTTGTAAAAAGTATATACATAATCATCCTTTTTTCTTCAGAATGCATGCATATTTCATAGTTCTTGCAGATTCACTGCAAGCTGCCAGAGTATGGGGACTGAAGGTGGTCTTTGATCTATGTTCATTTAGGAGATCAATGACAGAAATACCACTGAATCCCACTATGAAAACTTAATTAAGAGAGTAGGAGTTTGCAGCCTTTCAAATAGAAACAGTCTTAAGGCCCATTCCCTGCTATTCTGTGTTTAGTGCTTGAATAGTAGTGCTATTTCATAACATTAGTTGTATTTGCCTTTTAAGTTTTCCATTGTCTAGTCAGCCATCTTCCTGAAGAGGCTTGTAGAAGGACTTTGTGTGCTCAACACTGCAGGAGCAGGATCGTGGGCTGTATGGGAGATCCTCAATGCCCCAGCTTGGAACTGCAGGCTGGGTGCCTCCCATAGCTCCCCAGAACTGGTAGGAACACAGCTGGAATGCTGTTCCCAGGGGTAGCTCTCCAGGACAGGAGCAGCGTGGGCACTGAAGGTCAGCAAAGGGCCACGAAATGTAAAATGTTAAGGAAATGCTTTCAAATAATTGAATAGAAAATGCTGTAGGGGTTAAAAGTGCTCTCTTATTAACATTAACAATAAATTTTTCTTTTGCTGGTAAATTTATTGCAGTATTTAGTTCTTCTTGCGTTTGATTCTAAATTAATTCAGTGGGAAACTGAACAAATCCATGAATTCATATTTCTATAAAGCAATTTACATGGCCATGCTTGCCAATCTGGCAAAAATTTGTAAAACTATGCAAATAATTTAACTTCAGAATATATAATGCAAACTTTCTGATTGTTGCTGTAAGAACAACTACAGGAATTAAAATAATTGCATAAAGTTATGCTCTCTGACAAGTGCAAGATTTCAAGGGAAGCCATTGTATTAGGCATGTAGAAGTTCTGTAACAGAAAATTTTGCATTCCTATTTGATCACTTTTTTTGTCAGGTGAGGAAATGTTTTCTTTCTCTATTTGTGCTACTCTTGTTTCCAGAGTATACAAACTACATTAAATTTAGTTTGTCCTGGACCAACATAGTATGATTTTTTTTTTTGCTCAAATGCTGTTGCAAATGCGGTTTGCTTTAGATAATGATATATAGAGGTGTGCATTACTTTGCCTGACTTTAGTTCAATATGAGATTGCAAATTGCAAATTCTCTCCAGTCAAAAGTGTGAATTGAAAGAGTATAAGCCTCACTCAGCAAAGTACAATTATTATTATTATTATATTCCATAGTCACTCTAGAATTTTCTTTGCACATTCAAGGATTTGAGTACATACATCCTTCTCAGTCTGAATCCCACAAAGAGCTTGTGGTCTTCCTTGCCCTTTAGTATTATTTTTTCTCTGCACCTATGGTTTTGTGTCTTGAATATCAGGGCATATTTTGGAGATATTTCTGCTTGAAGTATCAGTAGAATTCTGGTATTAAGTTCAGACTTTCTTATCTTGTGTTTTGTAAAAGCAGTGTTATTCCAACTGTGTCTGCTCTGACTGCCAGCGCCAGAATTGCTGTCTGTGACATTACTCTTGGAATGTAAGCAAAAAGACAGTTGGAATATTGTGAGGCAGGTAGGCACATTGCCTGGCCAAATGCCCAGGAGCTTGTCTGAGTCTCCCTATAATGCTTGCCTCAAAAATGCTCTAATGAGTAAATGGTGTAGACAAACTGTGAATTCATTCTTAAATCCAACCTCATGACTGGTTTTGCACAGTTCTGTAGATCTGGCATCTTGAAATCACATTTAAGCTACACTTACCTTATGCAAGTGTCTGCATTAAGATCCCCTGGAAATCAAATACATAAACTCTTCCTCTCATATTAAAATGTGTATACTGCTAGTCCCCATGAAAGCACTATATCATGTCCTTGGGAAAAAAATGGTGTTGTTAATTTTCCTATATGATTTATCTATAGAATTTGGTGGGGTTCTAATTAACTAATTAGCTTGGTTACGCTGAGTCTTCTACATTAATTCTTTTTTTCCTCAGCATTCTAATTTCATAGTAGTTGTTCTACCTTTGAGCAATAGAAATGAAGGGGGTTTAAGTGTCCTTAGGAGATTGAAGAAAAATTACTAATTTCCTGCCCCCAGGAATACTTTGTTCCCTTGTAGGTGTGAGGTGATGTAACACAATGATGTAAATTCTGAAGTTTGGCTTTTGTCTTCCCCTCTGTGCTTTTGGAATCATTTGGGAGATTTCATCATGAAGTGCTTCATGTATTTCTTTAACAGCTATTCCATGTGAGCAGTAAGGATAAGGAGCAGGATTAAAACTGCTATCCATAAAGATCCATTTGTAGATTGCCTTTCTGGCTCTTCACAAATAGATAATTTTTGTTGACTCCACATTTGAACTGTGCATTTGTTCCCATTTGAGTGGCCATTTCATCATTGCTTTTTCTGCATCTCGTCCTGAATCTTTTTCATCTTCATACAATTTGTAGCTGCTCTGACCACTGTTTAGTTTGGGTGATCCCTAAAAAAGGAAGAAAGCATGACTCCTTTGACAGAGAATTTTTGAAATGCCAAAATACCCAGTGAGTAGAACTTCCAAAATTTAACTGGCTTTGTTTCCTGCTAGTAAAAAGAACATGGCAAAATTCACAGCTTGAAATTGTTGCTTTGATTTCTGACTTTCCCTTTGTCAATAGCAAAGGCCAGCATTGCTGGCCAAGCACATCCCTTAGTTTCACCTGTCATTTCTCTTCTCTATTAACATTTTAAATAATTCTGCAATTGTGACATTATCTGTAATGTATGAATGCAGCTGCTTCTAATAAGATTAATTACTAGAGATGTTGTTGTTGTGTCTGTGGGAGTAATTAGGTACATCAACCTAACCATGCAAAAACTCAGCATAATGTGCAAACAAATTGGCAAAACCATATTCTTTGCCATAAAACACATGAGCTTACAAAATATCAGATTTGGCATATTCCCAGTGTGTGCTGTTGTCTTCCCATCTTGAGGACTCATCTGCAGAAAAACAATTTGTGATTTATGAAGCAGCAAGGAATTCCTGTATCCAAATATCTGGACTCTCAGCTATGTCTTTTCACCTTTTATTGAGTTTCAGGAGGTTACTGAGTTTGACTGCATTTTTAAGAAAGGTCTGGTAAATCAGCATTAAACTGATTATTCTTCCATACAGATCATGTATCTTCCAAAACTGTATCCTTCGTATGTGAGTCTAAGCTAGTATGCAGCTCTGAGTTAAAATCCAATTCAAAGCATTGTTTAAGTGTATGTATATGTATATATAGGAAAAAATGCTCCTGCTATCTCTTTCCTTCATTCCTTGTGTTATTCCATGGTGGTTCAAATTGGTTATGTGATTGATTTGTGTTTTGTTATTGATAACTTGATTCTTTTCTTAAATCATACACCTATTCTTAAGGTATTTGAGTATTTTTATATATCTGATACCATATGATCCCAGTCATAAAAGCTGCTATTCGCCATCATGCCCAACAAAATAATGATTTGACCAAACAAATAGAATACTTCTCATCTTACTCATAAAATCTGACAAAAAGCCCAAGTAAGGCTTATTTTCCTTTTATTCAGTATTTGTATTCATTAGTGAATATCATAATGATCCAAATAGCAGATGAAAAATATCTGCAGTCAGTTTGCATAAATTACAGCTCATTGCTTGACTAAAATAGTGTGGGAAATGCTGCTGGAGTATGTTGAAAGCCACAGTAGTTTATATACTATGCTTTTCCACAAAATTGTACTGCATGAAGAGAAAGACATGTCATTGTGTTCAATTAGGATTTTATCTGCCAGTCACATATCAAGTGAAAAGGTTGTTCTAACTCTAATGCCTCTAGATGCAGCTGGCTGTTACCAGTAGCTAAGAAACCGAGATCAGAAATTTCAATTATTGGTACTGTGCAGAGTGGAAAATTACTTTTAAAAGCATCTATGTTTGCTGAATTTGTTTATCACAGCTAACGTTTGCTGAATGATGGCTGAATATTGATAATTAGGTTTGTAATGAAACATCCTTTAATTTGGTTATAAATTTATTATATAAACTTAAAGTATTTATTCCTTAAAATGACATCTGAAGTACAAACAGGGAAGTAACAATTATATTAATAATTTAAATATACAATAAGCAAATAAGATGCTCTCTTACTTGATGGAAGTGTGATAGTGATGTTTCGAGGCACTTGTAATGCAACACATATTTATTCAACAAACTATTATTATCAAGCCTATGCACTGAAATCCATTTTAAATACATACATTTGGACTGCTCAGGAATGAAAATAATTAGATTTTATATGCTTCAAGGCAGGTTTGGGTACAGATGATTTAACTATCTACAAAATCCAGTTTATCTTAAATTCCTCCTGATCCATAGCTTGCACACAGTGGATGTTGGAATAGGTCTTTGCTTAACATATGCTGACTGAAGTCAGTGACACGCTTTTGGCAAAAAATAAGCTAGAATATTTTTTATTAAATCATTTATTGGTCTCTTAAGGAAATATGTATATGGCATATGAATTTTTTCAAAGTTTGAAAGCCTTCCTCTTTGCTTAAGCCTGGGAAAGTTTGAGGTTGCTATTTATCCTGTACAGATTTTAAGGCCTCTAGTTTGCTTTTGCCTGCAGAAGAGAATGTTGAATGTTGAAGTGTTGAATGCCAGAGCTGTGCAGTGTGCCTGGAATGGAGATTCAATCAGAAACCAGATCCTCTCTTTTAATGTGGATGTAGGCAGAGGATAACTGGTCAAGCACATAGCAGACTAGCTGCTATCCTGCCTGATTAAAATATGATGTAGGTGCTATATGCTGGTGTCTCTTAGGCAGTTGGGGGTTGCTTTAGTTGTGCTGCTTCACAAAAAACACAAAGTATGCATAGACTGGTTATATGTGCAAGTACCAGTTCAAATAGGTACAATCATGGAAACTATAATAAAAACTTTAAATATAACAGCAAAAGTGATAGAAGCAAAAATGCTTGGTGGAATCCAGTTTTCATATCAAAATTGCAAAAAAAAAAGCAAATTTTGAAAAAAATACCACATATAGAAAGACCTAAGACACACAGGTGATTCTTTCTGACCCAGATGTTGTAAATTTAGTACCCTTAGAAAGCATCAGTTCCCAACACAATTTACTGCTAATTTGCCTATTGGACAAATTGAAATCATAGTATAAATATAGATCTAAATCTGCATCTGCAAAGCTTTGAATCCAGTCTGTGCCCATTAATTTGGCGTGATGTAAATGTGATGGGCAAACTTAGGCAAAGTCAAACTGCATCTCATGTGGGCCTTAAATAGAATTGGGTTTAATGGAACTTTGTATTTTTAAGCACCAAATATCTGTGTGGGTGTCAATTTAGATGTTCTTGAAAAAAGGTATACAGCTGCAGCTCAGAGTTTTGGTTTTGTCCAAAATTTTCCACTTGAAATTCAAGCAATTGAACTTTTACGAATACCCATTCTATGGTTCAGTACAATTAAAGAACTCTTGGATGCCAAGTACTCATCAGAAGTGTAGCAGAAAATATTTCTCTTAGTGATGGTTTGAGTCACCTTTACAATTTTTCTTTCAAAATGCCATATTTATTTTATGGGAGTAATTACTAGATTTGATGAAAGGTTTGAACATTGATTTTTCACACTGTTACTGTTTTCCTTGTCTTGAATACTGTGTGTTTCATAAAATGCTTTTTAATTCCTCATAAATTCTTGAAAGGAAACACTTAAGCTGTTAATTTGACAAGAAATTTTTCAGTTGTACTGAGAGGATAATTTTCCCCAGTGCACAGTATACTCATTTGGAGGTTCCAAAAAAATCTGCTTTGTCATGTGTATGTCAGACCTAAAACCCCTATGTAGTCTGGAATAAATAGTGCAAGAGACTGAAATATTATTGAGGTGCATATAGCTTAAGTTTACTATCAGACTTAAAATACAAACAGAGGCATTCAGACTTTTTCAGAAAAAAAATATTTTATATACAAAGAAACTTCCAGTAACTTCATATCAACTCATCATTGTACACAACAGAGATGTTTTGAAACATGAATAATGTGTTAGAACTCACATCAGAAGAAAGATCATTATGAAACAGGATTTTTAAACCTTGAGAAGTGAGAGAAGAACAGATGAAATACTAGTCTTAGTGAAGTCAAAGTAAAAATTCATCCACTTCAGTGTAGTCAGGATTTCTTCTTCTACGTTTCTTTTAATAAGAATTTTAATAATTAATTCTGTCACTATATAAATTCATTAGACCTTAGATGCACCACACAAATACAAGAAAGGGTAAAAGTTCTAATGTTTGGTGTGCCAAGGTGGCATTATCCCAAAGCTGCAGACCTGTAAAAATGTCTGATGTAGCTAAAAAGAAAGAGAATAATGTAGTTAACATTTAAAGTAAAATTTAGTCATGCTAAATTTTGGATTTGAGATTTAAGATAATTGTGCACACTATAATCAGCATCTTTGCTGGGGGCTATAAAAGCATTATGCATTATATCAGTTATAGAACCCAGCACTTAATGCAGCAGACAGATAGAAGAGATACAGGGACAAGACCAAAATTAATGCAGCCAAAGAACATAATTGAGTATACTTTGTCTGTTCTCAGCTCTTATTTTCTCTGTGAATTTGCCTAGTCCATCTTCTGTGAACTTTTTCCAGTTCGGTTAACTCATCCCAATTTTCAGGTATGTTACCTATTCCTTATAAAAATAAGGACCAATTAACATGGTCTTGTGCAGCATTTTGAATCCGTACCAATGAAAAAGGTTTGGGGTTTTTTTTCTGTATTAAGCCCTTACCAGTTATGATGCACTTTAAAGTATGAGTTTGTATGTTTAAATCAAGACCTAGGGGTTTTTTTTTAACAGCACAGATTAAGCCACTTCTGACATTGCTGTCTTCAATGGGTTTGGACTGACTGGACACTACTGTACAAGTCTGGTGATGCACAAGTAAAAGCAGAAGCCAGTTTGCTCTGTCTCTTGCTGTGTTACATCTGGGCTGAAGAAAATAACAAAAATTCAGAAATAATGGTATCAAAGAAAGATATTGAATAAACATGGTTGAATTATCAGTTAAAACAATGGGATTTTAGCATAGTCCATTTTGGTTTGGGGGTTTTTGAGTCTAATTTAATTTAAAAGACTCATGATTCAAGGCTGAATTTAGCTGGTTAGTTACTAAGACTGTACTAAATTTGTAAAATTAACCTGTGAAAAATTATGCTATAACAATTTAATTCTAGTTCTTGAAACACGTAGTATAGTGAAGGAACTTCAAGGACTTTCTGCACTAGCAGGCCAAAACAATTAAAGGTTTAATCACATCTCTGGTGGTTAAGGCTGGTAAAATCTCTCAGGCAATATGTAAGAACCATTTTATAGTTTTTGGTTATGTAGGCACTAGTTCAAATAATTATATTACTGGACTGCCTTGTAACATTTGGATAGCTCATTTCTGTGCTATCCATTACTGATGATGTAGACCACACTGTTTCCATAGAGATGATCTCTCTCTTTCATCTCTTGTCGTATAATTCTCTGTGCAACACATTAAATACCCTAACAGAGCAGAGGGGAAAATTTTTCTCTGACATCTACCCCGTTGCTTTGAACTTCAGTATTGTTTATTCCCATGACAATGGTGATCCTTTTGATTCATGTTTTCAGAAAATCAGAGAATTGTGAGACAACAAATAAGTATTGAAGCAGTTTCCCCTTTTAACTGGTCCATTGTTAAAGAGCTGGTGAACTGTAGTTTGTTGTTAGGATCATAGGTTTTAAGAAAGGACTTTAAAATTGTGGGTTTGAACTTTCAGCTTAAATTCAGGGTGTGTGGGGGGGCGGGTTAGGGGTTAGATTTCTTTTGTTTCTTCTTACCTATAGAATTTTTCCCATAACTTGCTAAGAAACACTGAGTCCTAGGCACTTAGGGGTACTTAAGAAAAAGAAGTGGCCCTGCTGAGGGGGAAGGAGGGCATCTGGTTGCATTTCTCTCCTTCTGGGGGGTTTCTCTCCGAGGGTCACAGCTGCTGCTGCTTGGGGGAAGGAAATCCCTGCCACCGTCATCACCCAGCTCTGCTTCTTCTGTGGGGTGAGCCTCTGCTCGTGAGAGCAGCCACTGAGCCAGGACCTTATTAACACCTGCCTCGCTAAAAGAGTGACCTATCACCATCCGCTCGTGTGCCCAGGATCCTGAGCTCGTTTTCCTTTCCTGCCCTGCTGGAGCCAGGCCGCCGCTGTCCCGCTGTCCCCGCCGCTTCTCCGGCTCTGCTCGGGGTCTGTGCTGTGATTTAGCCTCGCACCCCCTCGCCCGGCCGGGACATCCCCGCAGTTCCACCTGCCCCTGCAGAACTTCTGGTACATCTCATCCACCAGCCTGGGATTCCTGCTCGTTCCTGCCCTCCCAGCTCGATGTTCTCAGGGTCCTGCAGGGCCACGGCGATCAGGCTGCCGCGGGGTTTTGTGAGGCAAAGCCTCTCCTCGGTCCCTTCCCGTCTAGGCCGGGAAGGCCCTCACGGGGTTCTTGCTTCTGATTGTTGTTAATGCCAGAGTTGTGGTTGTCTGTTTGCTTTGTTATAGATACTAGTAAAGAAGCGTTATTCCTATCCTCCTATCTTTGCCTGAGAGCCCCTTTAATTTCAAAATTATAGTAATTTGGAGGGAAGGGGTTTACATTCTCCATTCCAGGGAGGCTCCTGCCTTCCCTGGCAGACACGCATCTTTCAAACCTGGACAGGGTTTCTTGATGAATGTCAGTTGTTGGACTTGTGGATGGTGGGATTGGGAATTTACAAAAAGGGCTGAACCTCTGTAACGCTGGACATACACTGGTGTGATCTGCAGTGAATTGCTGTAATGCCACAGAATACAGAGATTTGCAGAGTTAATGTGTGTATCAAATACGACAAGAGTGTAATTACATGAAAATGACCCTTTCAGATCTGTGGAAAAGCAATTTCAAAGGCAAGTTATATCATATTAGAGACATTTTGTACCCCCCGGTGCAGTAATGAAAGGAAGCCTGCACTCCTGATTTGTTTCAGCTTCTCGTGGTGTGCCTCTGATTCCTGGTAGACACAAATAGCTGGACAAAACTGGGACATTTTGGATGTCTGCCCTTACCTTGCCATGTTTATGAGGTTATTTACTGCTGAACAGAGACAAGAAAATCAATTGGTCATTTACCATGTGAGCAAAAGGACACATACTGGAGGTTCTTCTGGTCTGAAACAAATGTAATAAATCTGTTCTCTAGCCTGTCATGCTTTATTTAGACATCCTCTCCATCACCGTTTTGTGAAAGTGAAGAAATCTGGTTTTCAACAATAAATGATTCCATTTTAGACAAACTTTGGCCTACGCTCAGTGGTTCTGCCTCTTTCAATACCAATGTTAAGTTTTTCATTGATTAGCCAGGAAAGACCTTCAGTGTTTAGGATAAGCAATCCTGCTTACTGTTGAAAATTACAAGTGAAAACACAGAGTCTGGATTTGAAATCATGCAATATTTTTACTAACTCCCATATGTTCACTGAGATGCAGAGAAAAGACTGCAGCACACCCTGAACTGCTGTAAATTAGCATAGCAGTGTAGAGTTGAGTAGCTAATGATCTACTGCATTCTTTCTTGAACTGTTGGTATTATTTAGGTGCCTTTTACCAACATTTTCTGCATTAAGAGTACATGTTCTCTCTTTCTTTAGAAAAACGGGCAGATGTTGACTTGCACGCCTTCTGTTTGTTTTGTTAGATGGGTTTGTTTCTACAAGGTTTGTTTCTACAGGGTACATACAGCAAGTGATAATTAATGTTCACGGTGTGAAATTGCAAACTCTCCTACACATCCAAGAAAAAGGATGTGTGCTATATATCAAACTACAAAATTAAAGGTTTTTTTGAAGTGGACTCTGCCAGAGGAAATCCAACTATACTACTGGACTAAGACTTATGATACGTTTTCAGCAGGATGTCAGGTTACTGCAAAATGCATATTGCACGTGCCTTTTATATACAGCATCTTTCAAATTCTGGTATCTTTTCTTAAAATCATGAATGAAAAATGGATATAGAGGCCTAAGCAGGGAAAAAATATCACACACTTTTTAAAACCCCTGGTACCCTTATAATGTTCTGTTCTAAACCATCTGTGAAATCCAAAAGTTTTACTTTAGATATTCAAATTGGTACATACAACAGCTCTTGCCTGCAGACTCAATTTTACTGTCCACTTCTCCCCACCTTATATAATTATGGACTTCTCTCAGGAACTCTCAGTTCATTATGTACTCACCTATCTAAAACACAACCTTTGAATTGGCTTAATTGCTTCAGTCAACCACATCTTAAAAATATCCTATTTGATTATCTCCATAACAGAAAATCTTATTTTCACTGTAAGACTGGAAATGCCAATCGAAATTGTATAAATTCTTTTGTGTGTATCTGAAAAGAGGTTAACTGCTCAGAAGAAAATAATCATTTTTATTTTTTCAGTTCATTGATTCAATCCACTAACTAGTCAGACATCAAAATGTCTTTCAAAATGTTCATTTTTAAATTACTACCTTTCCCTTGCTTCAGAGGAAAATATATTTCATATTTAGATTAAAATGTGATCAAATAAATATATATTTTAAAACATTAAAAAGGTTGGTGTTTCTAAGGAATATGGGACTGCTTGTAAAATTGAGTTGTTCTGTCTACCTTCAGCAGTTAATCACCAATGGGAATAGCAATATATTATTGTTAGAATATTTATATTTAAAGAGGAAATGCCAGCCTCTCTAGATAAAAATAGTGTAATCCAAATCTCTGCTTGCCAAAACTGCTATAAAAATAGTGATGGAAACAGTGATGACAAAACCTCAAGCCATGGCAAGTCTCTTCAGGTTTTGGGTTTAAAAAGTGAAGTGCACTTAGATCTCAGAAACAAATCCTAGGACTTTCCTACAAGGTGAAAAAATACTGACATGCCAGGCCTTAGCTTTCCTGTCCTTATCAACCAAACAAATTAATGGTATTTCCTTCTTGTTGAGCTGTGTATTCTGGCTTTTTGCAGACCTGATTCAGGACTTACAGAGGGAAGCTTTTTCTGTTTTGCTCTTGCTCTTAACCTGGCCTTTTCAAATGCTGTCCTGCAGATTCCTTAGAGCCAGACCATGATGTTACTTCTGGAGAGTGGCGAGCTTGGTTTCCCTTCCCCCATGTGAGTTCTTCCACATCTGGGTAAATGTAGCATTTACAGTGCATTTCAGAACCCCAGAAACGGGGACAGTTTTCTTAAACAAGCTAGTGTTGCATTAGTCACCTGAATATATAAGGTGCAAGATTTTGTGCCAGTATGCCTTTACTCTAATAAAATCATTTTCAAGGTCAGATCAGCTGTCCCATAATGATCTGGGACACATTCCTTGTTTCCTGGTTTTCTCCCTGTTCCTTTCTCCTATCTGTTTCATTAGGTTTTAATTGCCTGATTGACATCCGTTTCAAGGGGATTTGCTGATAGCAATTAATGTCTAGAGATGAAGATTCTCATCTCGATTTGGGTTTGTGGACTGCATTTAATTTTGAAAAGCCATTCTCTTCTGGTTTAGCTGGCTGTCCTTTAGGACAATAGGTGAGGTTACCTGTTGTAAGCTGCAATGATTAGACCACAGTCCAGTTGCTGTATGTGCAGGCTGAGATGATTGCAGCTATTGCAGAGCTATCCACAGTTTATAAAGAAGGAGAAAAAGAGGGCTAGGGCATAGGGAAGAAGAAGAGCTCCATTTTGGTTGTTTTTGAGGCTTAGGAATAGACAACTAAAAACCACTCTTAAGAGGAAGAGAACCAGGAGAGGCCTGAATCATAGAAGGGAGGAAGGAATTTGTAAAAAGTGAGAACTGTTTAGTCCCACTTTAATGGGCAATGCAGTGCAACAGGTCCAAATCTGTGGAGCATAACTGAGAATCCAACAGCAATATCGTGTATTTGAAGTTGTTTGAGATTAGGTCTTGTCCACTCCTGTAACTCATCAGTTCTATTTTGTGACTGTTTCATTGGAATGGAATCTACATCGTGCGCTGTGAGAGGGCTTTGTGGAATCATGGCAGTGGAGATCTCATCAGAAAATTGGCATTCAGATATGAATGTGATAGAATGAAAATAATATCAGAATATCAGAGCAGTTTTCCCAGTCTAAACTAAAGTTGTTATACAGACACACCCATAAATAACTGTATTCAAGAAGCATATATCCGACAAGTTTATTCAAAAATTTCAGTGAGACCTATTTTATAGGAATGCAGTTGTGAAACTGAATAATTTTTCCTATTTTTAAAATTGCTATCTGGTAGACCTTTTGCCTGAGTTTATAATCATACAAACATAATTTTTTAAACTGTGCTGTAAATACTTTTTTGAAATGTAACAAGAAAATATCCATTAATGTTAGCAATGCTACTTGAACCCTATTAAGGCATCTTTGACACAAGGGTATAGATGCAGCTTCAGGGCAAAATGATTCACATCTGCCTATATTATCATCTTGATTTATTTTTAATTTGTATTTTATGATATTACACTACAGCTTAATCTAGGAGTTAATGGGTTATTACAGATCTGTTGAAATTCGGTAACAATTCAGTAAATTGTTTTCCCATTGTCATTTACCTTTGACTGTGCAGCCTTCTTGCTGGCAAAAAAATAATTGCTACTGTCTGAGTTTATGGATTTGGAGCCCCAGGTTATATTTTATTCCTTTTGTTGCTTTCTACCTCTTTTCTCCCTTGAAGTCTTCTGTTTTAACATTTAAACGTTATGCACTCCTATTGTTGAAGATCGAAGTGCTATATAGAAAATCCATTTCTTTTTCTTTCTTGCATGCAGTGTTCCTGTCAGTTCAGTTTAGTGTAACCTTAAAGAAGGGTTTGATTTCAGTGTGTGCTTGATTTCACATTGCCTGTCACTGATAACAAATGTGTCCACAGTGATCCAGAGCTGAATGAATTTCTATGCCATTTCCTTCCTCAATCTCTTAGATATTAATCTATGATTATAGTTATTTTTCTCACTTTGTCCTCTGACCAGTATTCTCCCATAAATGAAATTAAAAACTGACAGCATTATATTAAAACTAAAACTTTTTATTTGATGTATTTTCCTGAAGTTTAGGATTCAGAAATTGTCAATCACGGATTAAAAATGATTCCTTATAGCCTCTGAATGTTTTGATTTTACATGCATTACACTTGTTTGATCAGTTTTATTTCCTGATGTATTTTTAAGATCTGTAATGCAACAAGTGCTATACCATATACCAAATGGGAAATCTAAAGTAATGTTTAGTTGTGGCACTTCCTCTCGGAAAAATGAGTGAGTGTAGAATGCATCATTAATATGTGCATAATTCAGTATGCAATATTTACAGTATCTTTAGTAAATACAGACTCTATTTTTTCTGCCTTTGAATTTTTTTAGTTGCTTACATAAAGAGTAGTGTTATTAATTTGTTACGTTTAGTTTGACTATACATTACATTTTTAATAGTTTAGCCATCTTTTTTTAATGTTTTATGTTGTTGTGGAGATTCTTGTTTTCCCTCAGAGCTGTACATCCTACTGTCCTTAAGTAGATCTGTTCATCAGTGCAATTATGTGTTTATCCAATGACATCATGGAAGTATAGAATAAGATTGGATAAGAGCTCGAAAATCATTGAGTTGAGCCATTAAGCAAGCACTGCCAATTCCAATACTAAACCATATCTTTAATTGCCACACCAGCATGTCTCTTAAATACTTCCAGGGATGGTGACTCAAGCATTTCCCGGGGCAGCCTGCTCCAGTGCTTGACAACCCTTTCTGTGAAGACATTTTTTCTGATGTCCAGTTTAAACCTCCCCTGGTTGATGCCATTTTGCCTTATCCTGTAACTTATTGCTTGGGAGAAGAGAGCAACCTTCTTCAACCAAGCGCCTTTCAGGTAGCCATAGAAAGCAGTAAGGTCTCCCCAGAGCCTCCTTTTCTCCAGGCTAAACCACCACAGTCAAATCTGAGCGTTTACTGCAAGAATGCTTGGCGATCCAAAGGATCTGAAGTAGCCAGGTGGCTCCTTTGTGTTGATGACCAGACATGCAACTGTATGAAGTTGTACCAGACATTGTGAATATGATGTATTCCTGCTACTGCAAGTTGCTTGGCTGTTTCAAAAGCAACTGAGGATTCTCTTTCCATGTAAATAGATTATTGAAAATAAAAGCAAAACCAGTCAACCAACCAACCAAAACCCAGGAAATCCAGTAGTTTACTAGAAAAGGGACTTACTTTAGAATTCCCAGCACTGAAATGGTAGTCCAAGTTTCAGGTTATTTTCGCAGTGGAGAATTGCTGGTTGATACTTTTGATGAACATGGGTTAAGCTTTCTTTTCTAGTAAGAATCTGTATAGCGAGTGTACACTGATGATGTTACTGGTACTACCCAAGGTAATCAACAGCATCATTCAAATGGAAATTTTTGAAAATGATTAAATAAATATTCAAATGCATTTTCTTCACAAGCTCTTCTAGGAATGTTACAGTGTCTCTTCTTTATATGCTTCCTGCATGTTCAGGGGATTAGGAATTTTAGTGGTCCTAATTTAGTTTAGAATTTTTGTATTGAGCAGAAGATTACTATTCACCTTTAATTTTTAAGAAAAGTCACTGCAGCTCTCTGAAAATCTCCCAAATCCTACCTGGATTTAATGTAGTGAGCTAAGTAATATTATGAAACCGAAAATATTTATTTGTTCTTAAACCAGATTTTTACCTTAGGGTAATGCTGAATTTGTTGGCTTAAATCATTGTTAGAAATGGTCTGCACAAATTCAAACTGATGCTGTATGTGGGAGACAGCTGGTTGTCATGGTAACTGTAGTGCAGTTTTTAATTCCACTTGGTGAGTAATGCTAACACAATGTTGCTGAATAGACCATGGCTTAGCAAGTACAAGTATCTTGAATTCTCCATGTCGGTGTTGCACACTAAGGAAATGCTTTGTTCAGATATATATACTGCATCATTTTTGGCTTATTGCTTTCAATAAAGACGTTTTAAAAGCGTATCTAAAAAGCTAGAGGATATCAAAACTATATGGAGAATATGCTTTTGGTGTGGCCCTCAAAGAGCCCCAAGATGATAAGATTAAGAGACAGACAGTAAGACACCCATGACCATTGAATATGATTTTGTTCCGTATGACTGTCACTGCATTTTCAATCTGCATCTATTGAAGAAATGCTGGAATATAAAAATTTAGGATGGCAGAAGAGCACAAGAGAGCCAATCAATTTTTATTTTTGTGTTTATTTGTGGAAGAAAATAAGACTTTTACTGAAGTAAATTCCATTTTCTTAAAGCTGAGACATTCACTTAATGCTGTGCTTAAGACTTTTGCTTTTCAGGTAATGTGTCCTATGTGAAAGAAACAAAGGACAATAACTCTAGGTGTAGTTGGGGAAATAGGATCAAAATCCATTTTTTAGTTTGCTAATTATTCTTTTCTAGACCCTCGTAATTACTATAAAAACACTTTTTTTTCCTTTATGCTAGATAATAGAGAAGAATGAGAATACAAATTTTAGTAGAGTCTGTGCCCTTGGCAGCAGTGCTTTCATGTCACTGTGGATATATAGAGCTTCCAGGACTCAGAACTCCTGATGCTAAAAGTATTTCTCATTGCTGAGATAGACAATTTGGGACTCTGCCAGTTTTTAAAAAATACAGTGTCTTTCAGCTAATAATATTAGTTATTAATTTTGTACATGATGTTAGTCCTTGGCATGAGAGACTCAGCTTTTTTCTGTATTGATTTTTTTCCCCTCTTTTCCCTCTTGAGCACATTTCTTTCAGATCTTTGCTCTAAATAATTAATTCATACTCTCAGGTACTCATGTCAGCATCTGGTATAGCAGTAGTAAAAGTCCAGAAGTGCATGTGTAGGATTCACCAAAGTATTCCTGTCTGATTTAATGCAGAAAGTAAAACTGGGAAGTCCAGAAGGAAAAGGTAGGGAAATGGTGAACATATTAAGTTTTTATGCTAGAAAATGAACATTGCTACTGTCCAAAATAAAGGCATATGAGTTTAATAGGAGACTGGAAGTGATTCAGCAAGAATGATAACACACTTTAAAAAAATCCATCAAATGTGTCAGTGGAAGTCCTTGAGAATCTCTGAATTATATACACTGTGGATGTGCCTGACTGGTAAAATAAAGTCCTCTAAAATAAAGGCCTCTGGTACAAATTTTTGAACACATTAAATATACTGATGCCAGAGGAATTGACCTTTATGGAAAAAGATTAGAAAATCAGTAGAGCAAGAGGGAAAGACTACGAATATTCAAACCATTGTGAATACTTGCAATACAACTGTGTAAACCAATTCATTTTTCTACTGATTAAATTGCAAATTTGCTGCTTATATAATTAATTTACAAGACTTTAAAAGTGAACACTTCATGGAATATACGCCATTATTTTTAATGAATATGTTGCTGTTGCTTTTTCAATATGCAGGCCCTGCAGCACTAATACTTGAAAACTTCTATTAATTCAAAAGCCATAAGCAAGACAAAAAGGCTGTGTTTTCCCATTCAGTCCTGTAGTACACTGAAAACTGAAAGCAGCTTTATATTTGGAAGAATTAAAATAGTTATTCTTCTCTTTTGTTTGATCTAAGAAATGGGGAAAGAAGACTGGGCTGAGTTCTTAGTTATTACTATACAAGTCTCCTGCCATGTAGCTTTAGCTAGGTTAGCACTTGTCTGAGTGTTTGAAGGAATCTCTTATATCACAAATCTCTCTTGCATTATATTAGGAATCCTCATTCTCAACAGTCACTGAATGGGAATGAGGAGATTCTCCTCTTGGGCTTAGTTCAGACCTCACCTGGATTCAGTCACTGTATAAGAAGTATCAAGTGACCTCTGGTGTCTAAAATCCAAGGGACTCGCTTGACTGAAAGGGATAGAGTGCATACTGCCCCAGGAATATTACACCATCCTCACCCAATTTAAACTAGGCATTTTCAAGTGATGAGAGGTGACAAGTACTGATAATGTGTGCAATATTTTAAAGTCTTAATCAGGGAACATCATCACTATTTCACAAGCAGCCGAGCTACAAAACTTGATTTGACTAGAGGATTAAGATTTTAATTCAGTCAGCTTTTGGAACTAAAATTAAAAAGACTATGTCAAGTGATTATTTATGTGGTAACAAACAAAAAAATTGTACAGATTTTAGGTGCTTTCTAGCATCTGTAAAAGATTAATAAATAAGAGGTAAGTTTCTTCTAACCTTCATAAACTAAAAGGAGTATATAAAGTGATCCGGAGGTTGATGATCTGGTCTCATGGAAGGTTCATTCAGAGTTCACTTCCATTGTGATTGGATTTGTATTTTGCTGTGGATAATGCTAGCAAATATGTTTGATTTTTCCATAATATTGTGACAAAACTCTTAGAAAAACGTAGTAGAATCAATCAAGGTGGATAGTCCCTAATCTCTTATTAGAACACAGGTGTGTCCAGATAAACTAGTGGTCTGTGATGAGAACAAGGAGAGTACATGTGATTCAGCTGGAGGTAAAAGTGTTCTCCTTGGCTCTGAATGTTTTCTGGCTCAACTAAAGGGCCAACACCACAGATTTTCACAAGAACTACAGACACAATGTGCCTGTGGATCTATCAGCATGCATGGTATTTGGCCAGAACTGAATTACAGAGGTGAAATTTTGACTAATATTTCATTGTCATACTGAGCTTAATATCTTGCATTTTGTGTCCACATAATACAATGTCTTGTGTTTTGTACATCAGAATCCTGAAGATGTGAGTGAGACTTACAGAGCAGAGTATGGGGTTCTGCATGGGAGCTTTGGGGAGTAGCAGCTACTGATGACTTCAGGCACTGGCAGTAGTGGAGTGTGGCTTCTTCTTCATCCTCAGCATCTCAGTTACAAGAATTCTCTGAAAATGTCACTTGCCATCACTGACACACATCCACCTTACCTCCATACAGCTCAGGGCCCTTGAGTACTTTCCTCCAAATGCAAATATGTCTGTGACACAGAGCCTCTCTCTTGCTGATGTAAGTGCGCTCACTTCACTTCCTTTTTTTTAACATTTCTTTTTATGACACGTCCTTTCTGACTGTACTGATAAATTGGCTACATGGCTGAAACTCAGAAAACAAATTATTGTTTGGGCAAGTTGGAAATAAAGATATATCCATTTTACAAAATGGAAAAATTAATTTTGAGGCAGGAGGGAAGAAATCATATTTGCTCCTCTTGAGGAAGCGTAATTTCTTGACTATTGTGAGGATGGAGAACTCATATCCTGCTACAGAGGGAAGGGAGGGGTGACTGTGTATAAAGAGGCTAAAAGCAAAGGCATCTTCTGCTTTCTTTTTCACATATTTAACTGTCTCTGTATAACAAAGCAAAGGAGTGTAGTGATCTTGCATCTTCTAGAAATGTGTGCCTTGCCCAAGTTACAGCATGCAAGAGTAATGCTGGGTCTGAATTGTTTAATGACTAGAGGCAACAGAGATCATTCTTGATGAAAATATCCAAATGATTCAAAATCAGAATATTGAGTCATTTCATGGTCTGAAAATCCTAAAATTATTTTCAGCAGTTTCAGCTTTCCTCCAGTATCAGAGAGGGACAATGTTTCAGTAGTCATCAAGCAGCAATGTCAGCATTTCATTGCAGTCATCTTTATGAAAAGGCAGCATCAGAAAAACACTTGAACTGCTGTACATTACAGGCAATGTAGAAGCTCACTTTGCCTCAGGAAAATTATATCAATATAGTTTATGAAAAATTTCTTTTTTAGAAAAAGAATGTTTTAAAAAACCTTTTCCACTACATTTCCACTTATGTTACTAGATGGACTTTATATTTGTCTTAGTTAAGTGTGAATATCACATCAGCGAAATCAGAAGTCCTATCATCTTGTGTGATTAAATAATTGCAATGTTCAGTCATTGAATTCAGTTTAGAATTACTGTATTACCTAATGGTTGCATCACTCTCTACTCATAAATGTATCTATACAAATTATCTAAGTCTTTAGAAAAATCCTAATGTCTATAATGGTGTGTAGTGCACTCAACTAAAATGTGTATGAATTTTGTTTAGTGCCAAGTAAATTTTCTCATGCATGGAAGCCACCGAGTACCGCATCTCCTTTAAATCAAATTGTGTTCCTCCAACTTTGGAAATAATTTTGGTAACACTTTATGTCTGACTGTTGGGAAATATTCTCTTAGTTCTCATTCATAATATTTTGTTATAAATTATAATTACTAAGCTATGCAGAAACAGTGTTATGAGGCCTACATTAACACAATTCACCTAGTTAAAAAAATAAATTAGAAGTTATCATGGCAAAAAAACCCCTTATGTATGCCAGTTAAGCCAGAATTCCTTGCTCTAAACTGGTAATATTTATGTGCAATTGAATTTGATGGTCAATGAGCTGTAGAAGGTATTTTGGTTAGTTAGGTATTCTGTATAATTATGATGTCCCTCCTAAGATCCATGGAGATAGCTTTGCAATTATGTAGCTGAAAGTTCCACATAGACAGCTCATGAAATTTTTTCACTGTCCTTATATTTTAAAATTTTAGCAGTTTAGAAGTCCATCCCATCCTCTGAATGCATCTGCAACAACTAAAACAACAGTATCAGTGTAATAAACGTGAATATTCTAATATCTTTCCAGAAAAAAGTTATACATTTAATGCCTGAAGATTAATTGAGCTTCTAAATAAAAAGGAAAAATACTGCTTCATCACAGGCTATTTGAAGCAAAATGCAGCATTTCCAGAAGCCAATGCACCCCTGACAGGCCCAGTGAACCAAACTCCTGACAGGATGAGTTTTCCTGTAGAGTGCACTGCCAGAAGCCATCCTTTTTGAAAATGAAGCTGCAGTGAGTCTCTGTAGGTCCACAGCTCATAGTGTGAATGTTGGAGGGCGTGTAAAATCCTTTAAGACTTCAGTGATCTTCCCCAAAACTCTAATAAATTCTAGTTGATAACTCAGAGGCCACCCTTAAGAACTCTTAAATTCCCAGGAAGGTGAATTTTATGCATTCTGTGGTATAACTTTTTGCAATATGGCAAGTCAGTTGTGGACCCTGAATTGAAGCAGTCGTGTAGTTCTGCCTGAAAAAGTTTGTTGCCTGCAGCTCTTACATGTGTCAAGCATGTTTTCAAAACACTTGTTTCTCAAAAAAAAAAAAATATAATTTTCATGCTTTTTTATCACACTTTTTTCCTACCATGCCTTTATAGTTGTTTTAACTCTTCTTTCTTAGGTGAGATTTTTATGAGCTCTGTTAGCTATATATTGGGGATGTAAGTAGAAAGTTCAAAAATTCTTTTAATCAGGAAATTCATGAGTTCTTAGAAGGAATTTTAAACACTTCTTGTAAAACAGAGAAATAAATCAAACCTTTCTAGCTTCATTTTGTAATTCTGTTGTAGAGCTTTCAAATACTCCCTCAAGAGTAGATAATTTTCTGTGTCCATAATGCCTCAGAAGTATCCCACCCTCTCAGCTGCAAAGGCTAAGAAATATTTGCATATTTTAAGTCTGCATTTTTGCTCTTGGCTAATGTCCTATTTATCCTCGTGCTCATGCTGGCCATTTGCTTACATGACTTTCATTTGGCCAGGCTAACAAAGCTAAGCTCCTTTATTCTTCACTTGTGAAAGAAATTACTCATTGTAAGGGTGACCCTAATAACCATCCTCTACATCCATTCTATTCTGGACTGACTTTTCCTCAGCCTAGTTCATCAAAATTGTGTATTATATTTCTGATTAGGCCTTTAAAATCAGAAATTTACATGGAAATGAGTCATCTTGTATGTTCTGGATTGTATTTGTCATCTTTTTTTAATTGTTAAATCATTGTGGCTCTGAGTCATCCTGTGATCAACCAGTGCTTTCACATCCTTATCCTTTTGCTTTCCAAAGTGGCCTGTTTTATCAGCTCATAATAGACAATCTCATTAGAAATATGTAAAACATGATTTAGAACATTGTCTTAGATGACATTCCTCTTCGTTACAAGGTCATCAAATAAAAATTGGAAGTCTTTAAGCTGATTTTCATGCAAACTTTGGATATATTCACTCCAGCCTGTCTTCTCCTTTCAAAGTAAATAATTGTATTATCAATTGTAGCTTGTTCCTTATTCACCTGAAACTAATTGCTACTAGTTCTTAATGTCTCAGAAGAAATCAGGTGAATTGTATTGCCTTGTCTGGAAAAATTGTTATTGAGAATTATCATTTGGGTCTGGCATTATTTACCTACGGTAAACGTACTTTGTCTCCCCTCATGTTCTTTTTCTTTAAATTCTCCTTTTTTTGGGGTCACTTTTTCCTTCACAATAGCTTATTAACAAGTCAGTTCTTGCTTGTAGATTTGGACATATTTTCATTTTCTTAGAAAATTTGCAAGATGTTCAAATATGAAATATAAAATTCTAATGTGGAGACTTTTGGGTTTTAGTTTTATTGGAAAAGGGCTACTGACAATCAGATTTCCAGATTATTTTACATTATCAGTTTTTCTAAAATTTCAGTGCTGTTTACTGAATCTATTTCTATAGCATGACTCTACAAAACTTTTTATTATTAATTACAGACAATTTCAAAAATTGAGATTTATTTTGTATCTTTTGATGCAATTTGCATTTATTTCTTATTGATGCCACATTTCCACTACCCATCAAACCACCTTTTATGCCTGGCTAGTACAGAGATATCTTGGACTCCATACTTAGTTTTCCAGATATTGAGATGGATGTGCACTGCAGAATTTCTACATAATGACTTTATCTCATAATAATCCCAACACGCTTAGCAATTTTGTCTCAGTAGCCAGGTGATTTTATGTTGCATTTTTGGAAGTACTGGCTCATTTCACCCTGGGAATCTATATAAACTTTGCATTTCACCTGCTAGTCATCCCTGGGCCTTTCCAGACCTGTGTTTAAACAGCCCTCTGGAAATTGCAGTTAAACTATGACAAATTAGTAGCAAGATTATGTAGGTAAGTTAGCATGGCTGGGGAACTCCTGCTTTCCTTGCTTGGTATCATCCCATTAAAAAATAAAACATACAATCCTGGTTTTTTAGCACCTGGCAAGTCGCTTGTCTTCTATAAGCATTTTCAAACTGGCGTTTTCTTCATTATATTAACAAAACATTTATTTGGTATTTTTCCATCTGGTCTAAATTTTGGGGGGTTTTTGTTGATGCTTTTCATACCAGAAAAAGAGATCAGAACAGATCTCTAGGCACAGAACAGATCTTTAGGCACAGACTGCCTAAAGCCTCACACCACTGGGCCAAATGTCTGTCCTTATCTCACGTATTTTGTGCTGAGGTAATTCCAGAGAAATGTTGTTTAAATACCTACCAGGAGAGACAGCTGAAAAAACCCAATTGTGCCTCTCTTTATTTGTGAACAACTAAACCTTTAACCTAAACCACAAACTGAAATCTTCCATTGCTTCTAAGGATGTGCTGTTTTATTTGAGGGACTAAATAAAATCAGTTATACACATATAAATACTTTATTTGCTTGGTTTTATTATGATGACCACACTGTTAACTCAGTGCATATTTAATAATATAGCTATTACCTATAGAGCTAAGTTTCTGCTTTTTTACTGTAAGTTTATATAGCTTGTGCCTATTTTGGCAGCACCCTTGTATCTTTAATAATTTAATATATGGTGTCATGCATCTGATCTCACCACGTTATGAGATTCTTTGAAATCTGGAAACAGTGAAGCTGCTTTTCCAGTTCTTCTCCAGGTTTTAGGTGAGTTAATTTACTCTTTTTCTTTTCCCCTCCAGACTTCCTCTGACCTGTTGTTAAGGTTCTGGTTTTTAAGTCAAGGAAGTTGCTGACTGGAAAAATATACCTTATGACTGTTCTGAGGAGTAAGAGTTGGATGGCTTCCTATGAAATATATTTTATCTTAAACAGAAATACTGTGCCTGAACTCAAAAATCAATCTAGTACCGAGGCATACACATGGAAGAGTTAATGAAAATAGTTTGATTTTTGTCATTCCACAGTGGTTACCCTATGTTCTTGATAATGATTGTTTGATAATGAGTGTGGTCTCTCAGTATTATGCTAAATTTTAGACAAGTAGAACACTGTAATGGGAAAGCAAAGCTTCAAGAGTAAATGGGAGCAGGTCTTTTAAAGGAATTATGGAAGTAGAAGGGCCAACATGTCACAGTCACCTAAGGCAAGAGGCTGTCTTTCCTAAACACTTAAAAACTCCTTGTAAATGCTAGCACTGATTATAAGGAATGGACTGCTACCAGAATAAAACTGCCTAGGGAACAAGTTCACTTTAAATCTTTCAATTTTTCCCTTAAAACATTTTTAATAAGGGTCACACATGCATGAGTTGCAAGAATGCCAAGCGTCCTTAGCTCTCAATATCCTGAGGACCGTTTCCTCTCTAGAATGAGATTTTTCATCCAAGTTTAAAACTTTTAGGATACAGTTGGATTTATTGGTTCTGCTTTGGTGCCTCAGATGTTTTGAAAAATTACACACACACAAAGACACACACATTAAAAAAAAATAGGTCTAAAATGGAAACAAAACCCAATACTTCAAAAGTACTTCTAAAACTGTGGTGTCCAAATTATGGTTCAGAGTGTTTAAAACAACTTTTATTCTGCTTTTTTGGAAATTTGACCAGGTTCCAAGAAGTCCTAGGATCCAGGAGTCCTAGGAGGCCTCCCAGAAAATCCTAAGAGCCGGTTTAGAGCTGATAAGCCCTCTTTCCCTGGCTGCAGGTCACATAGCAGATTTTCAGATATCTGGGCAGATGACGTGGAAGACACTTTAGAGGGTTTGAAATTTGCATCATTTCTATCATATTTATGTGCATATCTGTGGGTGGATATCTGTGAATAGCTTTCATTTTGAAATACGGGCATTTTCCAGGAGAAAAATGCTCTTTAGAAGAATCTGCCCTGTGTTCAGGATTCCCTTTTTCTAATCAATGCCACTACAATCCAGTTAATAGCACTAAAAGCGAAATGGAGTCATGATGGGATTATTGACATTCTGTTTTGAAAACACTCACAGAATGTCTAAATCCTGACTGGTGAATTGCTGACACAAACTGTAAGCTTTTCCAGGAAAATATGAGATGCCAATGCTGACCTGTCACTGTAAAGCTGCAGCTCCTATGGTGGTGGCTCTGTATTATTCTTTTTTCCTTCTCAGAGGTGCAGGCAGCTTTTTGCCACTAGCGTGCTCAGAAATTTTAGTTCATATGTCATGTGGTGATGTGGTGCCCAAATTAAAAAAAATCTAAGATGATTTATGTGAATTTTGAAGCATTTGAGGCACAATAATTCCCTCAATACCTCATGTTGCTGTCATTGGTTTTAGTAATATGTGTTAGTATTGTATTTCATCTCTGAACTTCGGAGCATCTTACAGGGCAAAATAAATGCCATCATTTTTATCTCACTTAAGTGAGAGGGAAACTGAGGCAAGAGTGGAGGAACTGACTTATACTTCACCTCACACAAGGTTAGCAGAAGACTGAACCTTCAGTCAGGTTGCTCCATCCTCTACCACGATAATAGTAGCTACCTCAATGCTCAGATCATCCCTCTCATGTGAATGATGAGTAATACTATTGAAAAGTCTCACACATCTTAGATGAAAACAATGTATTTATTCATATTTTTAAACAGCACTGTGAATGTGTGGGCCTTCTCACTGTGTGCATTTTTCATTGATATCCTACCACAGGATCCTGTTGGCAGGCGTGGCGCTGTAGCAGACAGTTGGATGTAATTTTGAGGAATTTCTAAGTAAATATTTGATGTGCAGCAAGTAGTTTGACTTTATGTGTACATTTGTCCAGTTAAGGAAAACCCTGTCCCTTTGCCCTTCACTCCACCAGACTGCCTGCACTCAAAAAATTTGAAATAACAGGTAGTATAAGTGGGCAGTATTCACAATAAAATTGTACTCCAGGAAGTGATTGTAGGCACTTATTTAGTGAAGTTTATTAAATAGTTTGTGTTATGGGTATTCATATTTGTTTTGAGCAGACAGCAAAGGAAAAATGCTCTCCTGGAGTCTGATCAAGAAAACATTTTCTGTAAATGTGTCTTTTTGTCAAGGAAATAATTTGATGTTGCTGCATGTTTGAGATTTGCTCAGTCAGCCCGTGCAGTGCAACCAGTCCACACTAATTCCATTTTTGGGCTGTGTGCGGCTTTTCTTCCCTGCATTTGACCTTGCCCCTGTGATGTGGAGCTGTAATGTGTAGGAAAGGTTGGGGCACCATGGTCAGGTCCCTCCCTCCCTGCTGCAGGGTCTCTGTGGGCAGGGAGGGGTGGATGGGGTGGCTGCAGCCTGGTCCTGCCCCAGCTCCCTGAGCTTCAGCTGGGAGCACCTCCCCAGTCCCACAGGCCAGCTCTGTCTACACCATCACTTTTTCCTATTAGTATCAATAAATCCCAATGGAGAAGCAATTAGAGAACCACAATAAATTAGATGACTTCCCCTCTTAGCAAAAGTGCTATAAACCTGTTGTTTCCTCTGGTTTGTGTAGGGCTGCTTTTGTCAAGTCATAGCACATTGTTGCTTAACCCACTGCCTTTAGCTGTTGGTTTCATTATCATAAGCTTATTCATATGCTTCTAGCTTTCTCTTTTTGTGTATAATGAGTAATTAGTGTAATTTAATATGTCATCATTGTTGCTTTTCCCAGCACAGCATAATAATAAAAATCCAGTATAAATGTAAAGTTAATCACACTGTAACCTCTCTTACACTTCTGTACACCTTCACATAAGTCCTCAACAGTGATCTGGGGTTTGTTAAATAACACTTTTTAAAAAGTCTGTGCATACTTTTTGATAGAACTTTTGAGGCCAAAATGGTATCATCAGAGGTTCAGCATATGCAGATAATTGGGATATCATAGAGTAAAATATGTCTTTTTCAGAAGCATGAGATAAAGCCAATTATAACAGCTTTAGTGAATTAGACAGTGGGAACAATCTTAGGATGAGTGCTTGCTGTTTAGCTCAGTTAATACCAATTAAAGCCTTCATAATAATTTAAAATCCTAATGTAGAAATGTTCTGTTGCTATTTGCTCTTTTTTTCCTGAGTGCTTTTAGTAAGCAGCATCGCCTAGATGGAATACTTACTTTAAAAAGGATGGGTTTGCCTTTTTACTGTTAAAATCTGAAAACCTTCTTAAAATATATAAGGTTTTAAGGAAAATGGTGTACAGAAGTCTTTATCTCTTTACTTAAGCATCCAAATGACACCACAGACTACTCGTGCCTTTCTTCCATATTTATTGCGTGGTCACTAGAAGCTTCTCATTTTAGTTTGCTGATCTCTGTTACACCTTTTATCTCTCAGATGTGTATTTCTCCTAGCACATCGATGTGTATTAACGTCATGTTTGTTTATATGGTTGTGCAGCTCATTGTTTTACTTCTGAAATAGGTAGTGCACATGTGCTATGAGCAAACCGTGGTAATCTATGTAAATTATGTGCACAGAGCCACTCTGCCCTTGGGGGAAATGCAAATTAGAACATTTTGTAGTTTGTTTGTTTTTAAATACATACACTTTTCACATCAAGGCTCAGGACAGACTCCCTGTTTATTTTCCCATTGCTCATCATTTGTTATTCCTTGTAAATATCTCAGTCTTTAATGATTAGTTTGCTACTTTGGCAGGAAAAAAAATGCTTGATGAGTGAAGTCCTCAGAATACAATGTTTGAGGTATTTTATAGCTGTGCAGTAAGGGATTTATCTGCTTGTAAAAGGGTATAGAACACACGACTCAAAGCCATTATAGTGATCTGACAGACTTCATTCATTTTCTCCCAGTGTTGTCTTGGTTTTTTCTTTTACATTAGTGTTTGTAATATTTTTTAATCCTGCATGACTAAAACATAGTTAACTGATTTTCCTTATGTGAAGCAAGGAAAAACATATTCTTAAACTGTGTTGTTTACTGCACTTGCAGTTCTCTGCAGATGTAATTTGTTTTAATAATAAAATTATTTTTATACTCTTTAAGTACCCTTTTGGAGAAATGTTTTAATGTAAGTTGTCTGATTTCTATTTTAAGTGAAGGAGAAAACCTGGTAGAGGTTGTCTCTTTAAATCAGATCTGCAGTGTTGATGGACCCTCTAGCAGGCACGGTAAGAACCATTCTCACCTCTGCAGCAGGGAGCTTGACCATATAGACTCTCACATTCAATCAAAACGTTTTCCCTTTTAATATGCACTGTACCAATCCTATTCCCATGGTTACAGCTCGTGCTTCTTTGGTTGCTTCCAGTCTGTTGGAAAAGGAAGGCAGCATACATTTCTTGTACAGGAGTTTAAAACATCATGAAAGCAACCCTGTTGTGATTTGCATTTTAAATGTTTCTCTTTTTTTCTCATTGTACAGAATGCTGTAGCAGTAGCTTCAGTTCATTTGCCACAGTCTGTCTTCTCTCAGTCTTCAGCCTGGCAATCTGTTGATAACTCCACTTGCAAGCTACAGTTTATTGTCTTTCGGAATGGAAAACTCTTTCCCAGCACAGGAAACTCATCAAATCTCGCAGATGATGGGAAACGTAGGACGGTTGCCACGCCAGCTGTTTTTGCTAAAATAGGTGAGAAGCTGTTATGCATTATTTTCTTTAATCTAAAAGCCACGGTATACTTGGTTGTGTAGAGAATAGAGGGGCAGAGTATGCAGTGTGCTGAGAGGCTGGAAACCGTCTCTGTCCTTAGTACAATGTTTGCAATTGTTCCTGTCTGCATGATTTTATTCAGATTGTCCTGCAAATAAAGAAATGCCCTTGCACTATGATTAGAATGCAAATTCTGGGCTACTGTTTGTTGACTGTGTGGTTACAGATGCTTGCTTCTTAAAGCTCTCGGACAGAACCTTGTTTTACTCTTTACAATTGCAATGTTAATGTCCTAGGCACTAGTAAAAATAAGGCTTTTGGAGGGGGAGTAGTGCCCTGTTGCATGTATCAATACTCAGCAGGATACTTTCTGATACGAAGGATGTATAGCAGGTGTTGTTAAAGACTTTCGTCTAAATAACATACATTGTATGTGCTAGTGAGTCATTATTTTGATTAATTACTCACCCATTCAATTTTACTAATTTTGTCTGATACTCAATAGTGCTCTCATTTCTATTAACATTTTTAAATGTTTGAATGTGACTTTAAAAGTGCAGAATTGTCTCAGCTATTAATCATGCCACGAAACCGAGCCGTTTCTGCAGTTACATGGGCACTAGTGTAATACTGGTCGTAAGTGAAGAATCTGAAACAATAAAAAAGGTCTCTTTTGTGAGGAATGATTAGATCATTTTGACACAATATGTGATTGAAATGCTCAGATTTATTTATACCATTGCAAACTTCTCCGATGTGAGCACTACCTTTGATTTTGATCATTAAGGTTTTATGTCCACTGGCTTTTTTCCCCGTAGTTTAGTGTGTCTGATCTCTATACAGAGCATTCGTCACTACAGGATTTTCCACTCCGTCTCTCTGATTCCGTTTGTTCCTTTTGCAGATGGGTGCAGTTTTGGAAACCTCACCAGCCCCCTTACTATAGGATTGAGGCACTTTGCACGGGGTATAGACCCCATTGCAGCCTTCTGGGATTTTGACCTTCTAGATGGACATGGAGGCTGGTGGGGAGAAGGGTGCCACATAATTAGTTCTGCAGGCAATATTACCACCATTCAGAGTACACACTTCAGTAACTTTGCAGTGCTAATGGTAAGTATATGACTTAGCAAATATACCTATATTTTTCTCTGTCTCTCTTTTGCCATGCATTAATGCTCTTTTTACATGCATCTGTTTCATTCTGACTTGTCGGTAGCTGACCTTCTGGGTAATGTTTAGTATAAAACAGTCTAAAAGAAAGTAAGTTACTTAACTGCTAGTAAGTGAATGAACCTGGTGGTCAGCTTTAATATCCTGAGACAGGCCTAATCAGAAATGACATTAACTTCAGTCTTATAAATGAAAGTTCCATCGAGGAATGATTAGTACGTAATGGTTATAAATTATAGGACAGGGTTTAAAAATGCATATACTCCTGTGTGCTTTTACATCAGCACATCTCAGAGGCTGGTCTGCTTTTGTTCCTGCCCTGCACTGTGTTGATCATACTAATTAGTTGCAGGCATACCGCAATGTTGAATCATTTAATAAATGGAGAGGAATAACATCTTCTGCTCTTTTAAGTATGGACAGAGCTGTCCTTGTTGATTCTGTAGGAGTTCTGGTTTGTGTGCCAATGCCGATAGCCTACTTACAAAATTGCTGTTTGTGAAGAAAAATATTCCTGTGCAGTGCTAACACATCAGCTGCTTTGCTCTGTTCTCAGTCACTTACAGTTCCCATTGCAGTTATTTAACTAACCTGCTTAACAGAAAGTTACCTTCATGAAAGCAAGAATATTATGCATACAATAATGAACTGCTATTACTCAGGGACTAAAGGAAAGCGAAGAAGAAACGGAAAGGTTTCTTTAGAAAATGTTTGCACCCTTAAAAATATTTATTATAAACCAGTTGTAAAAATATTAGACATGTGTCCTATTAACACTAGATTGCTCTTGAATGCTGATGCAGGATTGCACTGTAGATGCTGCTTGTGTACGTTACAGAAATGTTTATAGTTGAGTAAATAATGCATTGTGTGTGTGTGTAAGGGACAGCAAACACAGGCGACAGGAATTGCGAGGACGTGTGCAGAGAATACCAATCTGCTGCTGTCAGATGGAGCCCAGATGGCAGCCAATCATAGCACAAAGCCGTGGTGCCCACCAGTTAAATGCAGATATTATCGTCCACTTCGTAAGAACTGATTTCCCTGAGACTTAGTTGAACGTTATGGAATTGTTCAGAATTTAAGAGCTGTTCCTCAGATTTGATGACATTAAGTATACCTCATTTTCTGCAGCTCCTGTGAGTTCCCTTTTCCCCCAGCCTCTTGTTTCCCAGAATGTGAATCATAATTCTGCTTTGAGGATGTTTTTCTAAATTAACTAAAGAAAGCACCTGTTGGCTTTGCAGGTGCCACACCCAAAATGGCTTCCTCCTTCTTCAACTGCTTGAGTTCAGCCTGTTGTTCTTAAACTTTGAGTAGTTAATAAATGTTAATTAACTCTTCGCAAGCAACCAATTCCATAGTTTCTTTTTGTTTGGAAAGTTGAATACTGGCACAAGGGCTGCAGTTAATTTTTGGTTTGTAAAGCCCATTTATCTCTGATAAGATGTAGGAGATGGGTTTTTCTACAGCTGTAAAGGCAACTGAGGCACTTTTTACTGGAGCTTTTGTGTCTGGTATGTAATTCTGCTTTAGGCCTTGTGTTTGGTTATGAGAATTTGACTTTGCTTTATTTCATGTGTGCATCTTCCAATTTTATCTATGCAAGACAAAAAAGTAGAATCTTAGACTCACCCTTGCTTTGGAATTTCTATGGTAGCAAACAATAGGATATGTTTTTTAGCTCATGTTTCACAGTAACTTTTAAGGAAAAGGATGACAAGTAATTTTAAAACATACATATATCAATATGCACACGCACAAATTTGTTTTCCAGCCAGTATCTTTCCAAAGAGATAATGGAAAATTTTTCTAGCTTCATTATGCCCAAACATTTTTGTTCAAGTATTATTTCTTAATCATTGTTTTGTGACATAAAGTCAAGGATTGTTTTATTTGACAGAACTATGCTTTTCTGGGAAGTTCAATTTTCATACCAGAAATGACAAATACTTTATTGTTCTGCATGGTTATTATTTTATAAAATGAACAGCATGAAGTGCCTATGTGCATCTTAATAATTCATATCTAAATGCCTAATATATTTCAAAATACCAAAAAAACCATCAACAAATTCAAAATACTTGACATATGGTGTGTAGCTAATGAAATCAGCAACAATATCATGATACATGTCATTAATCTGTAATTCTCTAATCTGTTAAACAACAAAAATTCTTAATTGATTATTATGGTTTGGGCAGAAAACTGATATAGTATCTGTAAACTGAAAAGCGGCACTAAAGCTTTACATTACCATCAGAATCGTGTCCATCCGGCTGTTGATGAAGTTGAAACAAGCCTCAGTCAATCCAACTGTCCATTTTAGAGTTAGTACAGCACATATTCTGATTTGTCACCTTTTTAAATAGTAAGACAAAGTTTCCTAAGGTGCTTTCATAGAAGTTGTTTATGCCTGTATAACGTAAAAGGGTTAAAGTAAAGGTTTTCTAGAGTCCTTTTTTTAGAAAGGCAGCAATCAAGGATTTATCAACTACGATTGATAATTAATAAGCATGAGCGTACTTCAAGTGAGAGGAGTCATGTAGAGCCATTTGATTTCTCTCTCTGACAGTTGTTCAAGTGATGTCAGTGAGAGAAAGTATAGTTTGGAGGTTGGGTTGGAAAGGAGGTACAAGCTCCTTCCCTCACGTGGCCTCACTTTCTCTTTGCTCTGGGTTGGGCTGGCAAATAAAAGTAAAATAATAGCGTCAGACATAATAAAGCATTGTTTTTCTGATCATGTTTTGAGTAGTATGTCCTAGAGGTGAGAGTAAAATACTGTGAACTACCTTCCATGTTATATTCCTGCCTTTTACTTCATGTACTGTGTGTTTAGACCAGTTCCCTGTTTTATCTTTTCTTCTGTTATCTACAGGAGAAGAGAGTTGGTTACACTCTAGTTTCTTTTGGAGGTGTCCAAAGCCCTCTAGGGTCCTGAACTCTGCAATATGATTTTCTATTTTAGAGGAAAATCATGAATTCATATACTTTGAAGCTTTGTTCTATCTAATGATAAGTATTTGCTTCTTAAATACTGTGTATTTATGCTCTTGTGTGAACAGAGTTGTATATCAGTATTTTCGTTTTTCAGAATGACATGTGTGTATGTTATGACCAGTTCAGAGACCTCTATATCTGAGTAATAACTCTTCAGGAGATGACAAAAGTATCCAATAGCAACAATGAATTTCAAAATTTGCTAAATATGTTTTGGCATACATTGTCCTCTGTTCTTCCTTTCATTTTTCCTAGAACACAATAGGAATTCAATAGTGATGGATATTACTGTAATTGCATACAGCATTTCCTTTCCCCCCTTAGACTGCTTTGTCAATAGTAATTTCCTCAAATTTGCCAAATAAACACAAATAAAATTCTTAAATCTAAGTATGATACTTCCCAATTAACATAAAATGGATTAATAAATATTCTTAGCACTTCTAATTGTAATCCTAAAAGTAGGTTAAATCAACACAAAATCATAAGCAGCTCCTTTCCTGTTTTGTCACAATTTGCAATATTATTCCAACCAACATAGGTGTGGGGTTTGTTGGATTTTTGGGTTTGGTTTGTGTATATAAGGAGTAATTATGTGCAAAAGTAGCATACTTTCCGTGGATGCTTATATGAAATAATTAGGGCTGAGGAGACTGAGCTGACAAAACCAGAGCATATTTGAAACTGTTCTAGAAACAAACCTTGGAAAACCATGTGAATGAGAAAATGAGAAGAGGTAGGATACAGGGAATGGATCACAGTAAGAGTTAGGGCATTCTTCTCTTGTTGTTTTGCAATTCCCCCAACCTCTGAAGTCTTTCCAATATGCTATGAAAAAAGCTGCTTTTTCAACATTTTCATTGTTGCTAGAGACAATTGCAGAATTTCTTCAGCCTTTTCATGAAGTTCATTTCTGAAAACAAAATTCTAAACTTCCATCTTTCAGGTCTTCTCCAAATTAAGCAGCCTGTCTAAGCCTTTTGAGAAATTAATTCATGAGTCGGGGAAGTATTACAGAGATGTCATTTAGAAGGTTGGCATAATTACAGTATTTGACATTTTCCCCATAGAGAACACAGGGTTTTCTCATAACAGGCTGTGGAAACATTGTTCTGTACTTTGAAAAATCCGGCTGCCTGCAACAAGAGGTTCAAGAATGAACATTTCAAGTCTTTTTTCATGTTTAAACACCAAGTTTATAAACACCTACAGGATAGACCTTGGTAGAGTTTATGCACCAAAGATCGTAAAAGTGATCCAGAAAATTTACCCGCTATATGTAAAATTAGCATTTGTTGTAGTGGGAACTGCAAAATTCCCTGGAATTAGATTCCTCTGCACTTGTGTAGATGTTTCCCAGTGGGAAGAGCCTGCAAGGAGGCACGTGCTTTTCACTTCAGTCCTCAGCTGGCATGAACTGCTCACTGCTCATTATTTGCTCTGTAAAAAGCATAAACTGGCTTGGTACTGGGCTCAAAAATCCAGGCTTGTCTCCTCCAAAAGGCAATGATTTTATCACAAATCAGGTCTCTGGCTCAAGCTCTTCCTTTCTGTTGGCTTAATGGATCTTGCATTCATCGTGGTACAACTTCAGCCAGCAGGTAAATGGATCCAGATTGTAAAGCTCAGTAAAATATCTTCCAACTCTTGGAAGATTGATGGAAATTAAATGCCTGGAATCTGGGCTTTGGGACATTTTATTGTCTTGGTGGCTTCTACTGGGCTCCTTTCAATTCAGCAATGTCATTCTTGTGCTGAAGTACCCAAAACTGGACACAACAGTTGAGGTTTGGGCTCATTAGTGGTGAATAGAAGGGAATAATCATCTCCCTCTCTCTGCTGTGTGCAGTCTTGGCCCAATATGGGATTCACCTCATGTGCCACAAGTGCTCACCACTGTCTTGGTTTGTTGCACACAATCTTAAAAGGTTGAATGAATGACAGTTCCTCATTAGACAACAACTAAGAGGCCTTGTAGTTGTAGACACCAGTTTGTAATGGTCAAACTCTTGTAACTATTAATTTTCCTGGGATAATTCCTGTGGTTTTTCAATATCATCATGATTTGAATCCCCTCTGGGAAATAAAATCAAGCTTGACCTTTTAAAATGTAACATACAGTGCTGCTTTCCATACAACATTTAAAAAATGCTTCTTTTCTGCGTGTTGTCTTCCCCAGAAGATTACTCAAGGGCAGTTGATGGATCAATAAGGTTTAATTATCATCAGAGACCAGACAAGATACATCTGTTATATACATATAATGAAATCAGTTTTCAATACACAAAACTTTTTAAAAGGTAATTGTACTTTGGCATGAATACATTTTCATACACAAAATTTTACCATTTATTTACTGTAAAAGATCAGAAAAGAGATAAAACTTGTATTTAAAAATGGAATTAACTTTAAGATGCTGATTGTTCTTCATTCTTCTGCAGGCAAAATGGTTATATTCCTGTAGGACACGTGGCATTTGCTTTTATACTGATGATCAAACATAGGGAGAGGTTGAACCTTGCATTTACACTATTAAAAGTAGTTCTTTAGTACACAGTGATGATACTCAAGTAAAATTGCTTTCATTTTTTTTGCTACATAAATGTGTAGCTTCACTGTGCTTCCTTTTTCACAACTTTAACTTTTCACAGTGATATCCAACTTACTTATTTCTTTAAATAACTGTGCTGTTACTACTGTGTCGTTACAGCAACACATTTCTGAATGCAGAGAAATTAAATGTGTGCCTAAAATGATGCCAAAGTGTACTATTAGTATATGAAAATATAATTACATCAGTAAGAGCTAGTAGTAAATATTTTATCATTTTCAGCAGAGTATTTCTGTTTAAACTGTCCAGTTGTTTGCATTACTACTCATAGTGTGAGCTAAAATTGTACTGCACATTCCTGGTAAATATTCATTCATCTGCCTCAAGAGATTTACTATATAAAAGAATTGACGGAAAGATGATGCAAATAAAAACATGGGAGAAAAAGATGATCAGGGTGAAAAAGGGTGTTTGACTGGACATTCAGAGATAGTTCTGAACCAACAGACTTTTAAAGAATTATTTGATAGTTATGAAGCCATGGTATCCTGACTGTTTATTCATGCACACTGGAAGAAAACAAAAATGAGAAGGCCTTAAGAGCCCAGATCTGTCATGTTAAAAACCAGCACATCAAAAGACAGAGTTCTTTTCCTCCTCTTTCCCATTTGTGATTGAGGGAAGAGTGGCAAAAAGTGACACCTCTAGATGGGACAGCATAAGCTGAGTTCCTCCATGGGAAATGCCTCCACCTCTCACTCTGGGTCTTGGTGAAGTGGGCAGGGCAGAGAGAAAACTTGAGTGAGGGACACGAGTGACAGTGCAAGTTTAACTGAGGTGTAACTTGCAAGCTGAGGAAGCACCTGAAGAGAAATGGGATGTGAGAACATAGAGTTGGCACTTTGTTCATAAGTTATTTTTTCATTTTGATGGTCCTTTTTATACACCTTGTGAGCTGCTCTGTTTAGAACTGACATTGATATGCACCTGGAGAAACTGGTACAATCAATCTTACAAACTTTAAAGATAATAATGAAGGGCAATAATAACTTCTAGGACATCAGTTACTTGTGAGGATCATTTTAGAAGGTAAACTAAATTCTCCCCATTTAGTAATTGCATATACTCATGAACATTATCTGCTTGTACGTGGACAAGTTCATATTCATAAATAATGGTGCTAGAAATCAGCTCTCTGCATGCAAATGCAATTAAACAGAGGTATTAGCATTACAGTCCCAGTTTCCTAAGGGGAGATTTCACCTCTGCAAAATAATGCACTGAATCTTCTTCTAAGAGAACCTAAAACTGACAAATAAGAAAAAGGTCTTCTAAATGTTTGCCAATATTTTGAATTTTAGAGTTTGCTGGATTGTCAGATTCAGTACTGTTTCAGATTTTAGCTTTTTCTTGTGGGATATATATTCATTTTCGTGTGCAGAGTTAGTCTCACTGCACAAGGGAACTGGCATGAGGATGACACTGTGTTTGCACTCAGGTGATAGGTTTTGTGTATAATTTTCAGTACCTGTGTGCAGAAATGTAGTGCCACAAGCAAATGCGGCTTAATGCATTACAGGAAATGCATTCAGATAGTCTAAAGACATTCTGGTTTATGTCATGGGCTCCTTTTGCTTTCCATCCATCACACCTCCAGATTTAGCTCTCCTAAATGTGTAATTTAGAATGGGAATTTGATAAGGTTAATTTTACAAAGATGTAGGTAGTGCTTCATTATGTTTTTCATGAAGAATTGTGTCACTAGGCACTAACATGTCCAAAAGAAGCACATGGATCTTTACTCTGCTGTTAATATAGCTGTCCAAGTTACTTTTGGATTACTATGGGGAGTAAGGTATTTCCAACTAAGTGTGAAGGTCACTGGGTTACAGGAGTTTATATCAACTGGTAATCATATTGGAGTCAGTCAGTAATTTGGGTGTATTCTCATGGTGTGGTTTTTCTCTTTGAGTGGTTCTTCTGCAGCCATTTAGAGACTGATTTGAAATTTTCTGCTTAATATCTTAGTAGAATATGCTCAGAAAGTTCATGTTATCAGAAGGACCAGATACTGCTAATGCTGGGAAAATGTAATATTCTGTGTATTTTTCAGACTTTTTTTTTTTTAATTAGGATATGTCTGCTTGCACAAAAAGGTTAATTTCTGTCTTGCAAACTGTATGCAGATGAGGAAGGAGCAGTCTGTTACTGCAAATTCATGAACTGTATCTACATTAAAAGTTTATTTTCTTTTTTTCCTGCCCTTGAAAGGGAACAGCTAGAAATGACAGGAGATGTTGGAATGAAGTCTCAGTTTCACACATGCCTAACAATGTTAAATCATTTTGCTCTTTCCACAGGATTTTAAGACAGTGCTGTCTTTCCCCCAGTACCCAGGGGAGTTTCTGCACCCTGTGGTTTACGCATGTACTGCAGTTATGTTGTTGTGCCTGTTTGCTTCCATTATCACCTACATTGTCCATCACAGGTAAGAATTCCATTTTAAGCATGTATTAAATGGTCAGCATGACACTGAGGCACTTGAATTTTTATAACCCTTACTGTAAAGATAAATCAAAATTATTTGAATCACTGTTGGGTAATAATGGCAGCGATGTGATTTACACCAGAGAAATCAAAACAAAGTTTGTCAGCCTTTGTTCCTGGGCTTTCCTCACACATATGTTTAAATTTTCTGCATGCTCTTCCTAACATTTCTAACTCAACAATTGAATATACAGCTATGAACACTATCAAATTGCCTCTGACAAATTCCAGTTGAGCAGCACTTTGGTCAGCTACACTTGCCATATTGGCTTTTAAGACCAAGTGTAATTGTAAGACTGGTAGCTATCACTGGATAAAAGAAACTACCTTAGTCTTCTAAATTCTGGGTTTAGAAAACTTGTGTTTCCTTTGACATGAAAAATTTATATAAATGCCATTTTAACTACATACTTCTGGTTTAAAACCATTAGCAATTTAAAAGAGCAGGAATGTATTGTACTGTAGAAACTGCTAAATATTAATTATGTGAAGTTAATGCAATGTCTTCTGATCTTCAGCTTCCATTTAATCCTTCAGAGATGTCTTGTTAAAGTTCTGTATATGTGAAGCTATGCAATAAGCCTTTTGCTTTCAGTACTCTACTTTAAATGCTTGATTTGGTGGAGGAAACTTTAAATCAGTAGACTTTTATGATTTTTACCACTCATTTTACCTCTTTATCATTTATTTCAATGCTGTATAGATCAGACTTTGTCCTATGGGTAGATTCTTACCTAGGTATTCAAGAATCTGAGAATTTTATTCTATCAAATTCAATATTTTTTCCCAAATAGTAATTTTCATAATAAATATGTTGGGGTTTTAATTTTAAAATGTGATATTTTTTTTTGACAGCACAATCCGAATAAGCAGAAAAGGATGGCACATGCTTCTCAACTTTTGTTTCCACACTGCTCTCACATTTGCTGTTTTTGCTGGTGGAATCAATCGCATTAAATATCCAATTATATGTCAAGCTGTAAGTATCTGTCTTAGTAATTCTAACTAATAGAACTGAAACTTGCAAATGAGTTTTTAACATAATATTGGCAGTTCTTCTTCTGTTCTTATGTTGTTTCTGGATCCTAAGTTTTTCAAACTAAACTATTATAAAGGATATCTTTCAAATGCCAGCCCTGGGAATGTTCAGTGTTTGATTGTCACATGAGTTTCTCTAAGAGGATGATCGATACATTAACTTCTCTGAGGCTCAGATTGCCTCGTTCTTGTTGGGTTTCTTTTTAAGAAAAGCCTTGAAAATCTTGATATTTCATAGTTGAAAACTATGAATCCAGAATACTTCTGTCCTTCCTGTACTTTGGATTGAACGTGTGGGACTCAAGTTATTGCTTCACGTTTTTAACACTGAGGGTGGCCCTGGCTTCACTGGAGGATCCCTAAGGAGGCACAGCAGACCAGCATACTTGTGATTTATGGACCCTTGATTGCACTGCTTGAGTGTTTCACATCTCTTGCCACAGCATTTTTGGGGCAATAGTGTGGTGAGATGCACAGACAGGGCTGGATTCAGCTGCTCCGAATATTAAGGCTGAGTCTGTCCAACGTGTAAAGAGTCATTTCAGTCATCTTCTGTAATTTCTGTTGAGGGCTTGTTGCAGTTTGTTTGTCTTAAATATTTCTTGCTCTCAGATTTTGTAGAAGTGCACCAGGTCTCATGAATGCTTTTTGTATTTTCCTGTAGTAAAGCACTTTGTTTGGCCAATATTCTCCCAGATTTTTTGCCTGTCACTAATCCAGTTCTTCTGATTGCCTTGAATGGGTGTAAATAGCAGAGTCACTGCAAAGCTTGCATAATTAGTGTAAGAGTTATTATCATGCTAGTATTCAGTGAAGTGCTTTGGAAGCCTTTTGTGAATCCTTGTGCTTGACCATCAGTAAAGAGCACGTGTGGATCTGTCAGCACTGTGACATTCTACATGTGAAGTTTACCTAAGTGTATTACATGATACTCATTTAAGTAACACAGTTGTCCACTAGATGATTTTGAAACATCTCACAATATCTAGCGTATTGTGTCATAATTCATTTGTAAGTTCTAGCAAATTAAAATATCACTTACCATTGTCTTTGTCTGCAGTTTGCAAGTGATAGTAGCAGATTAGTTTGTAGGGCAGCCATGGCCATGTAATTACATGGTCACAAATGACCATCTGTTGTTTCAGTCCTTGTCTGATTATTTACTTTGCAGCTTGCATGGCAGTAACATGGTATTAACAGCTGTAATGAAAAATTGATTGAGATAAATGTGTTATTAATAGCCTTTATAAGTAGTACATAAACTACAGGGGTGTCTTAATAAAGTGCATTATCAGTGGCATCTGTCTCTTGCTATGGGATAGGGCCAGGTCCTGAGCTGCTGAGAAATGTGCACACTTAGAGAGACTGAATTGAACCATCCCTGTGTGTCTGCTAACCAGTTTCATAATGTTATTTATTTACCTGATAATATGCAACATAAACAGACAATATCATCAGTAGTTACAAGTGACCCAAGACAAAGATTGTCCTCTATTTCCTGATGTAATTAGACAGCACTAATGGATGAAATAGTTCAATCTAAGACAAGGCTCCAATAGCTGGTAATAGAGGCTGAAAAACTGCTCACTTTGAGAACATCATACCCAGCCACAGATCCTTTCTTGCTTTCTGACAGCAAGGTTCTCAAAATTCTGAGTCCCAGTGCCTGTGTCCTGTAATAACCCTGAGACGATTACTCTGTGATGTAATATCCAATGTGCCAAAGCCCTGATACTGGGGCTCAAAATATATTTGTGAAAGTGTTACTGCTTCAAGCAGCACTGAAATATTAGTTATACCACAGGTGTAACACCATCAGTTGCCATTCCACAGGTATGCTTCATTCTGCTAAAATTCAAAGCACAGTGCTTGTGCTAAATTTGCTAAAATTCAACCTGCAGCCATGCAATTTTCACTTTTTATTTCCCAAGTGCATAGGGAAAGATTCCAAGTGCAAGTATTTTTTGTCCTAGTCACTGAAATGTTGTATAAAAGCCAGTCAACCACCACCTTTCCTATTGTAATTATCCCTAAAACTTCCACAAAAAATCACTGCAGCATACTTATCAATGTGAAATAATAGACTAAGTTAACTTTTATCGTTCAAATTTAACCAAAAAAGGGTGGTTCTAAATTAGCTTCATTTGGATCACCTTCTGTCTCTAAATGAGTAGTTACAGGTTAGTTTTAAACATCAGGAATTAATGCTATGGAAATGGGCTCATTTTCTGTGATAGCTGGAAGAACCTTCAAATCTCCTTCAAGGCAAAAGAGTTGCACAAAAAAAGTCTTTTCAGAAGTGGTCAGACATTTCATTTTATGTGTAATCTAAAAACCTAAAATTCCATTTTAAACCTGCATATCTGTTTCAGGGAGGGTTTTGCATAGACCTTTCACTTGCATGTGTGCTCTGCAGTCTTTATGGTTTAGAATATCCCTGATGTCAGAGTGCTGGTCTGGAAGAGTTGATTGCATCTTTGCACATTTCCTGAGTGAATGAATCTACAGATTCTTTTGATTACCCTTGAATCTTATTCTGGGTGTCACTGCATGTTGGCTGTTGTAGAATCCAGACTCTTGAGGTGACTGGCAGAGTCTTTCATGCAAGTCAGAGGTTGTCTAAGGAGCAGCAGGGATCAATCAGTGGCAGTACACTACCAGAAAGGTGCTTGAGCCAGCCAGTGATCCCTTCCATCTCCCACTTAGGGCCTCAGATCAGTTTTCTTCAAAAGGCAGAAGGAAGCTCACTCCTTTCATGTAAAGAATGAGAGAGAAGGAGACACAACTGCAGCTGGATCACTCCCCATGCGTGGGAGGCATCAATTCTGTGCTCTCAAAGATTCCTTTGAGAAGGCTCCTACTCTAGAGGAAAGCATGATAGCCACGAGGTTATAGATGCTAGGGGGTGAAATCATCAGTTAAAATGTTGAAGCATGAAGGATGGACTTCTGGGCCAAGATTCAGGAGGCAGAAAATTTACAGAGAGACACAGAATCTATTTTTTTGCATGATCACTCCAATCACATCTCCAAGAACCTCCACATGGTTTATAAAAGCTTCCATGCACACTTTGGCAAGGCTCAGATCTTCCTTCTGCCTGATGAATGTTATATGTGAAGCAGCTTGTGAATTTGTTTCTGTAAGGCAGTAAATCTTCAGAGAGAGGCAAAGCCCATTCCATACTAGCCAGCAGCCTGCAAGTTCAACTCAGAAAGTTCAACTTCTTGCTCTAAATTTTCTACCTGTGAAGGGAGCATTGGGGTTTGCTAATGCTAAATGTTTAAAGATCATGAAATATTCACATCCAGTGGTGTTACAGACTGCAGAGAAATTCCTGAATCCCTTCATCTCACAAAAGAGAATAATTTTCATTGCAGGATTAATAGTTTAATCAGAATGTCCATGCATATCTGTGTCCTTCTTTAAACAGAACTGAATTTAGAAGTACAGTCTTATCTGAAATATGATTACATTTAGAAAAAAAAGAAATTAAATTAAAAATTTGGGGACAACAAAGAAAATTGTGTGCAACTAAAAGCTGATCAAGAAACCCTTTTGTGCCAAAATGCTTTGCATAAATGTGTATTCTGGTCATCACCATGGTAACTGCATCATGTGGAACTTAACTTATCTCTAGGGTACTGAAATTTATTGAAGGAGCACAAACAGACAGCATCTTCTTACTGACAAACAGTATAATCTTCTATTCAAAAGGCTGGTGCTTATTCCCAAAGATAACAGTTCTAAGAACACAGGACATACAAAAACTTAGGTACTTAATGCTGTTTTCAATGAATATATCCTGGCAGTTTTTTCTGTACCATTTGGCCTGTGAGTGGAAAACTTTCTTAAAAATAGAGGTCATCACTTCAGTATTTCCAATCATAATCCTTTATTCTGTGTGGAAAACTCGACCCTTTCCATACAATTTTATGTGAAATACAAAATTTCTGCTAATAGTGAAAACAGTTTTAATTTATCACTGTAGCATTTAATTTGTATATAGTTTTTGTGGCCTTGGAAGCTTTACAGAGGTAGAAATCCAGTAACAAGGTACACACAGGTAAATAACAGTGAGGAAGATGCATCTCTGTGACATAACTGATGTCAGTGGGGAGCCAGGAGCAAAACCCACCGCTTTGAAACGCTGAATTTTCAATGTGAAGTGCGTCAAGCATTCCTTTACTAATTATTGGTGGACGAAAAATAGCAAAGATTCTAGAATTTAGTGTAACAGCTCAGTGCACCCTTCCAAATTCCACACTGCTGCTGCGTCATGTCAAATCTGTTAGTCATAAGGAGGTCTTGTACTTTTAGGATAAGTCCTTGTTTCCTTCAAGCAAGAAATGCAGGTGGTTGGGGGTTTGGGCTTTTTGGTTTGGTTTTTTTGTTTGTTTTATATTGTTGGGTTTTTTTCTGAGAGAGAGATTAGGATCATTAAAGAGTTAGTACAGAGGATGATAACATTTTTGTCTCCTCCATATTTTTTCAATTTCTGCTCATATCAGAAGTAACTCAGTTGCTGAAACATGAGTACACATGAAAACAGCAGTGTGATGCAGGTGTGGCATAGCCGTGATGTTTTCAGTCAGTTCAGTTGCCTCCTTGAAAGTTCAATAAAATTTTTTTGTTGTACTTATTTTTTCAGGTCTTACATTCATTGAAGTGTCTGATGATTTCTGTCTATATGGTCATGTATGTTTTCAAAATTTCACATGTAGGTTCCTTTCGACAGGGAATTCATTTCAACTGTTCTATTATTGCACATACTTGTGTGGAAAACAGAATATACAGCAGCAGGGCTGTGCTGAAATGAGAAGGGGGTTAGGAGCTAAATATCTAGATTTTTTTTTCCAGTTCTTTCTCATTATTTCTGCCTCCTTTTTCTTTCCCTCCCTGCTCCTGGTCCCTACAGAAACTCTGTGAGCTGCCTGTGAACCAGGTCCAGACAGCACCAGTCCCTGAACTGGCAGCGTCTGCCAGCCCATAATAAACACTTGTCTCATTCTCTTATTTCTGCTTCTTTTACCTCAAGCAACAGCAGTGATGAAGGCTTTATCCTCCCTTGTCCAATGTGACAGACAAGTACCAGAGAAAAGAGGGTTTTCTGTTGGGTATTTGCTGCTGTCTTCAAGTTTTGAGCTGTAATACTAAATATAAACAAAATGCATGGAATTTTTTTTCCCTTTACTCATCAATTATTTTGTTTTAAGTGGAGCAAAAATGAACAGTGGTTCAAATAAATCATTATAATAGATTTGTGTTAGCTTTATTCCGCAATTCTCTGTATTCCTTAAACATTTATGTTCTTTCCAATTATAGCAATATTTTCCTTGTCACTGCAAAATGTCAGGTTATTGCTTCAAAGGTAACCTCATTTTATATAATCAGATGCAGACTTAGCTGATGTAATAAAGCACTGGAGATTGGATAAAATTCCAATTACTGCTTCCATAGTAAGGAATAACAATTACTAACATAACAAAGATGTTAACATTTTAGAGGTGTTTGTACTTTGTTTTCCTTTCAATGATAAACACACCAGTTTCTTGCAGACAAAGTGATAATAACACTATTAGAGTTTATAATTCTTTTTAAGAGAGGATGTCAAGAGCTGTCATTTATTTTTAAAATTCTGTAACCAAGTTTATAATTTTCTTAAAATATATCTGAAAATGATCTGGATTTATCAGTGCAAAGAGTACCGATGCAATTGCCAGAAGTCAGCCTTGCCTGTGTATAGCAGAGAGGGAACTACAGCAGGATATTCCCGAAAAGTTAAAGCAAAGAGCATAATAGCAAGCAAAAATAAGTGCAACACAAACTAAGAGTCACATGACTTTAAATCCAGCTGTAAAATGTTTTCATTAAACAGGTTGTTAGAAAACAAATGTTTTTATGTCTCTAACATAAACGTAGCTAAGATAGCTTCTGGTATTACAAATAATAAATACTATCTATGGTAGATTAAATAACTGGTTTTAAGTGCAATCATTAGATGCATTTATAAATTCAATTACAAAATCTGTTTGCTGGTGCCCTTGTGAAGTAAGATTCTTGTAAAAATTTGTTTTACTGATCTACTTATTTGGTTATTTAATTGTTCACTCTTTTTTTAGGTTGGCATAGTACTGCATTATTCTACACTCTCTACTATGCTATGGATTGGAGTAACTGCCAGGAATATTTATAAGCAAGTCACGAAAAAACCTCAGCCATGCCAAAACAGTGACCAACCTTCTTATCCAAAGCAGCCACTACTCAGGTATGGAATATTAGTTATACTATTTTTTTAAAGTCTTCCTAGAACATATCAGTTATAAACAAACTCTCACTCTTATTTCTGTATTCTTTACTTTTTGTAGACTATAAATAGCATCCATAAAGAACTGAGCCACTTAGGTGTGTACAAAAATCTGTGTATTTATTGTATGCTGATAGTTAACTTTACTCAGGAGATGGAAGTATGCAGAGCTGGTATTGGCTAAGTTCAGATACCTTTATCCAAACAGGAAGAATTGAAATGTTTCCGTTGGTTTCTTATGGAGGGGAAAAAGGTCCCCAAAATGAGAAACTGGCTTGATTGTGAGCCTTATTTAATCACCAGAAACTGTGCTATGCCTTTACCTTTATCTCTTCTGCTGTACTTCTTGCCCACACTTGTATGGAAAGCCTAATAAATAATATATAATAAGCTGATAGCAGCCCTCCTCCTTGCCCATCAGAGATGTAATTCTGTTACAGGAGCGACTGGAAGTCTGCACTCCCTATCAGCCCTCGCCAGAGCAGACTCACAAATGTGTCTCTGAAGGCATTGCAGGTGTAAGACAGGAGGATTTCCTGCCAGATGCCTCTGAGATGCTGAAACTTCAAGCCAAAATAGTCAGTCTGCTCGAGAAAAAAAAAAATTAAAGCCTAGCAAAACCTTACCAAAAAAACAGGATTTCCAGCCAAAGGCGTGGGAAGATTAATTCATCTTTTTTGATCTTAGCTATCAAAAATTACGTATTAGCTGAAGTTATGTTTAATGTCCTTATACAGATTTTGGAGGGAGAGAGAAATCTTCCAGAGAACTATTCCTCCTATCCACCTTGGATGTTTGTGTGAGGACAGGATGAATTGCCTTGTGGAGGCTCCTCTCTTTTCCCACAGGTCATGGGCAAGCCTGAATGGTCAGTTTAGCCTAAAGACCTCACTTTTATAGTGGAGGTCAGGATGTATGAATTCCATTTCTTATGTCTTTTCTGTGAAAAATCCACAGTGAATTCTTTCAAACAGATGTAGATTATTTTATTTTAAACATAAAGTTTTTAGCAAGCAGCATTTATAGATGACTGTGTGATGTTGTCACAACTTGTTAAAAGTCTGTAGGAAGATGAATTGAGGTTTTCTGTCTGATTCTGCAGAGTCAAAATTTAACTAACATGATTTTAGATAGAAAACTAGCTAGTTTTCTTCTTTTTAAAACGCTTTATTTCCAGGGATGAAGTTGATTAAAGTTAACATAAAATGTGTATTGTGATGAGAAAGAGTGCCATATTGATCCTTAGCTTTGTTAGGTGTAAGCTAGAGGATGGTCTTTCACTGAGAGTGCCTGACTTTGCTCATCCATGATTTACTATACCATCCTTCAGAGATGAGATTTTCACTCCTTCACTTACCAGCTCATGGCAAAATGAATAATTGCCAATTTTCAAATGCTGCAGTGTGACTATTAAGGTAGAAAATTGTTACAAGTTACACAGACCCAGCATAGTGTATGTTCTTCAAATTCAAATCTTGTTTGAGCTGGAAAACAATAGACAGTCAGGTTACAAGAAAGATTACTCTAATTAGAATCTTTGTTGTACCAGTCATGTTGAGGTTCCCAGACAGTGAAAATAAATAGTAGCTATTTTAAGTTTAGCAATAGAAATGATAAACCACCTTTTAGCTGTTAGAGAACATGGGTATAATTGTTTAATAGCTAAGTAAAATTATTCTAAGCTATTTTTCTCACACAGGGCACCATGTATCTTAGAGACACGGGCACTGAAATATCTAATAGAGTTTCACAATGGTTAGTAAGGATCAGTTTTATTTCATGTAGAAAACAGGCATATTACATGCAAAATTAAGAATCACTTTAAGCAAGAAAATGCTAAACTCATAATTAGTAGTTGTTTGTTCTTTTAAAATGATGATCATTTTGGGGGGCATTTTACCTTTCCTGATTTTAATAAAATTAAAGTCTGAATTATTTTTTGTTTTTATTTCCATAACAATCCATTTAGGGTGCTTACATTTCAATGCAGTCATTTATAAGAAATGTTTTAACTAATCGCTGTTCTTGTGTCTGTGAGCCAATGCCAGCCTTTATACATGTTGTTCCTCAGATACTTAAGGGAAAACGTCTGAGTTTGGGTGAAGGAGTGTTAATTTGTCTCCATTTGACATCAGTAGATAGCTAAATAGTATAAAGTTAATTCAAATGGAGATGGAGTTAGGCTTTTTTCTGAGTCAGGACTGTCAGTGATAGGAAGCAAATGATCCAGCCTATGAAACACTTTTAAACAAGATGTAGTTTTTCAGTGATCCTTCTCTGTGGACTTAGTTTTGTTGAATACAAATACATGAATGTGTTTGGCAAGAACTCTACGCTTGGCTGTTGTCCTTCATTCTTTTTGGTAATGGTTGTATTTGATAGACAGTGTTTCCAGTTCACATGTAAGTGGTTTTGTATTCCTTAGAGATACTCTTGCTGCACAGGACATAAGGGTATCTTTTGTGAGTCAGTGAGTGGGATCCAATGCCAAAAATCAGTACATAAATCTATCGTGGAATTTACCAAGAAATCATAAAAATTGTGTCACCACGTTTGTTTCAAAAAGCTTGGTCCATTCTAAAACATAGCTGAAATAGTGAAAATAGATACCAGAATATCCATAAGGAGACCTTACCTGTTAGTAGGAAAGGATGTAGGCTTCTAAGAGTTGCTTTGGTTTCTCTGCTTGCTGTTTGCATATTCATTTGCAGAAGCAAGACAAATGAGATGCCCTTGATCTTTTTCTCCTGCTTTTCTTTGAGCTGTAGCAATAAGTACCCTATTTGGTAAAGCTGTGATTCTTTATAAGTTTTCTCTCTTCTAGATAGAGTGATCAAATCTCAAACATTTTTGCAGTCTGATTTTACGTCATGGCAATATGATTTTAAATATTGCCTCTTTTTATATGTTAATCATGTATTATGAGATACATTATGTACACTGTACATTACAGAGTATATATATTTTGTTATATATATTATTCATGAAATATATATTATCTGTTAATTACAGAGTTAAACCCCCGAGGGCCTATCACTTTTATGACTGGAACCAACTGTAACAATTTTGGCATTTTTTCCTCTAAATGTGCCTGGATGCTAATGAGGTGGATCAAATTAATGCATCATCGAGTCTTGTGTATTGAAATTCTGAACCTTAGCACTTCAACAGATAATGAAATTGCTTCCTGTAAAATATCCTCTCTGGTATTCTTAATAGAAATAAATAATTCTATCTGTTCATCCTCTGTGGACATTTGTTAAACCTGGCAGAGTTTAGCTTCTGACTCATCTGAAGGCAGATTTTGCCAGCAAAGGCAAAGGGGCATGCAAGATTCAGCTATTACTGTAATGTACAAAACTTCTTATCAGCCCAAGCTGAGGCACAGGTAATGTTGGTTTTTGTGCCTGCTCTGTGCATGCATTTTTCATGTGATGCTCTGCTTGCATACAGATTAGACAGAAGTACAGACCAGCAGAAAATACTTCTGAAAGGTATTCTGTTAAAATAATTTCTTTCTGGAGTGACAGAAAAAAAAAATCAGATTACTTTCATTTTTAATAAGATAACTGGTGAGCACAATTGCATTCTAAACATTTAAAATAAAATATAAATAAGCTGCCAGCTGGGCCAGAGATTGGTGATAAGGAGACAGATAATTAAGTTTTATCTCAAGGTTAGGTACAAATATATCTCCTAATGTTCTCCTACCTCTTTTAGTCAATGAATGTCTTGCAAGATAACTAATATGGCAGTCTTGAGATTACAAAGTCCAATATCCCATATCTGCCATGAAAAAATATCAATGTGCGTAAATAAGGTTGCAGAAGCAACAGCAAAATGGGTAACAGTTGATGTCACTGTCTCTGTTGGACTTCATCTTATTTTTATGTAACAGGTTTTGATAAGCTTTTTAAAATATTCTTTCTAAAATTGTGGGGCTGTTAGGAAATGTACCTCACACAATGCTTTAGAAAAATTGTATATCTAGCTGTAGTAGCAATTGCAGAATGGATTGTGCCCTTTGCTTTGTATTCAAAGTAATGATGCTATGGCTAAAAAATCGTAACTGAGGCAAATTGAAAGAGTTTTCAGCAGCACACACAGAGTACCTACAGTCGATACCACTGGCTTCAATTCCCTTCTCTTACTTTGTTATTTCTTCTCTTATTTTATTATTCAACCTTAAATAATTTTAAGAGTTAAGAGTAATTTTTGGAATGAGAAAGCTGATTGCCTATTTCATGTATTTTGAAATGTCTTAACTGTCCTTTAAACCTGCAGACAGAGCAGATCTAGGAGTACAGTAGTTGAGAATGGGAGTAGTTTGGTCAAACTGTACGGAACTCTCATGGGTCTTTACATGCAGATGTGTGTGTGGGTGTCTGCTCTTCTATATGAGGCTGTATATGGGCAAGTTTCTGTACATCATACGTGCACTTCCAGAGTACAGAGCTGTGTCTCGAAAGCAGCACAAAAGGGGTCTTCCTAGTGAGCTGTGTTTGTGGTGTGGAGGTGACTGACAGCCTACATCCTGAGCTCCTGCAAGAGCTCACTTGCATCAGTGCTGCACTTGCATCCTCCCCCTCTCCTTGGAAATGTGGCTGCAGCTCATTCCCAAGCTCATTATTTCTCTCAGCTACCTAAACATTAATCAGCAGCACCCAGCTAAACAGTAGCTAAGTGTCTTTGAGACACTGAATTATGCTAAATCCTTTCACTGCAAAAAGGAGAAACCACACTAAACTTTCAAATACAAGAAAATCCTCTCCTTCTGTTATTGCTGCCTAGTCCTGTGATGAGGCTCTTGCCTTACAGTGAAGGGATTTCACAGACTTGCATGATACCACAGGGTCATGGCATCCACTTAGAGCTTTGTTCACAGTGTTAACTCTGCTTGTCTCAGGATGAACGTTTAGCTGCTTGATCTGAATTCTGACAAGCTGGAAACCAACACGTGGGTGCAAATGGATCTATTGCTGTGTTTGCCAGACTGCTGGTCCTGAGAGAGCCTGGCAGGAAATGTTGTGGCTTCCAGCACCAATGGATTATATGGAAATTTTTACTGAATAAGTTGCCAATAAAGCAGGCTGTGTCTTGAACATGAGTTGCACACAGCGATGCTCAATATGTCATTAGAAACTGTCACGTGATATTTTTGCACCAGAATGGAGATACTGAAAACATTCCAGTTATAAAGACCAAAGACTTCTTGTATTTAGTTTTTAAAGAATGGTTATGTCCAGAAAAAAGTGCTGGAATAAAAAAAGCTAATGCTTTCTAATATTCCTGAGGCTGAAAGGGTCTTCCGAAAATGATCTTTGTTAATGTCCCCTATCATTTATAACAAGTTTGCTACGATATATTGCAGCATGATAGCAGTCTAATGGGGGATCAACATTTGACTATGATAAGAAATACTTTGTTAAACATCAGCTTTGGCAAATATGCTATTTTTTGTCCATGCCCTTTTCTGAATCTTCAGACTGAATCATATGAAGCGACTTAATTTATACTCTGACAGACAGAGACATTACTTGTCCCCTTGACACCAGCAGCTCTGAAATGCAGTTCAGTTCTAGTGCATTTTTCATTAATGCTGGCTCTCATGAATTCATGTCTTCTAGTATGAAGCAGTGATTGAGAGAGAGAGAGAGAGAGAGAGAGAGAGAGAGAGAAAGAGGTCAGATGAAAAATATCATTTGCGATCCGTTGTTTTCTTCTTCATGATGTGCTCTTAAATATTTATTCATGGAGTTTTGGTCCATGAAAGCCCATCCTTTCTTCTCACAGAGAACATATCAAACTTTCTCTGTGAAGTATAAATTTAAACCTGATTATCCCAAGGGATCACCTGTCTTTTTCTTAAAAATTCTCTGTGGTTTGGGTATGTTGAATTAAATGGGAAGTGCCACAGGGCAGAATTCTCAGGAGCCTGGAGGAGATCTCTGTAATTCACTCTTTACTATTAGCATAGACCCAATTGTGTCATTGCAAAGTGAAAGTGATGTCTCCCTGCAAGTAAGGTTTTCACCAGCTGGATGAACCATGGCATGGTGAGCCAACAGTCTCTGAAAATCTTCTTCAGGAAGCTGGCTATGATTTAAGTACTTGATTATATCTTTTGCTTAGAGGACAGAATATTTTGATGTGGGCAGGGTCAGTCATCAGGAAGTTTATTCACTTTTCTGGTATTATAATCAACATTTCTTATTTTAGATATGGGAAGTCAAGACTAGAAATGTATATTATTAGATAAGTTTAAAATTGTGGTGTAAATTTTTGCAGTCCTCATGTGTTCACAAGGCTGCTTATCACCTCCATACTGTAAGTTCCTAAAAAGAACAAAGTGTGTAACAGCTGTTTTTATCGAATGGCTTGGGTTGGGAGGGCCTTAAGGGTAATCTGGTATATTTCTTAAATTTTATCTGAAAAACACTATTCCCATGTTTCTTGTTTCAATATTTGTCATATTTCCCAGGAAGGAGAAAGGCCATGTTGCTGAAATAGCTTTTCTAAATTTTTTGCATTTGATAAAAATTGAATGTAAGAAAAGTCATGTTTCCCTTCCAGCTATGGTGCTCATTTTATTCACCAAAGTAAGGCTTATATTTACGACATCAAAATAGGTTATTATATTGTTATATTGGATATTAAAATATAAGGATAACAGCCTTTTCAAAGTTTTAGTTTGATTTAATTATAGAGATAATGTTTTGAACAATGCTACATTGCTTCTGAAGACAATTTCAATAACTGTCATTCAAAGATGACACAACACAAGTAATACAACAGTACCAACAGAAATCTTACCAGCCCACCGACTTTGGCAAGTTCTCAAAAACAAACCAACAAAAAACCCCCAAACCAACCAAAGTCAACCAAAAACCTCCCTCAAACAAAAGGAATTAAAATCCTGGAAGGAACCTCAGCCAGAACGAGCAGAACAGTTCTGCACCTTGAGGTATAAAAGCTAGAGATAATGAAAAAGAAAAGCTTAAAGGCAAAACAGGAAGTTTAAGTCTGTATATCACAAATTAAAGGGAGAGACAGGATTGCAGGACCCAAAGGTACTTGGAATTTGGTTTGATACATCAAGGACATACTGATATTATGTGCTATTTGACATGATCACTCTTAAATGCTGATATATGTTCAGATGGAGTCAAGGATGTAACTGAAAGGTCTGCAGTGGAAAAGGATATAAAATTGTGATAAGGAAAACATTTTCATTAATTCTTTTTACTCAATTTCAACTTGAAGCTAATTTTATTTCCATCAGAGGGGGATAAAATTATCTTTGGTCAAAGACAGTGTTGAATTCAGGTTTGGATTAATTGTTGTACACAAGAAAATTTCCAGTAAAACGAAAATAGTAAAATACTATGGAGGTCCACGGTAGCAAAATATTGTCATTGGTACCCTGACAAAGTTGTTGCACTTTGCATAGGCCATGTAAATAAATATTCATTGCTGACAGCACTGGATTGGCAGGGTATGGTGTTATAGCATGGAGGTATTTTCCTGCCAACTTTTAATCAAACAGGAGTAGTGATTAGAACTTTTCTGCTCCAACCTCCAGTGTGGGCAGTTGAATTGTGGAGTCACTAACAGCAAGATGGTAACAGAGGCACCTGCTTTGCTTGTAGTTCCACTTCATCTGGCTTTTGAATCGAAATTCCAGAAGTTTATTCTGATGGAAGAGTTGGCAATACTATTCTTCAAAAGTGACCTGAATGCACTACCAAATACTTTAAGTGAATGATCCCCAGAGGACAGGATCCTCCTTGATGTGAACTTAGTTCAAGAGCATGTCAAAATCAAAGTACAAAAAGGATTTTGTTGCTGTCACAATTTCATTAGCTAAGGTACAGGCAATGTACACACGATATTGACACTTTTCAGAGTAGAAACACAATAATACCAAATCTTTAAGAGATGCTGAGGTAGAAGGTGAAGTTCTATCCTCTTTTTTTAAAGAACAGTGTCTGAGCTACTTAGTATAGATGAAAAGAAATAGGTTGTGATTATTGCAAAAGAAATGTATGTCAGCTTACTACTTGTAAACAAGATATTAAACAGCCTAACAAAGTCACTTAGATCCATTCAAATGAAGCTCTCTCCAATGCTACAGCTATTGACAAACAGCCAGAAAAAGAAAGTGACCACACCTGAGTTACACCTGAGCATTTAATGAAGAAATAATGGGCTTGGGATAGGAATTTTAACTACATGAGTTACGGCATTTGCAAGCTTTCAAAACTGTGAGCTTCCCGAAGACTTAAAATTAATTCTATGATACTTTCAGCTTTGAAAGACTTGAACTGCAACATGCTGACCTGCAGAACTGTATATTAGATTGAATTTTCAGCTGCTTTTATCCTGAGTTCACATCTAGGTATTTCCTGGAAATTTGGAATTCTTGTCACACTATCCCTTGCCTCAGTAGCTTCTAGCATTTGAGCTACTCATATACATAATTGTAGAGGGTAAGCTAGAGGGTGGGTGAGCTTGATAAAATGCTCCCTGCTTTGATATGCTGCTCCAGGCAAAATGTAAAATGCTGATTGGAAATTTTACAAGTTCAAGGATTTTTAGAAGATAATATATTCAGACTCCAATGGGGGCTTTGTAGAAAACTTTATCAGATTTGAAAGAACTAAATATTTTCTCAGATGATTCTCTAGTGTGACATAGATTAAACTTGATTATGCAAAAATGCTGTAAAGATAAATGCATAAGATCTTTTCAAGTGTGCTTATTGTAATTGTATGGACAAAGAACTAAGCATTCCCATCTGCATGAAATTATATTCACCACAATTACAGAAAAGAATATCTGACTTTTAATGGTAGATGATTGTACTCATTAATTAGTGAGAAAAATTAGTCACATTAGATAAAAAATTCTTTCCTACGAAAATTACTCTACGAAAAGATAGAAGTTAAAGTTTGTTTCAGGACACCTGTCTTAAGCAGACTTCTGTATAGATCCAGCTTAACTGTTAATGAAAATCCTGATGTTGCAAGAAAATCCAAGTCATGAAGATTAATGAAGTATGTTGTGCAGACTGATAAACTGCAATGTCACAGAACTGAGAACACTGCAGGCAGCCAAATAGTGTAATATAGGATTGGGCAACAGTCTGACAATAACTGCATTTAAATGCAGTTCACTGTGCATTTAAATTATAGCATGCTATAGGACATTTAGACATACATATCTCTAAATGTCCTATGTACACACATATAGTAAATGTTGTATTTACCAATACATTGCCATTGTTTTATTCCATAAAGTAATTTTGACTAAAAGATATTAGATTCCAAGAGTAAATGCTAAAAAAAAATACGTGGCTCATCTTAAACTAGCAATAAAATGCAAATTTATATATTTTATGCAGATATGAATATATATTAGCAGTGATAGTTTTAAATACATAATTTTAATGTTTCAGAATATTTTTCTCTATTATTAATGAATGGCAAAATTTAAGGAAATTAAATTATATTCCTTGAACAAACAAAATTGGTGACATCCACAGATATGCATATTCCATTAAATATGCTGGAGCATATTTATGTATAACTGTTGCAAATTCAGTTTCAGACCTGGCTTATTCTGGGCATACTTCCTGTCAAATATGTGTGGTAATCTCTGGTTTATGCCTGTTTGGAAGGAGGGTTTAAAAGTCTTGGGAGGAAAAGCTGCATTAGATTAACTCACTTGGTCTTGAGTTGAGACACCATGGAAAATTATACATAAACTTCCACTGATCTCCCTGACATTGTACATCCTAAGTAGTTGAAACCCATCACTGGAAATGTGGATGATTCTTTTCTAGTTAGTGTTCTTCAAAAATTCCAAATAAGAAGGCATTAAAGAGAAAATCATACAGCAAACATCATACAGCTTAAATTGCAGCAAGGGGTAAATAGGTTAATATCAGGAAAATATTTTAACCTATGAAAATAGTTGGCAATTAGAACAGGTTACCTGGAAGGCTGTGGGAACTCTGCCCCAAGCAATTTGTAACCATAAGATAAAGTCAAGCCAGTCATGACAGGTGTTTAATGTGACCCTGACTCGGAGCTTTTGAGTGGATTAGATGATCTCCTGATGTTCCTTCCTGCCCTACAGTTCTGTTGCTGGTAAACCAAGGATTTTTCCTAACAATATTTTCATTTTCCAACCCTTATTTGCTGCTGAATTTCTACAGCCTCATTGGTCTCATAAGAAACTCCTGTGTTTCATTATGCAAGCCAATTCTGACAGAAGAGACTTTGAAACTAATGTGTACCAAATATGCCTTCAGTGTTTGGAAATGTTATGAGTCTTGTAGAAACTGGCTGCTGATCCTGCAGGTATTTTCATTCAGGTACCACCTTACTATATAAAAAAACCCCCAAAATGAGGCCACCTTCTGCTCTGAAACACATGCAGCTCATGTTGGGTTTTCAGTGGGAGTTACACGTATTTAGTCACAAGAAGATTTTGGTTCATAGGTTGAAAATACTGCTGATTGCTACTTGAAAATAAATTTTGGTGAATCTTAGGTAATTTTTTATGATGCAGGTTAAAATAATTTCAATCTGTAATACCTAATATACCTTAGTAAAATAGAACGTCCGGATTAAACTTTGTGCCAGTATTGATGGAGTACTCATTCAGAAAAAGGGGTTTTATGATCACTTCTGGTTGAGTGCTCAAAAAACCCTATGATTTTTTTAAAACTTACCTTTTGACCTTTTTATAAATTATGGAAAACCTTTCTTTTTGCTGCTGGTTAAAATCTGGGATAGGGATCACCAGAAATAGATTTCTGTGTATGTCAGCTTCTAAACAATAGGAAAAAGCAAATGTCATGCCATCATCATACATAAAAGATTTTCCATAGCTCAGCTTAGTAATACAAAGACTGACAACAGCAAAACTCCTCAACATTAAAGTTAAAAATCAGGGTTGACATTCATGAACTCATGCAATTGTACCTTTGTTTCTTACTTTTCAATAGAGTGAATTAAGGCCAAAATGCCAACCTGAGTTTTTGTCAATAAATCTAAATCTCCATGGTTTTGTGAAGTCATTAATTGAACAGTACTTTCTATGGGTTAATAGCACGCTAATCCATAATATTTTTTTCTGATATAACATGAAAAAAGAATACTCTTTGCTGCTTCTAGATTAGCAGATTGAATTACATCCTATGGACTGTGAAAGAGAAATTGTTCCAGAAAGAAGCCAAGAGTCTTAAAACCATCTAAAAAATAAGTTATTTTCAGCATGTTGTAATGCTTCCCTGCTGCTTGCTACTTTAATAAAACCTTCTTACTAAGTTTTAAGTTCTTGGCTACCTGCATATCTGTCAGGATGAAAAATTTGAAGTTGTAGAAATGGATAACATTGCATAAATCCTAATGTAATATTTTCTCCACAAAAAAAAAAATCCCCCCAAAAAGTTGGCTTTTTACTTTTTGCAAACTTTAGGGAAGAAACTTCACTAAGGTTCTTTACTGGGTAGATTAGTTTCTGGAAAAAAAATGCAGTTGTGTAGTACAAAATCAAGTCTGCATCTCACATGGAGTTTGATCAAAGCAAGTGGGAATAAGGCACTTAGATAAGTAATGGGTGCACAACCCATTAAACACAGTAACAGGGTTTATACATTGCAGAAATTTCTCCTTGGTTTCAACTGTTCTTGGCTGGCTTCAGCCACAGGTGTGGGCATTGTTGATGGGATGTGAAGTGGCGTCTCTTTCTGAGTTTTATTGTCTTACCTTGGTTACATTTTGATAATGCATGGTACTGTCCTAAAGAACTCAGACTTTAGAGACATTTATTTGAAAATTTGTATTGGAAGCATGTTTGAGATTTGAAAAACATTTATATTGAAAAATAGTCAGAATAAATTTGAAAATTCAGGAAGTTTCAAGTTGTGCTCATTCACCTGTGGGTTAGTCAACTCTGAGTAGTGCATGTGTTTCAATTTACATATTAATATGTACTAGAAAAGCAGTGGTTTAAAGAAGCCTTCTCTCAGCACTGACAGCTGGTATGGATGGACCCTCATAAGACTGAAAAGATAACAATGAATAATAAGTTAATCACAGTGTCATAAAAATAATAAGATTGGCAGGAACATCTCTAAGTCATCTAGTTTCACTCTCCATTAAAAGCAGATCCAGCTTAAAAGTGAGCTCAGGTTCTCACCTAGTCCAGTTTTGAAATTCTGTGAGGACTCCTTCCTGTTGTTCTGGCTCTGTTTCCTTTTGCCTTTCGTTTTGGATGGACCACAAACACGAAATGTAAGGCCTGAAATAAATCACAAAAAATCACCCAATCCCATCAAAATTCAGGAATATGTTACAAACTGAAATATGTGGAAACAAAGCTGTCATTACTGAGGATTCCTGAGAGAAAAATTGGAGGTGATGAAATGTGCTTAAAAATGTTGGAATACCACCAAAAAAAAGTCAAGGAGAGAAGTTATTCACAATTAATCAAATTAATAGATTTTGGATTTCTACTATTCTGTTTTTGTCTTAGTTCATTAAGGTGTAAGTGGTGGTTGCATGTTCCAAATGTTGCCAGCTGTAAAAGTGGATTATCATTCATGGAAGATGATAATTTTTTTGCTATGTCTTCTTATTCTGAAAAGAAAAATAAACTCAATATTTAGGAGTGATTGCATAAGACAAATGCAGAGAAAATTCCGGTTGAAAAACACTGAGATGTCTTATCTTTGTATTTTGAATTTTTTACCTGACCTATATTTTGCAGCTTCACATTTTAGATTTCTGGTGCATAAATTTTCAGACTCTAGTATTTGTGGACTGCAATTTAATTGTTGAGGGAAGCACTCTATTCTATCCTACTGCTCTATATAAGGACTGAGATTTTTTTTTCTCTCAGCAGCTAATTGTGAATAAAGACAATATGAGGGTAGAAATAAAAACAAACCCAAAGCCAAAAAGTTTTGTTTAATTTTTACAGGCACCTTGTACATGATTGTTTATTTGCAATTTTTCATTGTGCAGTCTTGGTAAATAAAGCAAAAATGTAGTGTCTTCAGGATCTGTATGTCAAAGCACTGAGGTTATATTTAGGATTTTAATATCTGTGCCTTGCCCTGGCTTTATCTGGCTGTTTACAGATGGTTTTCTGTATGATTGAAAGCAGCATCAGTGTGGATGAACATCATGTCTACCACTTTTTCTTAACTTTAAGAGATGCTCCCTGCTCATGACCAGTGGCAAACCCTAAAAATGCTAGTACCATTAAAAAAATCAAAATATTTTAAAATGGGAATTTTATTAAAACAAAGATTCCCTTCCTTTAGCACAGAGGTCTTCAGAGGAATTCAAAACCTGCATGTATGCTTTTCATCTCTGAAAAAATTCCTTTTGGGAAACTGTTTGATCTCTTCTCTAAAAATGTGGGTTTGATAGCTGAAAGCTTGGTAGCTGAAAAGATTCAACAGGAAGGGTTTTGTGGTTTCCATGGATCTTCTGCGTAAAGGCTTTTCAATTTTAAATGGCCCTCTGGGTTTGTGACTGAACACTTCTCGTAGACCAGGAAGATTTAATAATCAAAATGGTATTATTTTTATTTAGTGTGTGGTTTCTTCATGTCTTAAACAAGACTGTTTGTCCTCTCACTTTGCCCGAGGATACATCATCTTGCTATAGCTGTGTGATTAGATTTTAGATACATGCAGTTGAAAACCAACCCAATTACCTAAACAAATGGAAGGTAGCAGTAAATTGTGATTAGCACATAATTGTAAACTTTACAGATATAAATTGTAAAGAGATGCAGAAGTTTGAAACACTAAATGCTTAAATTTGAGGATGTAGCACTTAGTCATTAACAATACTCTGAAGATAAGGCATTTGTTACCTTATTAGTAAAACTCTCAGAAACAGTAAGAATGTTTTAATACTTTGAAGTATTAATATTTAAAAGCCAATAGGGAGAGACATTTCCATGTGTTTTCTAAATATGTCTGGAGTATGGTGTATGGCTGTCATTTAAGAATATGCATAGGATATGCTGAACAAATCTAGAGGGCTGGAATTTACCACTGTTCTGTACACTTTATAGGAAAACGCTTTATGAGGACATATCAACCCATCAAATATGACTCTGTCAAATATTAAAAATAGGTATATTGCAGAGTTGCTGTAACCTGTATAATTTTAAAGTTTTTCTGAGAGCTCTCCAACAGTAACAACCCAGTGCCTGCTATGTGAGAGAAACCAGCTGATGCACTCGGCAGTTTTACATACAATTATATCTGAAGCTGTGATTTTCATTGAAGAAAGACAGTTTGGGTGTTGGTTTTTTTTGCAGAAATGGCAGATTTCATGGGGCAACATTAAATTTCCTAAACTGATTGCTTTAATGGCTTATATCAATCAAACAGGCTGTAAAAGATGCTTGAAATGTTCCAGAGCCAGCTGAAGAGAGAAATATGCTTTTTAGCTTTCTCACTACTACATTTTCTCTGTGAGTAGTAACACTAACATTCATCATTCAGGAATCAATAAACTAAAGTAAAAAAATGTGGTATTAATGTAGAAAAGCAGGATATTTTTGAAGGTTGAATTCAAGATTCCTTTTTGCTAAGCTTTGAACCGTTCAAGTTCACATTTTCACATTTCGCCTATAATTATCCGTAATGGAAAAACGGAAATTTTTTCTTGTTTATGTTTTGATCTCCTGAAAGAAACAGTTTGTGTAAGGATATGTCTGTGGTTGAGACTTTTCACATCTAATAACTCGGCTGTAGTTGGTCTGAGATCAATAGAGACCATTAAACTTCTCTGGGTTCCGCATGACTGCCTGGGCAGGTGAATAACGAAGATAAATACCTCGACAGAAGGGAGGGCTGAAGTTTCAGAGAGATGGGACAACTGTGGGAAAGATCTCAGAGGGGCCTTGTAATGTTTTAGACACCAAAGACAAGTGTAAAATTTGTAAGAAATCAGATTGCAGCTTTTTCCCGCGCCCGCATAAAAAAGTTCAGCTTAGAAAGCCAAGATTCTTCATCACCTGCCCTCTGGAACAGGGGCTTAATTTTGCATCAAAAGATACAAGGCTGGCCAAAAATGTGCAAATTAACAATGCAGTTTCTTGGGAAATGCACATCTTTGAAGTGTTTCTTGTATTTTTCACTTTCTTCCAAACAATTTTAGCTCCCTCTGGGGCTTTAGGCTATCTGCCCTTTGTGTAGGATCTTTGACTTACATAAGAGAAAAAGGAAAAGAATACATGAACTTAGAAGAACAGAATTAGCGTGATGTCTCTACAGCTATTTCTCACGGGTTCCTGTATTCTCTTTTCATTGTCTGTTTGCACACATCTGTCTTAAATGCTCAGCTGAGCAAAACTAAGAACAAGGCACCTGGGTCTACCTTTAAAGTCCCCATCTTCGTGACATTGAGTGCTTGGTCATTAATGTTTCCTGAATGATTCTCTGTGTGTACAGTGAAAGAGTTTTAAAGAAAATAAAACTGAGTGTTAGTCCTATGTTACCTGTGAATCTTATGCAAATGAAATTATGTAGCTCTAAATTGGCAGTATAGCTCATAATAAAAATAGTTGCTTCAGAATGTGCTTTTTAAATACAACAAATATGCTTCATACCTAAATTCAGAAATATATCAAGGAGTGAATAAATAACCTCTGAATCAACTCTCAAAGGTTCTTGTTCTGTGAAAGTTAAAAATACTGTATTTTCAGGTGATCTGAGAATTACAGAACTTCAAAACAAGGACTTGAATGGTCTGCTTAAACTTTTAAAAAGTTACTGCAGAAGAAATAACATTCTTCTTGAGAAAAAAATGTTGCCTAAAAAGCAAGTAAGTGTCAAAAAACTCAACAATGCGTGAAACACAGGGGAATTCAGGAAGTTATGTTGGTGACTGCCATAGTAAAACATGGGATTGACATAAATTCCTTCTTAAAAATATGATTTAAAAATTTAGTTATAGGAGAACATAGACCAGAACCCCTTGTCAGTGACTTTTACAGTCAAACCAAATTAAAATATATGTCCTCCTGATAGTCATTTTATTTGGTTCCTTTGGCAGCCTTAATGAAATACTAGCTCAAGTAAAACCAAAGAAATCCATATTTTCAGTTTAAAATGCAAGGTACTGACAGTCATAGGACATTGATACTAATATAAAGTGATCTGAGTATTAAATCCGTGGCAATATAAGAGCACAGCACTTATTGTCTTTACAGGCTTTGCTTTTCATTCCACGTATTCCATAAAATGCCATTGTCACATATATAGGCTGCTATCAGAATTTTTTGTCTTGATGAGGGTGGATGGTTAATGGTTCTTTTCTCCCCTTTGGAAGGCAGAAGGACATGCTGGTGGTGATTGAGTTTCTAGAGGTGCACTGCAATGCTCGCTGAAGCAGTTGTGTTTGATTCAGTAGGCTGGAACTGCAAAATTATTTCAGCGAACAGCTCTACGCCAGAGCAGTCAAATGCCTGGAAAAATGAGGTGGCAATGAGCACCTCCAAACAAGAGTATCAGCCATTTTACTGCTAGGAATTAACTGTGGAAGCAGAATTGAAAGGACTGTTGTGTTCTCTAGGGATAAAATGTTTGTGTCAATAAAAAATACTCAAAGCGTGAGCGTTATTTCTCCTCCCATGATTTCTGTCCAAGCATTACCATAAACAGTGTTCTCTCTGTAAGCATCATATCTTTGAACCTTTTCAAACACTGAATCTTTAATACTAATAAATATATTTTCTTTCTCATCAACATGATGCTTAATATTTTCCTTACTTCTTTCCTTCAGAAGTGCGTTCAGGATGGATTCCTACTTAACCTAAGTTATTTTTTCACTAAATTAAGCAGAAATAGAAGTCAATAGAGCTAAACTGCAGCATGGAATATGCTGTAAGAATCACCTCTGTCTGATTTCCAACAGCCCCCAAAGCATTCTCCAATAAAATAGGGGAAAAAAGTCAAGGTGTCTCTTGCTTCTTAGATACAATAGCTCTTCCATTAGTGTAGCTCACCAAGAGACAATACAGTTATCTCCATGTAAATGAATCTTTCTCTTTCTTCTGAATTTTCTCTGAACATTTTTTTTTTTAGTTCCTGAATTCATTTTTTTCATCTTTTTGTTACATGCATTTTTTATTTTTCTGTCCTCTTTGCTGGCTTAGCCCACCTCACTTGGTAAAGCAAACTGCAGCTGTACTATCAACCTGTAAATTCCTTTTCACCTGCAAAATTCTGGATAAGACTTCATGGCCACACTCTCCATGAAGGTGAATATAAATCACTTCTTGGCTGCTTCCAGCAGCAGGACCCAAACTCTGAGCCTGGCTGGCACTGAGCTGGCAGCAGAGGAGCAGATGGCCCTGAAGCCATTTCATAGGTGAGCTTTCAGATCTTCTGACACTGACTGACATTGTCCCACTTTATTGCCCAGCTTCCCATGTCTCCTTAAGGAAGATGAAGAAGAATATTTAAACTCCTTTCTCGTGGCCAATTTAAAAAAAAAAAAAAAACAAAACAGAGTAGTTTTGTCAAGTAGAGACATCTTGAGCATCTTCTGGACATCTTGAGCTGAGCAAACAAATCTGCAGAGATTTTCTTAATCATTTTTTTAAATTCATCTTTCTGTGCTTTAGTGTCTGCCTCTAAATGGAAAAGATTATACATATTCTCACAAGGAAATCATGATGATTAATTAATTAATGTTTGCAAAGCTCTTAAGTTGCAATAAGATATAGAAAGAAGGGGTATATATAAAATAAATTAATATGTCCAGTGACCTTTGTTTCTTCTGTGCTGAGTGAAATGTATTATGGGGAAAAAAAAAAAAAAGGTGGGCTCTGAATAGGCAGTTAAAGAAAATAACAATAATGGCACATCAAAGGTGATAAATAGGGTTTTCACGCAACCCTGACTTCTGCTGTTACCATTTAAAGCTTGACTCGCAAAAGTAGAGTTTATTTTAGCATTATTAGTAGATTCTTTCTTTTTTAATCTGTATTCTCCATATTTAGATCTCCTTTATAGACTGGCGAAAAGCACTGAAGGAAACACAGGTTATCTCTCTTCAAAAAGGTCATTGAAAAAAACAAACATGTTATTTGTAAATATGTTCATAAGTCAAGACTATCTGGGAATAGGATTTAAAATTGTTGGGGTTTTTTTCTTAAAGGAAAAGTATATTCTCAGAATCCTGTCGTTTCTAAAAGCCTTGTTTTTATTTTATCAAAATTCCCAGGAAAAGGGACCACAAAATGATGTGATGCATGAAAAATTCAGGAAGAATAATTCGAAAATCAGGCTCAAAAATTCAGCTTCCCACAGAACAGCTACTTATCTGTATGCCTGCCTCCTGGGTACTTGAACTGTGGCATCTGGTTAGCTCTGAAGTTAATGACCATTTTCTATATGAATCATTTTCACAAAGATGTTAAACCCAAATCCCAGCTCAAGGAAAAGAAAAGGGAAAGTCATCTTACTGTGACTCTTCTTTTGTTCTGATGTTTATTTTGTGAGTGGCTAGTCTTCCTGTATGAATTGTGCCTACTTACATTATAAATGTAAGTAGAGCTAAAATGATTTTTTTTTGTACTATGGACAGAAAATAAATTAATGCTTCAGTGATGTCTTTATTTATATCTAACACGTACCTTTCTAGATTGTGCATGCAGAGAGGAATAAAGTTAAATATATGTACATTTTAATCAAGCAATATCTGCAATAAAGACTATTTGAAGCCTTTTAAATCACTTCCTTATACATTGCCATTTTGCCAACCTCTGCAGGAAAAAACCCTTATAAGTCAGTCTTGCATTACACCCATAAAGCCAATGAATAAAGCCAAGGTCTGCTCCCTTTCTGGAAAAATTCAGAGTCAGAGTTCTTAGTCTGGAAAAAATTGAGGCTAGAGAATAAATAGCCAGACACTCAAGCAAGAAATTTGTAGAACTCTCCTTTTACTTGCTGACTTACTGAGTAACATTTATGAAAATAAACTTAGCAGAATGTAGTGCATGTTAAGTTATCAGGGTGGATGCTGCCTGCAGGCTATTGCAGTCATTCTTGCTGACATTATCCTGTTTCTATCAGATTGCCTGTGTAGCTCCCAGTACTTTGTGGTAGAGTTTGCCTTACAAGGGGAGTTCTTGCCGAAAGGAAGCTGGGAAACAGTCAAGGCAGGATGTCAACAGAGGAGCATCACCTCCAGCAGTGTCTGCTGCTCTGCTCTGCTCTGCTCTGCTCTGCTCTGCTCTGTTGGGGGGGTTGTGTTTGTGTCAGTGCATGTAATAAAAATTAATGTACTTGCTGGTCTCAGGCAGTCTCTGCAGCAGAAACTTTGGGGTTCCCTGCAATGTTCAAGCAATGTGATTCCTGCCCTTCAGATGACTGCCCATCATGAGCTGCTGCCTGCACAGCCCAGTTTTCGGGCTGTAGGTGTTGCAGCACTGCAGCTGAGAGGTGCAAGTGCATCCTGCTGAGGTCTACCAGGCTGGTTTTAATCTAATTAGCTTGGATTGGTGAAGATGTGATGGAATGAGCTTCGCTAAATAAATGTGTGCTGATGTAAAAGCCTGCTAGGAATCATCAGGACATCCCTGGGTGGCCAGCAACAGCAGTGTACAAATTTGAAAACCTCTTCCCAAGGGCTACTGAAGCAATGGCTTGGCAGTTGCTTCAAAGCCCTAAATCATCCCACTGATAGTTTATAGCTTTCTCTGTGAAACAGTTTGAAAATATTATATAAGTTAACTGCTTGTCAAGATAAAGTTTCAGCTGGAAAAACATTCCTGGTTTTCTCCCTGGGGTTTCCTAGTCTTTAAAGATTTGCATGCATGGCTGTCATGACTACAGCCAATCTCTCTGTGTTCTCTGCCTTCATCATAACAGCCCTGCTGCATACAGGGCTCCAGGTAGCCTGAGTATCACTTGTTTGTGTTTTTGAATGGTAGAGCAGTAACACAAGATTCTATTTGCTATTTCCCTTTCCCCCACCACCCCAGTGAGGTGGGGCAGGCAGTATGATGTGCTGGCTATCAGTACAGTGCACCTCAGGTACACTGAAACATTTGGCTTCACCTTATGTCATTTTTAGGATGTATTTTCTTGCCTTTAGCCCTGAGCCACAGCAAGAATTTGGCTGGATTTTGCCACATTTCTGCGGGACTGTGTAGCTAAAGTGCTTCCAGATCTGTTGCTGCTGGAAGTGTGAGCTGTGAAGTAGGTAATCTAACACCCAAATACAGGCTTGTCTGAAACTTTAGATAAAAATTGATTTATATGTATGTATCCAATCTGTAAAAAGTGGTGGCACTGCAAAAAATGAAATTATAGGTTGCATTTTAGGTAAATTCTATGGTGTAATCACTTCAGATGAGTTTGAAGTGCAGTTTCCTGTACTTTCTTCTGTATTCCTATTTGTTCTGCTCCTTACTATTTCTTAGATCAATTAGGATTAACTTTTCTATGCCTCATTGCGGTATCCTAGTAATTTCCTGAATTTCAAAAATGCCATTGAAAATGTCTTTGTTAAAAATAATAATAAGCTATTAAGCTAGCTTATTCAACATGCTCAAGTCAAAAGATATTTACAATCATTAAACTGCAGTGAATGAATGGATTTTGTAGGAAGACAGCTTGTTCATTGGAATTTGTTGAGCTCTTCAGAATAAGCCAAGTTGAAAAAAAAATATATACTCAGTGACTTTGAATTTATAAAAGCTGAAAGGCTTCCTGATGAGTGCAAAATACAATTTTGTCTGGTCTGTTTACAGTTTAGACCATTAGGATAAAGACTGACTGTAAATGCTAACATGAAATTTTCTGAGGCCTGACCCATAATTCTGCTTTGGGAGGAGGTGGGAAAAGAGGTTAAGGAATTCTGACACTAATTCTGGGCTGGAATTAAATGCTGATTTATTTAATCTTACACTTGCTCTGTTTCTGTAAAAATCCTACCTTGCACTGACTGTGAAATTTCCTTATATTTATAACATGTTCTATTAAACTTGTGGCTAGACTGTGATCAGAGTATGTCCCACACCTTTCCAGGTTCCTCTTAGACCTGAGGGACAGAGCAGCAGAGGCTGGGAAGTGTCTGCATCCCTGTGTTCTGTTTCCACACCAAAGGAGTGGCTTGAAAAGAAACTAATCTTGCCTGCTGACAGAGGAGCATTGGTGAAGGCAGGAAATGAGTCAGGATTTGAGAGAAGCAGCTGAGCTCCTGGGTGCAGTGGAACATTTTCCCTTGGCCACTCCAGCTGCAGGAATGGGGCTGGTGCTCTCCATCTCCGCTGCGGTGGGAGCGCTGTGCTCCAGGCAGAGCTCTGTGTTCTGCTCATATAAATAGAAAATGTGATGAGGGTTCATCCTGCTCAGTTTGGACATAGGCATGGAGGATGCCAAATTCCCTGAGATCCCCTGGGAGTTCCAGGCAGCCCGGTGATCCTACGTTGTGGTGACTGCTGCATCCAAGCGGTTCAATGGTGTTGAACCAGTTCAAGGAGTGCAACACTCTGGGCTTTCTGTTTCACAGTGCAGGTCTTTACAGAAAGACTGACACTTTTCAGATGTTCTGAAGCCTTGGAAGCCCTCACATTTTAATGCATCTGCATGGCTGGGTATTGAGAGAGTGAAGAAAAGTGAGGTTTAGGCAAAATCCTTCCGATTTCTCCAGATTTTTCCCTGTGAAGAAATAAACCAAAACATTTTACCAAGTGGAGTGCCCCTTTTCTCTTTGGCTAACTGAGCTTCCTTTCTTTTGTCGTGTGGGAGATATGAATAAGTTTCTGTGGTTGTGTTGGAACCCAGAGCATCCCTTTGGCTGCCCTGAGAGC